>MEHQ01002239.1:22150-68151 GCA_008828725.1 Saccharina japonica | reverse complement strand
GGGGGGGGGGGGGTAAAAGTGGCACAAACAATATCGATAACTATTTTCGACGCGAACTATGGTGAAGGGCGTACCACGTTTCAGATGCTTCTGAGGGTAGTCCTCACTTCACGGGCTCTCCTCCATCTCACCCCAAACAAATGCTGACAAAAACAAATTACATCAAAGACGAACAAATCCCATTGCCTGCAGTACGGTATTGGTATACAACGAATATTTTGTTTTGAGAAAAACACGAATGGGCATCCTAAGCGATACTGATTGGGTAGTTACTCGGTTCAGAAGCCCTCCGAGCAATCCCACGGTAGGGGTACCACTTTTAGGTTCAATATTTTCTGACCGGTTGTGCTTCTCACGTGAGTAACCACCGGATACTATTATTATTTTAACTGGTATATTTGTTTTTGGACTACCGCATTGGAAGGTTTGGTCGGATTGCGCGACCGAATGCTTCCGAAGTCATGTTTTGGGTGAGATATTGAGCTCAGATCAGAAACGTGCCTGCCAAAAAACTGCTACCTTTTCTACCCCCTCTACCTCCCCCCTCTCCCCCTCGGTACCCCACCCCCTCTCTCTGGCCCTCCTCGAACACTACATACACGCACCTCGCAGACAGCACGCTCGGCACCCCCTGCTGGTCCACCCGGAAGACAAACTTCAGCTGCGCCGCCGCGCCCCCGCCCCCACCCCCGCTCCCGCCCTCACCCCCGCCCCCCTCTCCCAAAACCGCGGCTGGTGTTCCTCCGGACGGCGCAAGATCGATCACGTAGCTCGCCACGCGATCCGCCCCTTCCATAAGGTGCACGTGAACCTTACCCCGAAGTTTTTTGGCCGTATTCCAATTTACCGCCTCACCAATGCCGCCACCGCCGGGGCCGCCGCCGCCGCCGCCGCTGCCGCTTATGTCGACCGGAACATCGACAGACCACGGGATGGGGGTCCCCGCGGGGACGTCGATCGCTCCCGTCACCTCCTCGTCCTTCTGCGAGGCCGCCCCCCCCCCGCCGCGGCTTCCGCCTCCACCTCTGCCTCTGTCGCCACCGCTGCTGCTGCTGCTACCGCTCTTGTTCCCAAGGTTGCTCTTCGGGGAAACGTACCGCCACACCAGGCGCAGGTCTTTGCAGAGGGAGTCCACAACCTGGAACGGTCTGTCAAGAAAAACAGGGATGGGCAGGGATTTCATGGGGGGAGAGGGGAAAGGGGGGGGGGGGGGGGGGGGGGGGGGGGGGGGGGGGGGGGGGGGGGGGGGGGGGGTGTACTCATGTCATGCATGGCAGTAGTCGTGTGACCATAGACCCTCGCGTCCCTTTCGAGACGGAGTAGGAGCACCGTTCCTACTCCTAATAGAGACACCTCTAACATTTGGGCGGGGGGGGGAGGAAGTCAAGGTGGTGGGGTGTTTTCTATTGGAGCTGTTTTGTAGATATTTTGTTGGCGGCGGGACAAGGGGGGGGCAGCAGCCAAGGCGCTGAGGGTGCTTCTACTGAGGCCGCGTTGGGCTGGGAGTCAATACGCTGAGGGGTTTCTAGTTGGGGCTGTTCGCTAGGCATTTGGTTGGGGAGGGGCGGGAGGGGGGGGTGTACTTCATATTCATGCATGGCCGTAGTCGTATGACCATAGACCCTCGCATCCCTACAACGCCGGGACAGAGCATGTCGGGTTTTCACTGACCAGGCAGACATTGTTAGCACCAAGCGCGATTCGCCGTGAGGTGTTCGGCGAGTCGCATGAAGGGTGAGCTGCATCCTACTAAGAACCGTTTGTAAGGCGGACTTGCATATGGATGACAGCTTCAATGAGTTAATTTAATTTCTGGTGTGGCCACTTTGAGACAGCAATGGGAGCACTATGTAACTGCCTCGTGGGTGCCTTACCATATACACACTACGTGATACGATCATTCCCCTTGTGCGGGGGGGGGGGCGCTGAGGGGTTTATGTTGGAGTTGTGCTACCCAGCGGTTTAGCGGGGGAGACGGAGCGAGTACCTGCCTGAGGTGTGTGAACATTACGGTAGGTAGTTTATCGCGTGGGTGGCAACATGCTAAGCGGGTGCAGCACGGGACGATGCCGGCAGACTGGTAGCAAAGCAAAACAAAACGAAAAAACAAAACAGAACAGAACATAACTTGCCTGAGCTTGAAACTGGAGCTGCGCTGGGCGGCCGCAAGCGCGCAGCCCCGCGCCACACTCTCCGACGAGCTCATGGTCCGCTGGACTCGATCTTGGCTGCGCAAGACACAAGACAACACGACACGACACGAAACGAAGCCGGGCGGTAAAACAGCAGCAACAGCAACAACAACAACGACACCAACAACAACAACAACAACAACAACAACAACAACAACAACAACAACAAACAAACAACAACAACAACAACAAACAAACAAACAACGGCAGTGAGGCAATCGAAACAAAACAACACCGCCCCAATTTCATGTCAAAACCCGGTAATTTTTACCTTCGTTAACCCTTACAAACAACTACTGAAAAAAAAATGTCCCATATTAATTCCAAGTAGTCGGTCCCACAAACATGGTTGAAGCTCATGAGGGGTTGAAACCAGCAGCCCCCAACTGTTCTAACCAACTCCGCCGGTGCTTGGTTAGAGAGAAAAAAAGAGGCTCTCGTCTAACGCGTAGGCCGGGTGTGAGAGGTGGAGGCGGGTGTAAGCGCGGGGCGCGGGCGGGGGGGGGGGGGGGGGGGGGCGCCTTAGTCATTTGACCATTGACCACGAATCCCTTTCGAGACGGAGCACAGCAGTTCCTACTCCTAATAGAGACACCTCCAGCAGTTTGGCACTCATTACGTTGTTTCCATATAGTACACAGGAAATGTTTGCTAACGCTACTCGTATCCCCTTCCTGTTTCGCTGCCTGTGGCCACCATCTATCCCTCAGGATAGCGACCGTTTTTCTGCTAATGACCTAGTGTACCAAACGTCTCCATGCCACATTCGTCTGTTTTCCTCATCTCCCCCTCTAACACACCCCTTTCCTCCTTGTGCATTTCACATTATCCCACTAACGGGCGCGCGGGGGGGGGGGGGGGGGGGGGGCGGACTCAGCACACGAAAGCGTCAATCACTGTTCGTAGGAGATGACGGGGTAATTTTTGCACCACCCTTAGCTTCCCTCTTGCCACAAAATAAACTCCTGCCCCGCCCGACTATAATAGGAAAACCGCAGCTCTTCGAAAACGTGTCATACGAATCACGCTGGAAACCCCGGCGAAGCCCTTGCCTCGGGTCGTGCAAGGTGCGCCCAAATCCCTGCCCAATACGCCTCCTCCCCTGCAAACCCCTTGACCCCTTGCCATTCGAGGCTGCCATCCATACGCGAGAAAGTGCGCACGGGGTACCGAAGCCAGCTTCACAAGCAGTTTTTAGGAGAATGCAGCTCACCAGTCCATGCGACTCGCCGAACGACCTCACGGGCGCTTCGCGCTTTTGAAGCAAGCGAATGTCTGCCTGGTCGGTGAAAACCCGACGCTGCTCCGTCCCGGAATTGAAGGGATGCGAGGGTGTATGGCCATATGACTACGGCCGTGCACAACATGAGTACCCCCCCCCCCTCACAAGGAGCTTCGCGCTTGGTGCAAGCAATGCCTCCCTGGTTGGTGAAACCCCAACGTGCTTCGTCCCGGCATTGTAGGGATGCGACGATTTATGGTCATACGACTACGGCCATGCGTGACAATGAGTACCCCTCCCCCACAATGAGTACTCCTTCCTCCCCCCTCCCCCTCCCGTCCCTTACGCCCCCCCCCTGGCGAAACAGGAAGAAGATAAGCTAAGTAAAACAAAATGTATGCAATATATGGAGTGGGGGGGGGGGACGTTTATGAGCGCCCGAATGTTGGAGGTGTCTCTATTAGGACTAGAAACGTTGCTCCGTCCCCGAAGGGATGCGTGGTCAATGGTCAAATGACCTAACGCAAGCAAAACACGAGTACGCCCCAGTGCAAGCAACGTCTGCCCTGGTCGGTGAAAAACTCGACGTGCTCCGTCCCGGCATTGTTGTCGGGATGCAAGGGTCTGCGGTTATACTACTACGGCCATGCATGACATGAGTGCACCCCCCCACCCGCTGCGCCCCCCCTCCCTCCCCATCTCTCTGCGGCGCGTCGGGCAACGCTCTCACCCAAACACCTCCTCCACCGATCGACGCAACGCGGGAATGTAGCTGCCGCCGCCAAGAAGCTCGACGTCATCCACGTCGCTGGCCGCCAACCCCGTCGCCCTCAACGCCTCGCGACAGGCCGAGGAAACCCCGTCCGCGACTCCCGCACAAGCGTTTTCGGCCTCTTCCCGCGTCAGCGTCATCCTGCAGGTGTAAAAAAGTACGTGCGTTAAGAAAAAAATGGGGATTATTCGCGCCGAGGCCGGTCAGAGGCAGAGGAGGCGGCATTGTGGAAAACTCGTTTTGAGACATTCCGTCTCCCCGAATCCGGAAAATAAAGAAATATTTTTATCATATACTTTTGTGTACGTAGGATTTAAAGTCGATCCCACACTGGTGAGCTGTGCTTCTTTTATTGTAGGTAGACCTTGCTTGCAAGCTTGCGGTGATTCGAAGAAGAAGGAGCGAAAAAAACAAACTCATGTATACAAATCATCAATATACGTACAGCCCATTTCTACGATTTACATATATATATAGCCCTTGGAAATGATACAGCAGTACGAGGGGTGCTGAGCTGCTGAGGTGTGTGCCCCCTCCGCCGCCACCCCCGTGGGCACCGTCATCGCTACCACCGCCATTACCGTCGCCGCAGCGCAACCACCATCGCCCATTCTCAAAAACAAGAAACCCAGCCTGGCCTACGTACGTAGCTTTCTTGTGACATGTTTATCACCTGGTATTTATGTGTACATATGTATTAAGTGTCTTGTGCTGTTCAGTATCTACATGAGTATATATGTATATATATCGTATACATGCGCACAGGCTGTAAATGATCCTCCAGTACGTGTAGGGAGGGGGCGGGGTCTTGGGCGCGGTTATCCCATCTATCATGCGGCCGTTTTTCACCGCCACTGCCACCGCCATCACCACGGCCACCACCGCCGTCACCATCGCCGACACCCGCCGTTACCGCTCCCGCCGCACGGCAGGATGCAGAGCCAATATTGTTCGTTCATAAAAGGGTAAACCACTGAGCAGTTAAGTCAGCGCTGACTTCCGGGTTCGGATCCTCCTTTTGTTCGTTTATGAAGGATCAAACCGCTGACTCACTCAGGTCAACGCTGACTAAGTGGTTCAACGGTTTAATCCTTTACAAACGAACACAAATACTGGAGACTCGCAAAATACAATGCGAGGGTTTGCGTCGCGCGAAAATAACCGTGTGTGCAACCGCCCCGCTGGGTGCGTCATGACCCGGGCCCGTGCCCGTACCGTGGAGTACCGTACAGAACCGTACCATGCGAAAGGAGATGATGGTTCACCGCCACAAACGCCGCAAGGGGGTGCTCAGCGTAAGCGAAGCGATGGCGGAGACGAGACGGCTTTCAGTTCAAGTCTTCCAGCTAGCCGTGGGAGCCACGAAAAACAAAAACAAAATAAAAGTATTCGCAACGGGAGGGGTAACCAACCATACGCGAGATTTATATTTTGATGCGAGTTCCCGGTGCGGGCACACCTCATGACTCGTGACCCCTCTCGCCCCCTCCCTCTCCCCCCACCCCCCACGTACGAATCAGAAAATACATGACAAATGTTAATGTTTACACACGAATACGACCCGTTTTTGGTAACTTTTTGGGTCTTGCTTGGCAAACAAGAGGCCATCTGTGCAAGCCTAGCACACCCGCACCAGACACGCGTGCATCGCGTGCACGAACTCACGCTATGTCCTTGTCCCCGTCGATGCACTCTACCCTCAGCCGCGCCTCCTTGTTAGCGCTGAGCGTTTTTACCGTGGAGACCAGCGCCTGCGAAAGGCGGAACTCCGCTCGTGGTCGTCCCTTGACGGTTACGCCCTGCTTGCTGCAGAGGCAATAAAGCGGAGAACCAGGAAGCGGGCAGGAGGAAAGGGAGGGGGGAGGGGAAGGGGAACGCAGAGAGGGAGGGGAACGGGAACGGGAGCGGCAAGTGGAAGTGGAACGGGAAAGGGGGAAAGGTAACAGAAAGGGGAAGGAGAAGGAGGAGAAAGAGAAAGGGGATGGGAAGGGGAACGATAAGGGGAAGGGGAAGGGGGAAGGGGAAGGGGAAGGAGAAGGAGAAGGAGAAGGAGAAAGAGAAGGAGAAGGAGAAGGGGAAGGGGAAGGGGAAGGGAGGGGTGTTCATGACACAAGGGCAAGGTCGTAAATTGTGGGCGGTTGACTCAGGGGGAGCTAAAGCGACGCGTACAGCCTACCGTCACGACCTACCTTTCCTGGCATACTTTAGGAGGCGGGGACGAAAAAAACGAAGCCCGTGCCGACCTAAATAACCCAGGCCCTACAATACACGCTGTCCACTGGCGGCACAGCAGGGGGGGCACTAGCGCGGGCGAACATTGTTGGCCTCGTACGAAATATATTGGCGTGACGAGGATCGAGGAGCGAGGCGTTACTCGTACTTCGGCTTGAATAAAGAAAAGGGTACGGAACAATCGCCGTCAGCGTTGTCGAAGTTATCGGATTCATTCTCTCAGGGATTGATCTCGGCACTACTCAGCGACCGCCAGCTTCGGGCCGTGGCCCGGTCTCGTCGAAGCAGCGGTTCAACGGAAAGGGAAAACAAGACTAAGCACGAGTAGACCTATTACGTGCTGAATACTCTGCGGCTTTCCTCCATGACGTGCTCGACGACGCAGCCGACCCTGGCTATCGCTGCCCGTACCTCTAGTGCATTGCGTCATATCCGGTCTCGCGGTGGTACCCTGATATCACGTGCTACTGCTGTACTTCGTGTTGTGACTGTCGCCATCGCTGCCGTGGCCACCGCCCCGATCAACATCGACTAACTTCGTTTCAGCCGCCGTCGCTGACCCCAAATGCTTCTACCACACGCGGAGCTCGAGACACGTATAGGTACCCCTTGCTCAGAAGTCACTACGAGTATTATACCACTACAGCGCCACCCCCGCTGCCGCCGCCGCCACCACCACCAACCCCACCAACACCAACACCAACACCAACACCACCAGCACCACTACCACCAGCACCAGCACCAGCACCACCACTACCACCACCACCACCACCAACACCACCAACACCAACACCAACACCACCGCCAACAACAACAACAACAACAACAACAAACACAACAACAACAACAATGTCACTACCACCACGGGCACCAACACGACCAACACCACCGGCCCACCTTCCCGCTCTCGGGGGCAGAACCACTAGGCTCATTCGCTCCCCGACTCAAGACCAACACACACGCCCCCGCACTCGCCTTGCGGCGCCGCACACGAGGTCGAACATGCAAGCCTGCGCGGAGGCAGTCCCGCCCCTGCGCTCGCAGCTCCGCCCCAGCACCCTCAGTCCCGCGCTCGTGAACGCTGCCACCGTGACCTTGTTTAGCGCGACGGGTGCGGGGGAAAACGCAGTACAACGGTAGGTTTTGGCGCGCGAAGGGGGGGGAGTGGGATGGCATCCTTCTAGCTATTTGGCGCGGAGGTGGGGTGTGGTGTGGTGCGGTGCGGTGTGGTGTGGTGTGGTGTGGTGTGAAGAGTGGGGTGGGGTGGGGTGGGCTGGGGAGGGGGGGAGCGGGGGTTAGGCCGGCAGAAATGGCAAAAAAAAGGGAAGAAAAAAACGTCACAGAGCAGTAACCGAGAGAGGGAGGGTCGAGTGAAGGAGGCTGTCGGGGTTAAATGTACCAGAACGGGGCCGCTGCTTACAAACGCGTGCAGGAACGAACACAATAAAAGGAGCGTCCAGATGTTCAGCGTGTTTTTTTTTTCTTCCTTTGTCAGCGTTTTCTGTCCTTATTGTTTGATGCGCCGAACGCCGAGCCTTCGCTTAGCGTTCGTTGCCCGACCGAACGCAGCACGGGACCGTTTGCAAGAGCCTTGAAGCGAATGGCTTATCTACTTGATCAATCCTTCGCCACCCTTTGGTGTCTCCACCGCGCGGTCCGTAACGGCCCTCTCCGCCTACGTCCCAACTGCCACCGCACAATGCCGCCATACAAATGCGACACGGTGCCACGTTTGCTTCTTCATTATCAAGCGTGTATACCATAGCACGGCAAAACCCACGAACGCCCGGTGGGTGTGGAGTTCCACGAAGCGGAAAAGCACGAGAGGCGATTCGCGTGGGGCGAGGGGGGAAGGGGTAACCAGCACGCGGCAGAAAAACGACCTAAACGAACCCCCACCACCGACTCGATTGTTTTCGGCTTTTCACTCCACCCCCTGCTAGAAAAAGAACTCTCTCGTTTTACTCACCTGCGTGCAGCTGTGCCCGATATCCACGAACGCCACGGTGAGCGGGCGCTCCGCGTCCGGCCCAGGCAGCCCGCCCTTGAGGACGCCGTAGGACAGGGCCACCGCGACCCCCTCGTCCAGCACCTGTAAGGGTTGGCGCAAAACCGGGGCCATACGCGTCACGGGCTGCCGCTATTATACCTTATCACACGGGGTGATAATATAGCACACTCCCTTGAACGAGTGAGTGTCTTCAGCTGATTTTCTCGACAAGGGGGGGAGAGGGAGTGGAAATTAACTCCGGGCGGGGAGTCTACGTATACACGTACGGAAAAATGTATCGAGGAGATCATTCCAAAAGCTACCGCTTTCGTTGTCTGTACGTACCCCCATGTTTTGGAAAAAAAAACGGCTCGGAAATTCGTCCCTCGGGGTGTGCTATCTTAAGTGTTGTATCATACGGAATACTTATGCCCCCTTTACGCGGAGAGGTAAATCCCTTGAGAATGGTACCCACGTTAAGGGGGGAAAAGTTAGGTGAAATTTAGAGCTGGAAAACAAATTGGAGTGGTGGGTGGGTTTTAAGTGCTCGAGACAGCGGCAGGGGCCCATATTTCGCCGCCATCGCGGCCGCCAACATTTGTGGCGCTCATTACATTTTTTCCCATACATACAATGCATGGAAAGGGGGGGGGGGGAGAGAGTGAAGAGGGATTCCTCACCATGGGCATGGGCACGCCAACGATGCGAGCGGCGTTCAGAACGGCCCTCTTCTGCCGCAGGGTGAAGTACGACGGCACCGACGCCACCACGCAAGACTGCGCTGACGTGGCAACCGAAGCGGCCCCTCGCTCCGCCGCCGCCGCTGCCGCCGCCGCTTCCGCTCCCGCCCCGCCGCCCGGACCTCCAGCCTCCCGCGCCACCACCTCGGCGCAGTGCCGAAGGAGGTACGCGATAGCGTCGCTGGGGCTCAGCTCGAGCTCCTCCCCCATGTGCTGCACCACGGCAAGGAGGCTCGGGCGGCCAGCGTCGTCTTCGCTCACGCGAGTCTCGCAGAAAAACGTCGACTCGGGTGCCGACGGTGGAACAGAAGAGGGGCACGACGGAGCAGAGACGTTTTTGTCACCACCCCCACCGGTGTTGTTGCTGTTGCTATTGTAATTCCCGGGCTTACCCGCTGCGAGTGGTAGTGGTCGTTCGTTGTCGTCATTGTCGTTGTCGATGTCGTTGTCGCCAGTGTCGGCAGCACCGGCAACGGCGTTCGTTGTTAGCTCCTGCGTCCTAAATACCAGGTCCTGCTGTTGCCCCTGTTCCTGTTCTTGTTCTAGTTCTAATTGTCCTTGAAGCGGTTGCTGCTGCTGCTGCTGCTGCTGCTGGTGTTGCTGCCGCTCTTGCTGTTGGGCGTCCGAGCGATCGCGGCCATCGCGTTCCAACGCCCGCCCGCCGGAGGCAGGTCGGTCATCGTCGTCGCTCGGCACGCCACAACCCCCCTCGAGCAGAGACTTGATGTGATGGACCAGGTTTCGCGGGTTGGCCCCGGCGTGCCCCGTCGTGTGCTCGCCGATCAGGCGATGGTCTCCCGCGAAGTACACCGCCGAGGGCGTCTGCCGACCGCTAACGTCGTTGTTCACCACGTCTACTCCGTTCCGGCCCACCGCCGCCATGACGCTTCGCGACAGGCGTAACTCTATGACCGTTGTGTGGTGGAGGTGGTGTTGTAGTGTGGTGTTCGTTGGTGTATGTTGGTGGTGTTGGTGTTGGTGTTGGTGGTGTTGGTGTAGACGATGTTACCGTTGTCGTTTGGAGGGTTAGTCGATAGGCGGAAATAACGAGCGGAAACGAGACAGCGCAACGACAGGAGGATCGAGGGGGGGGTTAATTCACTTTGTTTGAAATATCAGCTTGCTCGAGGCCTTCGCTATCGCTACCGTAAGAGCCTCACTCACCGTATACGGCGAGACAAGAAGCCAGTATGCAGTGATGATATCAAACAAAAGAAGGATCCAGGCCACTGTTTGAGACGCAAAGGGTCGTGCCTGTCAGGGCCGTGGGGGGGGGGGGGGGTGGCGGGGCGTCCCCCGGTCCATCCACTCTTGCTGCTGCTGCTGCTGCTGCTGCTGCTGCCATATGCTGCTGTCATGGTGTGTATGTACTACAGCAGTGCGCGTACGTAAATACTGAAAGCTGTTGTACTCGTGCTCAGGAAGCGGCACGTGGCATTGAACTGCTTGCTGACTGCAGATAGCGGGCGAAAATCGAAGTAGCGGCAGCACTTCGCGGGGCAACCGCGTCTGCGTGTGGCCCTCTGCTTATATAGGACAGCGGTATAGCTCGTAGCCCTTCAGGACCCAGCACCATGAGCACCGCGGCACTTGCACTGCTGCTGCAACGAAGGAAATGGATGGGCCTGCTCCACAACACACCGCAACACATTCAAACGCCTGCAGTGCCGCAGGTCATACTCACATGTTGTCGTTGCCCAAGTCCAGACCCCACACCAGCGCTCGTCTACCCGGCGGTCGAGCGGACGACACACACGGCGGAAGCCATGCTAACGCTGCTGCAAGCACCAACACAGCAGCAGCAGCATCCCAGGTCGAGCGGTGCGCTGCAACTGCTGCCGAAGACTTCGATGCTTTTCCTCGGCGAGCTCGTGGACTCATTGAACTAACTCGCCGCCAGAAGGAGGTGCACCTCGTTGTGGCAGTGAAAGCGTGCGCAGCGATAGCGATATTCCTCAATTGAGACTGACCAGCTGTGGGAACTGCTGTAGGTGCAGCTACTATGTCGTCACAAACTGGGTCGAAGCGACTCAGCACGCGTAATCAGGAGTGCAGCCGCTCGTGAGGCTGTGATGAGCGGCGACCTAGTTTGAAGCTTCGAAAAACACCATGGGTTTCCACTGATTTCCAAGAGGATGCAGACGTAGGGGTCCGGGGAGCCTCCCACGTTCAACTACGCCAGCCTTCAGCCAGCGAGCAAAGCACGAATGGCGTGAGGCACCAGCCATGACTTCGTCCCCCTTTGATCAATTTATCGCGGAACACGGCTTCGTATTGCTCGATGGGGGGCTTGCGACAGAGCTCGAGGCACAGGTAAGTGCAAAATACGGTACATACACAGCAGAATACGTACGTAGACATGCACGCGTAGGACAGATCACGATCTACTGTATATGTTGTGCACGATCTGTACAGCACAGTTCCAATACAGGAAACATGGGCTAGATCGTGTAGATTGTACGCCCCCACCAAGCAAAATGAGCTATGAATACTTGTAGATCATACAGATCAGTATTATTATAGGCTTTCCCCTGTCCAAAAAAAATCAAGGAAAGGCCATTTCTTATGGAACGTTTTTGAGAGTCGAAAACTTGGTGAATTTCTCGGGCCTCAACCAGACCCACAGAATCGGCCGACAACCTTATCATGGCCCGATTTTTTCAGAATGCTGTTGGGCTATGTTCTCATATAAAAATCCAACAACGGGAGGAAGAGAGATGTTCGTTGCCTCCCTCCTATTGATATACGCAGACTACACGGGGCTCGTCGCTCCGGAGCATCTCAGCCCACCACGCAGAAGCATGGTGTCTGGTACTCGCGACGAGGGAAACACGACACGTAGCTTCACAATATGTAGGAGGGTTGTCTTTAGAAGTCGTATTTCGCCCTCGCTGTCTGTGTTGTCGTCTCGTTCATCAGACCGCGACTACCCTCTCGTCCTCAACGAGACAAGTTGTGTTTGAGAGACATCGCAGACGCCAGGAGAGAGTGGCAAGGCTCTTGTAGCCGACACAATCACAAACCGATCCCATCGGCTCGTGGTGATGCCTGTGGGGCGCGCGGGGGTGGGTAGCGGGGCACAGCAAGCAGCATCGGGCCTGTTGCTTGCTTGGCAGAAACATACATTTTAACGCTTGTTGCCTCCCACGATGTGCGGAAGCTCACGACGATGCAAATCCGGGCGCCAGTGTCGATCGCGATGTTGATCGGAAATGGGGCCCCGTTTCCGAGTGAAGGCCGCCCCGAAAATGATACTCGAAAAAAATCACCCGAACATGGACCACTTTCGGGCCTTATGGGCCATAAGGCTGACGATTGGTTTCGAAAACTGAAAACGTCCGTTTTCGGTTCTCAAAAATGTTCCATAAGAGATGGCCTTCGGCCGTTTCCTGTGCGGTTCGATTTCGAGCTTCAGATTTGTATTTTTCGATTTTAAAAAACGAAGTCCGATTGTGCAAAATCTGACCGGAACTTTTTCGATTTGAGAATCCGGTGGCCCAAGTCGTCAGGTTTTGGCTCAAAATCCGACGACTTGGGTCATCAGATTTTCAAATCGAAAATGTCATGGTCTCTAAATTCAAGATGTTATCCACGCAAGCAAGCAGTAGCAACAGCAGAACGATCGATGAGTTGGATGTTGACACAGCGACGTTGCTTCGCGCCCGACGCGCAGCCGACGATCGGTGCGTCTCTCCATCGCCAGACTACAGTCGGCTGGCGCGGGCTCGGGCCTAGAGACGAAGGGAAGCGCACTCGGCGCGCGCCTCTCCTTACTCGTAGACTTGACAGCAGCAGCAACAGCAGTCAGTCAGCCAACGTGCTGGGCTCGGATGCTTCGTTGTGTCAAAATACAAAATACCAAGACAGGTCGACTCGAGCGCACTCGGCACGTCGCCGCCAGACCAGAGGCAGCCAGCGTGGCTTCGGACGCTTGGGTCCTACGCCCAGTGCAGCGCACTCGGCGCGTCTCTTCGCGGCGCCAGACCAAATCAACAGCAGTTGGTCTCGCCGTTTGCTCGAACCTCTCAACGTACAATACATCCGTTTTTCTCGACTAGGAAGACTGTTTCGATTTTCGAACTAGGTCCCTAAAAAATCAATCGGACAATAATCTGAATCTCAAAAATCGAACCGCATAGGAAACGGCCTTTTAGACCAACTATTATGGGAAAATAAAGAGCCGTGATTTCTGGCGATCATGTTTCTAGTTCTGAGGGTCCGAAATATGTGGGTGAAAAATAAGAACCATCTATTGTGGTTTCTGATTTTGGAAACTGGTTTTATATCGAAGCATTGGTTGTTGTTTTTTCACGTTTGAATTTGAACCCGCAAGCACGCTGCAACACGACATCAGGCAGAGAGACGTAGTGAACGACGCGAACCATGAGCCAGCTCCAACTCACGAACAACACGTGAGCCAGCTCCAACTCACGAACAACACGTATGTATGTACGCACAATGGTCACTCCGAAGGCTGTAGGCAAGTCTTGCTGAAAAGTCATCTCCAGACTCCTCAAGTCTGAAGATAATTCAGAACGCTTTCATCTACTGTATCATGCTGTCCCCGGCGTCAAACGGTGCGGTAGAGAGATGGCCACCGCCCACAGGCGCCGTGAAGCGGCAAGCTCGTACGAGGGGTTTCGTGGCCAACCATGCACTCGCCTGGCTGGCTGAGGAGGGAGGGATGACGAGCCTTCCGCCCTGGCTGACAAAGGAGATACTAGGAAAGAGCTCCCTCTCAGGCGAGTTATTACCTGCTGCTACTGTACGTACCACTCTGGACGGAAATATAAGGACCGTATCGTATTAATATTAGTGTTTAAACTCTCCTTACGCGTTCGCCCAGATTGGTACGGGCAATACTCAGCAGCTGACGCGCCAGAGCGTTGGAAGTATAGAGTATGTCAACATCAGCCGCAGCGTGTACGTTTATACTGGTACTTCTGTAGAACCCACTAAGTAGAGCTGCCACGTACTGCCGTAGTACCTTCAGAACCGTTAGTGCTGTAAGGCCGTGTCTGCCTGCTGGTGTTGCGTCCGATAGCCGACACCAAACAAACTTTTGCCCGAACCGTCGTACGGCTGCGGCGCGAGCATAACGTCAAGGTGTTCAGCCCGGTGGTTCCTGTGCACCAAGATACTCGTAGTGGAGCCCCTCGCTGCTAGCTTTATGCACAACCGCGAGCGTATATATTGCTTGTGTAAAGCAGTGGATGACGAATAATTCTGCTTCCTCGTGTTTTGCAGATGCAACGAACGCCTTCTTCAACAACGGTGCGAAACTGTGTGCGAGGTACGACGAGGTGGGAAGGACCTGCCGCAGAGACATGTCGATGTTCCTCGACAAGTGAGTTGCACAAGTTGTGGAGTGGTTCGCACAAGTTGCTGAGTGGTTCACGTTGAGCGCGACCCAGAAACGGAACACATCCTGGCTTCGAATAGTATGTACCTATAGATGGTCATAATCAACTCCAGTAATTGCAGACGATGGCATCAACATACCAAGGTACCACCACCACCATCACCACCTGAAGACGCACATATATCTGTGTGTGCGTTCTTCACGTTTTTCACCCATTCTTTGTATCAGTCGACATAAATATTACCAGGTATTGGTTAACGTGGAGATCCAGAGCCGGCATCGTGTTCTGATTAATGGAGCATGCGTCAAGACTTGGGGTTGTTTTGCCCCTCTCATTGCCTCTCCGCCTGTTTTTTTCTCGAGGTTATTTGGATATACAGCAGTAGATATAGTTGTGTTCGTGTATATATATATGTATGTAGACTACGAGTACGTAAGAGTATTGTGTTCTTGGTTTGGTCTAAAGTCAAAAACAGGTACGACTTTATAGCTGTTCCATTCGAGCCAGGAACAGGTACATACAGAAACCGAGTAAAAAAACACATCCACAAGCGGTGTTTTTGGCCATGATAAATAACAAACATACTTTTTTGGCGCCTCGACAGTGAGCGTGAACATATTCGAGGATCCCAAAGAAAGTATAAGGACCGTTCCTGACGAACGAAAAAAAAACACGATTCGTGAGGTTTTGGCATGACAAAATATCACGATTCGTGAGATTTCTTTCCAAACGAAAATAGGTGAGGTTTCGTCACGTTTCGTGATATTTTCAGATTATCAAAGATCCGGTATTTCAAATCCAACGAGGGTGGGGTCAACTCTCGCAGGTAGGTCACGGCCAGGCCATGCCGGGTCGACCGCGCCCGACCCGGCCTGTGATATTCCAACCCCACGCGCTGTCGGCCGAGCCATGTCCGCGCGAGGTTCCAATCCCTCTGACCTGTCGTCTGCTCTGTCTGGCACGTGAGATTTTCAGATTATTTAGCTTTTCCTTCACGCTGTGTCTCCTCCTCTTCGAAAATTCGAGGCCACAGCGTGCTCGTTAGCCCGCACCCAGCAGTGTCGTTAGGCAGCCGCTCGCTGTCGACAACCGGCGTACGAAGCAGGGTCTGCCATGTCCCAACACCAGCCATCGGATGCCGCTGGTGTCGGGTGGGTTGCGTAGTGCCTTGGTCAGGCGTATTTCGAGCCACGGCAAAATGTCATTAATCGTGATTTTGTTATTTTTATGGAAAATAAAAATAAAACGGATTCATGAATCGTGAGGTTTTTGTCTTGAATCATGACATAAAAAATCACGAATCATGACAAAAACCTCACGAATCGTGGGATTTTTTTCGTTCGTTAGGAACGGCTCTAAGGTACCAGGTACGTACATACGAACAAACGTGTTGTTTAGTGCGTCTTTTTTTCTGGCTGGACCATGATCAGCGATCGGCCTTAATACCGACGCCGCAGTTGCTCTCCTTTGACACCGGCAACCCAACACGTCGAACAAAATCGACACGCTGTCAGAAACTTGACCTCACAACCGCCTCTGTCCACTTACCCCCAAGAACGCCCCCCAGCAGCAACTACGACCAGGAACACAAGCTTCGAACGACCTTAACAACAAGATGTGGAGGGAGCCCAGCGAAGGCAAGAGGAGGGCGGCTGAAGCACTAGCTTCCCTTTCAGCACAAGCCCCCGAGGGACAAGGTGCCGCTGCCGGGAGCGATGGGCCGACAGTTGGACAGGGTGCCGCTGCTGCGGGCGATGGGGCGGGGGGTGAGCCGTCCAGCGGCGTTGGCGTAAGTTCCCCAGGCAACGAAGGGGAAGCGCCGCCGACTTGGATGCATGTCAATTTGTTGAGACCTTGGTCTTGTTCGGGCCGCTCAGTGATCAAAACGACGAGGATCTGTCCCTCTCGTCGTCCGACGGCCCTACCCGGAAGACACCATCTGCTGCCGGTTCACCGGAAACCGTGGCGTCGACGGGTGGATCAGACTCACCTGTTCCAGGCCTCGCTTCTTCGGAGTGCGTCAAACTACTCGCACCGCCCAACATCAAGTTGGGTAGGCGCGCCATTAAGAACTCCCAGCAGCCAACACTAAAGATCGAAGATGACAACCGCGGTAGTAAGCGTAAGTTGGCAGAAATCCCGCAGACAGGACAAATAAGGGAATGGCGGGAGTCTTTGAGGAGGAAGGCGAGACGGCAAGCCCACAGCGACCGTGTCCGCGCGATCCGAGACGGAAATGCCCCTGCCCAGGAGGTAAAGGCGCACGATCGCAAAGTGAAGCGCCTGAAAGCGCGACTGACACTCGCTGCCGACAACGAAGATGAAGTAGAAAAGGCTCAAGTCTACACAGAGCTTAAGGAAGCCCTAAAAACAGACGTCGAACTTGAAGAGGTCCCTGGTCCCTTCGCCGAAGAAGTCGAGACGGCTCTTTCACCGAACACAGCCGCGTCGACGGGGACGACGCCAGATCCTACTCTCATGACCGCCAGATCTCCCCCGATTGGGGCTGTATGCGCCCCGAACGCTCAGGTAGCCGAGAGCACAAGCGAAAAGGCTGCTGCCACGATGCCAGAGGAGGGAGTGGCTGGATCGGCGGTTCCAGGGCATTCTTGGCCGTCGAGTGTTGGGGGTCAGCTGCCTCCCGGGCGGGCACCGACGCCTGCCGTCGCCTGCCGGGCACCGGCGATTACCTCTACGACGCCAGAGGAGAGAGTGGCTGGGTCGGTGATCCCAGGGCGGTCTTCGCCGTCGAGGGATGGGGGTCAGCTTCCTCCCGGGTGGGCACCTATTTTTTTAGGTGCCCACCCGGGAGGAAGCTGACCCCCATCCCTCGACGGCGAAGACCGCCCTGGGATCACCGACCCAGCCACTCTCTCCTCTGGCGTCGTAGAGGTAATCGCCGGTGCCCGGCAGGCGACGGCAGGCGTCGGTGCCCGCCCGGGAGGCAGCTGACCCCCAACACTCGACGGTCAAGAATGCCCTGGAACCGCCGATCCAGCCACTCCCTCCTCTGGCATCGTGGCAGCAGCCTTTTCGCTTGTGCTCTCGGCTACCTGAGCGTTCGGGGCGCATACAGCCCCGATCGGGGGAGGTCTGGCGGTCATGAGAGTAGGACCTGGCGTCGTCCCCGTCGGTGCGGCTGTGTTCGGTGAAAGAGCCGTCTCGACTTCTTCGACGAAGGAACCAGGTACCTTTTCAAGTTCGACGTCTGTTTTTAGGGCTTCCTTAATCTCTGTGTATACTCGAGCCTTTTCTACCTCATTTTCGTTGCTGGCAGCGAGTGTCAGTCGCGCCTTCACGCGCTTCACTTTGCGATCGTGCGCCTTTAACTCCTGGGCAGGGGCATTTCCGTCTTGGATCACGCGGACACGGTCGCTGTGGGCTTGCCATCTCGCCTTCCTCCTCAAAGACCCCCGCCATTCTCTCATGTGTCCTCTCTGTGGGCATCTGCCAACTTGCGCGTGCTACCGCGGTCGTCATTTTCGATCATCAGTGTCGACTGCTGGGCGTTCTTAATGGCACGCCTACCCAACTTGGTGTTGGGTGGTGCGAGTAGTTTGACGCACTCCGAAGAAGCGAGGCCTGGAACAGGTGAGTCTGATCCACCGGTCAACGCCACGGTTTCCGGTGAACCGGCGGCAGATTGTGTCTTCCGGGTAGGGCCGTGTGACGACGAAAGGGACAGTTCCTCGTCGTTTTGACCACCGAGCGGCCAAACCCAAGAAAAAGGTCAACAAATTGACATGCATCCAAGTCGGCGGCGCTTCCCCTTCGTTGCCTGGGGAACTTACGCCAACGCCGCTGGACGGCTCACCCCCCGCCCCATCGCCCGAGCAGCGGCACCCTGTCCAACTGTGGGCCCATCGCTCCCGGCAGCGGTACCTTGTCCCTCGGGGGCTTGTGCTGAAAGGGAAGCCAGTGCTTCAGCCGCCCTCCTCTTGCCTTCGCTGGACCCCCTCCACATCTTGTTGTTAAGGTCGTTCATGAAGTTCGAAGTTAGTGTTCCTGGTCGTAGTTGCTGCTGGGGGGCGTTCCTGGTGGCAAGTGGACAGAGGCGGTTGTGAGGTCAAGTTTCTGACAGCGTGTCGATTTTGTTCGACGTGTTGGGTGGTCGACGCCAAAGGAGAGTAACTGCGTCGGTATTAAGGCGGATCGCTGTTTATGGTCCAGCCAGAAAAAAAGACGGACTAAACAACACGTTTGTTCATATGTATGTACCTGGTAACTTAAGGCCGTTCCTAACGAACGACAAAAATCACTCGATTCGTGGGGTTTTTGTCATGATTCGCGATTTTTTATCTCATGATTCACGACAAAAAACTCACGATTCATGGCTGCGAATGTTTTAGATTTTCCATGAAAAAAAACAAAATCACGATTGATGACATTTTGTCCTGGCTCGAAATACGCCTGACCAAGGCACTACGTAACCCACCCGACTCCAACGGTATCCGATGGCTGGTATAGGGACATGGCAGACCCTGCTTCGTACACCGGTTGTCGATAGCGAGCGGCTGCCTAAGAACACTGTTGGGTGCGGGCTAACGAGCACGCTGTGGCCTCGAATTTTCGAGGAGGAGAAGACACAGCGTGAAGAAAAAGCAAAAAAAAATGAAAATCTCGAGGGCCAGGCAGAGCAGACGACATGTCAGAGAGATTGGAACCTCGCGCGGACATGGCTTGGCCGACAGCGTGTGAGGTTGGAATATCACAGGCCGGGTCGGGCCTCGGCCCGTGATTTGAATCACAGGCCGGGTTGGGCGCGGTCGACGCGGCACGGCCTGACCGTGACCTACCTGCGAGAGTTGGCCCCACCCTCAAATACCGTTGGATTTTGAAATATCGGATCTTTGATGATCTGAAAATATCACGAAACGTGACGAAAAATCACCTATTTTCCTTTGGAAAGAAATATCACGAATCGTGATATTTTGTCATGCCAAAACGTCACGAATCGCGTTTGTTTTTCGTTCGTTAGGAACGGCCTTTATACTTTCTTTGGGGTCCTCGAAGTTTTTCACGCTCACTGTTGAGGCGCCAAAAAAGCATGTTTGTTATTTATCATGGCCAAAAACACCGCTTGTGGGTGTGTTTTTTTACTCGGTTTCTGTATGTACCTGTTCCTGGCTCGAATGGAACAGCTATAGTCGTACCTGTTTTTGACTTTTGACCAAACCAAGAACACAATACTCTTACGTACTCGTAGTCTACATATGATACGATTATAACTTTATCTACTGCTGTATATCCAAACAACCTCGCGAAAAAATCAGGCGGAGAGGCAATGAGACGGGCAAAACATCCCCCAAGTCTTGACGCAAAAGCATGCTCCATTAATCAGAACACCATGCCGGCTCTGAATCTCCACGTTAACCAATCATCTTGATGTCGACTGATACAAAGAATGGGGGGAAAACGTGAAGAACGCACACACAGATATGTTTGCGTCTTCAGGTGGTGATGGTGGTGGTGGCACCTTGGTATGTACATGTCGTCGTCTGCAATAAATTGGAGTTGGTTATGACCATCTATAGGTACATACTATTCGAAGCCAGGATGTGTTCCGTTTCTGGGTCGTGCTCAACGTGAACCGCTCAACAACTTGTGCGAACCACTCCACAACTTGTGCAACTCACTTGTCGAGGAACGTCGACATGTCCCTGCGGCAGGCCCTTCCCGCCTCGTCGTACCTCGCTCACGGTTTCGCACCGTTGTTGAAGAAGGCGTTCATTGCATCTGCAAAACACGAGGTATCAGAGTTGTTCGCAATCCACTGCTTTACACAAGCAATGTACACGCTCGCGGTTGTGCATAAAGCTAGCAGCGAGGGGCTCCACTACGAGTATCTGGGTGCGCAGGAACCACCGGGACGAACACCTTGACGTTGTGCTCGCGCCGCAGCCGTACGACGGTTTGGGCAAAATTTTGTTTGGTGTCGGCTATCGGACGCAACACCAGCAGGCAGACACGGCCTTACAGCCTTACAGTAGTAATGGGTCTGAAGGTACTACGGCAGTACGTTGCAGCTCCAGTGGGTTCTACAGCAGTACCAGTATAAACGTACACGCTGCGGCTGATGTTGACATACTTCATACTTCGAACGCTCTGGCGCGTCAGCTGCTTAGCATACTTATATGCGTACAGCAGTAGGACACTCGTATACCGCAGTACGTACATATAAATACGAGTTTACCACTTTTTCTAGATTTGATATGATTGACTTATGGCCGGTGTTTGGGTTGGTCTGGTTGGTTTAGGCTTAGGGGTAGGGTTAGGGTTAGTTTGTAGTTGTCTCGTACACGGTCAGTGTGTATCAACCATCTTCTTGAATAAGTGGTGAGAAACCCTCCTGGAATAAGTCAGGACAGGTCGTGGCTTCACTCAGAGATCGCCATGCAAATACTGGACAACGTGCATATTCTCGTGTCGTTGCCGTGACCTAGGCACCGCATATACCGAGAAAACTAATATCGGTTTTAGATATCTTGGTATCATACCGCCGCGTATTACACGTGCTGGAGGCGCCAGTGCTTGCTCTTGTCAGTTATTTTGTTTTGACGCACGTTTGGATATTTACTACATGCTCCACACTTTGTTTGGCCTCTTAGTATGTAGCTTGTCGCGATGCTCACCTGTTGTTGTTCTTGACTGCAAGCAGGGCGCAGATCTATCGAGCGACCTCTGGTCTGCCAGGTTGCTAGACGACAACCCCTCCCTAATCCGCGAGACGCACCTGGCGTACTACCGGGCGGGTGCCGATGTGGCCACCAGCGCGAGCTACCAGGCTTCCTATGAGGGTTTTCTCGTGAGTTGACAGTCGACCGCTGCCGCAAAGTCCAAGTCAAAAAGTGTGACGACTTCGTAGTCTGGAACATGGCAGCGTGTTGTTCTGCCGGTATACTGGTAAAATACTGGTATATGTACCTGATACGGTATATAGGCCCACGAATAAGAAATAACCAAATGCTAAGAACATAACAAGGATCACGTTCTGGGGGGACGCTCGCGCTAAGCGGTGAAGGAGCAGATTTTTAGAGATCGAGAACCGTTCCGAGAATAATGTGTTATTTGTTGTTCTACAGAGAATTGGGCGTTTGGTTCGTATTAGTTGGCTAAAAGAGCAGCAACGCGGCACTACTGTCTGGTTGATCGCGCGAGTTGGAATACCAAGTGGGTACAGCACGGAACAGTGCTGGCAGACGCTACTATATACACTGAATCCTATAATGCTAGTGCTCGAAGTATGTCGTTAGCCTATGCTCACAAGGCTTTTCAAGGATGGTATCGCAATGAGCTTCTAAGGCTTGCTCAGATTACAACGTAGGTGTTTCTTGTTGGTGGGCTCATACTGTACTGTACTGGCACACTTAAGATTATTCCAGGGCGTATGGTTAAATGTTCCACACTACTACCAGCTTACCTTGTACGAAAAAATTGTGCATCGGTCTTACAGAGCTATACAAACACGACGAGTGTCCACTTGTAAAAATCCATCGATCGGTCGGGTCCCCTCTGCTGCGGACTAGGAAATATACCATGGATGAAACACATGTCGATCGGTGTTGGGGGGTCACGAAGACTCCTTGCTGACCTCTCGGCGCTCCTTGCAACCAACCGTGTGGTCAGCACGCTGGCATGAGTCTCCATATACCAACCATTGGCTTCATGGTGGCGATTCGGAGACGAAAACAAAAAAATCAGCGGCAACTAACAGCAGTATGGGTTCTACCCGTGAACCACCCCACAAGCAAACGTGCGCCATGAATTCTTCCGAACGTTTGACCATCGATAGCCGCCCGCGGTACTGTTAATTACCCCCCTTGGGGCTCAGATATAGCGATGATATCAAAATGACAAGTTTATTTGTGTTACCCACCGTCCTCTCTATATGATGTTAGCGCTCCGTGCAACTGGTACTATGACGCAGCGCACCTGCCGTGCAACTAACTATCTCCTTGCGCTGAAGTTGTGGTACTCCCATCTATGATACCCTACCACCCCAACAGCCTGGCTTGCTGACGCTTTAACAGTCAGTTCTATTCGATATTGTTTCCCTTTGAAGTCAGATGTACACGTAAAAAAAAAAGAGACACCCCACTACGCGCCGGTATTATCGGAGAGTTTTCCCCCGTACTTTTCCGTATTTGTGAAGAAAGTTCCATGCTTTGTGAAATAATTTCCAAATGTGTGAGTTTTTCTAAAGGGCATAATATCAGTAAAGTTAAATTTCCAAAGTTCGGAAATTCTGAAAAAAAAAAACTCGAAAAGCTCTCCAATAATAACGGCCCTATGTATCCATTTTAATCGAGACCCAAACAGGGAGGGGGGGTTTACTAAAACCAATTGAAAACACTTTTGTGAAAAACAAAAAACGAGTTTCGTAAATGTGTCCATAAATCCCACCCCACATGATTCGTTTTTCATTTTGACTTATTTAGGAGTGTCGTGCCGTCTTTTTTTTTATTGTGTCGTGCGTTGCTGCAACCCCCAAAGAAATTCATAAGCACCTGGTGCACCTCTCTCGCCACCCATTGGCCCATCATGACTCAACCCTCCACCGCTCGCGCTCGCGTACTGTATTTTTTCTTGCGATGGATAATTTTCTTGAGAAAGCGCAAGGGTTTCGATCGGGAAAAGGCCACGAAGCTCTTGCTCCTGAGCGTGAAACTGGCTGTGGAGGCGCGAGACCTGTTTTGGCAAGAGCATCAGCAGCAATGTTCACGGCCGGACGACCCCCCGCAGCAAACGCTCACGCCCATTCCACCCTCCTACGTTTCTGCCCGCCCTCTGGGGGAGGCGTGTACCGACGAAGAAGCGGTACGTGTGGGCTCGGGACATGAGGGGCGCCGAGCTGAAGACGGAGCGCAGCACCCGTCCAAGAGGCAGGACAGGGGGGAGACAGAGCCTTCGGCACGTCTCAAAAACAGGGAAGCAACGACAGCAGCCACTGCGCCTGCAACTGCCCCTGCGCTTGCAACCTCACCAGTACCACCAGCAGGGCCAACAGCAGCAGCAAAAGCGAAAGTGAAAGCAGCAGCACCAAAAACAGCGGCGCCTGCGGCTGCGACTGCGACTGTGACTGCGGTGGCGCCGGTAGCAGCCGAGTGCCGCCGATCGACGCGGCCGGAAGAGGGCGAACAAAATCAAACCACCACCGAAGCGACGACGGAACCGCCGTCGACAGCGACCGCTGTTGCTACACCGACAGCGGTAGCCGCGAAAGCGCAGCAGCACCAGCAGCAGCAGCGGCACAAGTGGGGCAAGCGTCTCCGTCCGCTAGTGGCGGCCAGCGTCGGCTGCTACGGAGCTGCGCTCGCCGACGGGTCGGAGTACCGGGGGGACTACGGCAGCAGCATCGGGTGGTTCGAGCTGAAGGCGTGGCACAAGGAGCGGCTGGAGGTGCTGGCCGGGGCGGAGGGTGTCGACTTCGTTCTGTTCGAGACGGTGCCATGTTTGGCCGAAGTACGCGCCATCCTTTCCTTGTTGCAGGCGAGAGGCAGAGAGACCGCTGGCGGCAGCTGTTGCTCTACAGTCATAGGTGTTTTTTGTCGCATCCGCTTGTTTTATTTTCTTCTGTCTTTATTCTTCTCTTCTTTTCGTCTCAGTTATGCTCGTTTTTCATTTGTAACTTGTACTTTGTGATCTGTTGTCTCCGTCCGTTTCTTGAGGCCCCGTGCATGCTGGCATGCTGGATGTGGTTGGGTAGACATGACCTAACAATGGGAACATTACAACCTTGAACAACCACAGTTGCAATGGCGCGAAAGGCGTCTTATCCGTCGCTCACGAGTTGCTTCAATCACTTCGACCGCTGCCCCCTCGCCGGTGCTTCTTTTTCGATCGATCTGGTGCAGGACCTCCGCCCAAGAATCAGCGCGGTAATCAGCGTATCGTGCAAAGACGATGACCACTTGCGAAGGTGAGCACCGCGCGGCGGAGAGCGGCAAAACACTGCGCGTTTCACGGGGCTCTGGCCGCCACCGTGCGTAAGACATCGTCGGCTGCGCAGTATCCGCGCCCAGAGAATGGCTTGTTTGCCGATCCTTCTTGGCGAGGTAAAAATGGTGAAAAATATGGAGTTCAGACAGCCCGTGGGCGATGTGTGGGCATACTTGATGTTGAGGCGAGTTGGCAAAGTTCAAAATCTTGTAGGCAGGGTTTTTCTTGCACCCGCGGTGCTCGAGCAAGGGAATCTCCTTTTTTTATGTTTTCGCTCGCGCTCGCGACGATGTTTTCCTGTTGTGCTTCCTTGAAAATAGGCGCAGAGCTGGCCCTACCGTTGCTATATATCATTAGGGGGCAATCCAAGGTAGGTTGCCTCGCTGGCACAGACGGTAATGAAACCTCTGTGACGATGGAGGCCAAGCGTCTTCGCCTTGCCGCGATGTGATCTCGGCTATCGTAGCAACAGGGTTCCAGTACACAGAAAGGTCCATGATACCGTATTGTTTCACATTTCGTTTTTTGCGCGCCTCTGACCTCGAATGTTCACGTTCACATAACGACCACCCCCCAGCGGAGAGCTCGTCCGGGATTTTGCCGACCTGGTCCGGCGGCATGCGCAAGAAACAGGGGCCGGTGAAGGCGGCGGTGGCGTCGAAGGCTCGCGCGGCGCAGAAGAAACCGCGGCATGCGTGGGGATAGGAGTCAATTGCACCGACCCAGACCACGTCGCGGGTGCTCTGCGGACACTCTCGGCAGCTATCGCGGAGCCTTATTCCTGCGACCGTGGTGCCCGTGGCATTACTGGTGCTACTGCTGCTGCTACCGCTGCTGCTGGTGCTACTCCTGCTGCTACCACTGCCACTGCCACTGCTGCTGCCGCCTCCCGCAGCGGGGACGACAACACGGCAGCAGCGGTCCAGGAGAAGAAAACGCCTGCGGCGATGGGAATTCCCGCGGCAGCACCCGACAATATGAGTAAAAACGGGGGGAAACCGCCGCAACTTCTCCTGGTGGCATATCCCAACAGCGGCGAAGCTTGGGACGCCAGCGCCAGGGATTGGGTAGAGGGGACCAGGTTACGAGGGGAGAGTGGGGGTGGCGGTGGCGGTGGGGGTGGGGGTGTAGGAGGGGCGGAAACGTTCGGACGCATGGCGAGGGACGAATGGTACACCGCGGGAAGCGCGGCGCGTGTATTTGGGGGGTGTTGCAGGACCCGGCCAGCCCACATCACAGAAATTCGACGAGCGCTGTCTGGTCTCTTACCGTCGCAGGACCGTCCGGCTCTACCTCAGGAGTCTTGAGTCTTCTTAAAGTTTGGCGCTACTAAGTCCCTTCCGCCGTGTGGCGGCTTAGTAGCACGCTTGCGCGATATGTGTGGGCTGCGCCGCGCGTTTGTGGTATTTTAGGATTTGCGTTTGCTTCTCAGCGCCTTCTTTGTGGGGAATCAAATAAACTTAATGGACCGGCGCGCGTAAGCGCCGGCAGGGGAAACAGAGCAACAAGCAAGCTTCGATGGGCGAAAAAAAAAGCAGCCCCGTCTTTCTGCTCTGCTTTTGTGCACTATATATATGCGTGCATGGAACAACAGAACGCACCGTGTACTTGCAAAAGCGCGCGCACGAAGCGTGTACCTAGAAACAAAAATCAAAACCCTTCCACGGCGGCTTCAAAATCGAGCCCCTTAGTCCAGCATACAAGGTCTTCCAGGCTGGAGTTATCCCCGCACCACGCGCGAGCGAAAGGGCTTGCTGGGGGGGTAGGTGACCAAACCGAACACCCCTTCTCCGACAAATACGCCCCACTCATATCCGGCGGCAACCGACCCTGCGCCTTTCCCGCCGTACCCCTCTTGTTAGCTGCGCTATCGGCGGCACATGCCGGGTCTATTTTTCTATCAGCGACGACGCCTGGCGGGGATGGCGGTGGGTGCTTTTGGAGCTCACCAGCCGCGGCATCAGCTCGTGACGCTTGCTTTCGCAGTTCTGCAGCACTATTGCTTGACACCGCTCCCTCAATGTC
Source organism: Saccharina japonica (assembly GCA_008828725.1). Taxonomy (NCBI): domain Eukaryota; class Phaeophyceae; order Laminariales; family Laminariaceae; genus Saccharina; species Saccharina japonica. Next base: position 41,676 of record MEHQ01002239.1, on the reverse strand, counting down.
AGCTCCACTAACGCCGTTGCTACCACCACCGACGCTGCTGCGTCCTCTAAGCGTCACCGGCAAGGCGTCTCCGCGATCCTCAGTAATCAGCCCGGCCGCCGCGTCGGGGGATGCCCCGTCCCGCAAACCGCGCACCTCCTTTTTTCCGGTGGCGTGCGGGGCACGATACTGATCGTCGCCCTGCAACAAGCAAGACAGGGTTGGGGGTAGGTTAGCCGCCCGAGCACCACCATCGGAGCATGAAGACGTGTTCGTACAAGACAGCCAGTTTGTGACGGGAGACAAAACGGCATATAGATACAAGAGACAATAAGTTATACATGATGTTGGCCTTGGCCTTCATGCGGTGGAGCTTTTGACGGCAGTCGAGAGTCGAGAGATACTCCCTTTTTGTTTTGCGCAAGGGGGAACACGTCAAATTCTAACACGCGAAAATGCAACAGCTAGACATGATGAAAAAGGAAGTGTCAACAGTTATCGTCTTCTGCAAAGCGGCCGCAAACGGGAGATGTGGGAGAAAGGTGGGGTTGATTTATGTTGTTTCGTGCGTGTGTCGTACACTGTCATAGGGCGCGCCGGCGTTTGGAGTGATTCGGGCAAATCATCAAGAGGAGGTGGGGAGTGAAACTACGCACGCGCTACGTATCCACTCAAAAACTTTCAAATGGATTGGAGGGGGGTTCAGGAGGGTGTTGAAATCGCTGCCACCCTTGGACCTGCCACTTGCGGTGCACCCATCTGGAGAAATTGTTCCACTGCCGTATATATGTGGCTACACATCCCTTACTTGTATCTTTACTCTCCTCACAAATCTGCGTAGTGAGCCAAAGAGCCGCACGGACACGAAAACATGAAAAAAGGGGATACCGACCGCCTCCTTTGCTGTGGCAACCTTTTGTGTACATACTACGTATAAATTTACCTGGTACTTTGGTATGTCGTACCGATGAAGGCTGCTCTGATGTACATATATTTTTTGTGCCAAAAAAGCGGCTGGTTTTAAGCTATGGTACGGTGTTGCAGGCTTCGCAGTTAGGGATTGCTTCCCGCCGCGTTCGGTCACTATCGAAGGGCATGTTTCATTCTCTACACCCAACGGGATACGATGCGATACGTTGTTCGGTTGTATCGAAGACGTACCGGGTGGATCACGTACGGATCCGGTTCTCAACGCGTTACTGACCCTTTCTGGGCAGTGCCCAGCAGCCGAAACGTACGTTTTGCATCTCCTACTGGAGCGTGTTATAGTTATTCCGGGGCATGTACGAGATATGACACATGCGAAACCCACCCGTACCAACCAACACATGTGACATGTACTCGTTCGGGCCGCTATCTCTACAATTGCGTCAAACGTTTACATTCCGCGCAGAATCACATCACTGCACGTACTATTTCTTTTCCCGATTTTTTTTCTTTGTTTTTTTTTTTAATTCTCTTCTCTCTTTCAACACGTGTGCGTATGTCGTGTCTGCCGTACCCGGTACTATGACATGGCATTGCATTGTCTACTCTGCTTACTGCGCAACAATGTACTTTCTCTGTCGTGGTTTTGTGACCACTGAGCTTGTATCACTTTAGGGTTGAAGAATCGGCGCGGACACAAGGGTGTGCTGGGTGTCGACGGGTGGAAAGAACGGTTTAATGTGAAGAACACACGCACGTACACGTTGTGCTACGTACGAGTATTTACTCGCGCTTACCGTATCACACGGGTGATAAGTGAACACACCCCCTTGGACGGATTTTAGAGCTAGTTTTCTGGACAACAGGGAGAGAGAACAAAACGTCCAGCGCCACGTCTATGGAAAAATTATCTCGACGAGATTTTTCCAAGGCCACCATTTTCGTTTTGTGTGCTCCCTAAGGCATGTTTTTGATTGAAATCGGCTCCGAAATTCACCCCAGGGGGGGTGTTATCTTGACTACGGTATACAGCATAATCGAAGTATTACACTCAGCTAGTAAAGATGAGTTTCGACGAAATCCTCGATCTCACAGCTGTGTTTTTTTTCTTAATTATTTTTAAAACTATGTGAGTTTGACGCACCTCTTCGCCCACTGGTGGCCGTTGCCGTCGCCGCTCCGCCCCCCCGCTGCCGCCAAAATACTTGTCCACCAGCCTAATCCGGCTCTCCGTGAGCTCCAGGTCGGGGACAACCACGGCCTGCTCGCTCTCGACCGAAGGGGACACGGCGCTATTGATAGGGTCGGAAATGCCGTCGTCGATGCTCCCCCCTCTTCCACTCCCACTCTTCCCGAGGTTCTGGCCGGCACCGCCCAACTTGTTCGTGTAAGGGGCCGCCGCCGCCGCCGCCGCCGCCGCCGCCGTGGCCTCGCGTCCTGTAACACTCGTAACGCGATCGCGAGGGGGAGGGTCGCGTTGTGGTTCCACATTTTTCGCTTCTCCCCGACGGAAACGGGCAGCTGCTGCTGCTGCTGATGATGATGATGATGATGATGCTTGGAACGGTGCCGCAGGAACACCAACATTTTCTTCGTCATTCGTGGGATCCCCTGGTGTCTTATTCGGGAAAATGGCGTCGTCGGCAACGCCAAGGGTATCGCCGGAGGGGCTGCCGTTAATTGCGCTGTCGATTTTGGCCATGTAGACGGCCTTCATCCTCGCCAGCATCTCTAGCCGAGAAGACGACGGGCTGCTGCTGCTGCTGCCGCCGCCGCTGTCTCTGCCGGACCTCCCACCGGCCCTCGTAAACTCTTGTGTTCTTCTTGCAGCAATCCCGGTGTGTTCGTCCTCGCCGGACCTTGCGGAAGGTCTCTTGTTCCACGTCCAGAATTGTTGGAAGTCGGCTTTTAACCTGGCGGGATCCCGCCTCCTTGCTACCCGCAGTATCGACGCAGCCCTGCCTCTGTCGTAACCCCCGCTCGCGGCCGCTTCGGTGCCGGGGCAGCCTTGGGTCGCCCCGGCGGTGGTTTGAACTGCTCCATTACCAGCTCGGATCCCCTCAGGACCAATATTGCTGTCCGACGTGTCGCCACCATCGATGCCGCAATCGGCAGTGCTTCCTCGATGTGCGCAGGGGGGGGCGATATTAACAGCGGGCGGGGGCAAACCTCTATTCCTAGAAACGGAGGTGGAGTGTCTTCGCGTGTCGAGAATCAAGGGCAGCTGGGGTACCCCCCTCCCCGTCGCCCCCACCCCGCAACGATGCCCTACAGTGTGGCCATCGCAACGCTTCAGGTATAACAAACGCCCGTTATGCTCGTCTGACCGCCCAGCAGCAGCAACACCACCTGCTGCCGCGTTGTTGACGGGAGCACTGGCTACGGAAAAACCGGACCGAGTGGAGAGCGCTCCGTCCACAGTCGACCAGTGTCTCGCTGAACGCGTCCCGGAGTCGCTGCACGTGTGCCTGAACCTCAAGCAGCCGTGCTGCCTATCCAGCGAAGTTCGGTGACGGGTAGTCTTTCTCTGCTGGCTGCGGCGTAAGGTCGCCCCCGTACCCGCACCTGTTATCGTTGCCGTCGCCGCCGGTGATATTTTCCTTCGCTGCCTATGAGGCGTGCGAATCGTGGGCAGGCGCTGCAAAAGCGGTTCTAGCGCCTGGGAAATATTTTCCGCGTCATCCGCGGCCAAATTCGAGGAGAGCGCCGATTCTAGCGTCCTTCGAAAGCTCTCGCGGTTCGGGAGCCCCGCCACCTCCGTGCTGCCCTTGTCGGCGAGAGACGGGTGGTAGATCCCCGCCCCGTGTCTGCTGCCGCTAGTAGTAGTCGTGCTGCTGCGTCGTGGACATGTTCCGAATTCTGCAGGAGGAGATTGCGCCGCATTTTGTCGTCTTTTCAGGGACGAGGAGTGTTGTTCTTGGGCCAGGCGGTACTCCGTCCAGGCTCCGATGTACATTTGGCAACACACAAACACAAACTGGAGTGGAGGTGGTGGTGGTGGTAGTGGTGTGCGCGAGCTTGCCCCATGTACTGCTGCTGCTGCTGCTGTGTGTTTGGTGAAGCATGAAATCAAAAGTTGGTAGTTGTTTTTGTTGCTGTTCGCGAGTGAAACGGTTTCATGATTCACGCGACATGTGACGACGACGTCGTCTGCCGTCTACCGTCTATCGTCTGTCTATCTTGTCGTGTTATTTCTTCTTGAACGTTAAAATTATCGGAATGTCGCACAAAGTATTGAATAGTATATACGACGAAGCCGGTATACGAGTCGTACGACACAAGGCTGGAAGTGGTGTCGCTCTGTTACTACTGTACAGCAGTAAGCTAAAGCTTGCTTTACAGCAGTACGAAGTTGACTTATACCTGTTACCTGGTAGGTTGTGGACGAAGGGTTGTGGTTGGCGGAACTACTACTACTACTGCTGTCGTACAGACAACAGGTTACAAGTACAGCAGTACTGCCACACACGGCATGTATTATGCAGGACCTGTTACCTGGTAGTACAGCAGCAGTAATGCGTACGGTGTTCACTAATCTGTAGTACGGTACGAGTCGATAAGGGAGAACGGTATACGTCGTAAAATAAGGGAGAATGATCTCATGCTATTTCTGCGCACCGTTGCCGCTATTTGACTACTCGTACGTACGTACTGTTGTATACTAGCGGTACGGCCACGGCTTCGCCCGTGGCGCTAGCCATGCGTTGCCCATAGTAGTATGTAAGTTCCTGGTAGGTATAGTACTCGCATTAATAGCGTATGATGTACCACTCTGAACCGAACAATTGGGACCACCATGCGGAGAGGTATCGACCCGCGGGGAAAGTCCGTTTATAACGGAGGTGTACATGTATTGAAGGATATATTATTCGGAGATGGGGCCTTACCACCCCCGGGTGCGGAGGGAAATCGACCATGAGCCCCAGCCTAAACATAAATCTAGGCCCGTGGAGTCGGGATTTCCACACTTACTTTGCGGGGCAGGATCGACCCGGGGGGTTTCAGTTTTCGTCCCTGGGTTGTTGGAAATGGAAATGCATGGAAGGATTTCTGATCCGGGGATGTGACGTTATCATCCCCGGGTGCGCCGGGACCTCGCCGTTGTCCCCGAGGGGTGACTGTCGCCGCACGCCGACTCCATGAGAGTATATATTAATTTCATGTACGTACGTATACTGGTAAGCTTTTTATTGCCAAGGAGGATTATTTACATGTTGGCCACGATATTATTACCTTGCTGCTGCTGTGTGTATGGTCAATCGAGCGACACCCAAACGAATCTCGGGACGCTTTTTCGCTCAATGTCGTTGTCACGGCAGGCTGTCGTTGATGTTTTGAAACAAACACATCTTCTTTTTTTTTTAAGTTGGGACGAAGTAATGGCCGCATGCTTCGTCCAATAATCTCCGTTCGACACATTCAAAACGCTCCTTGACAAGTCAAAACAAGCGCTTTTAACTACACATTGTTCTTATCTGTAGCGCGCAATATAGTATAGAGAGTTTGGTATAATAGGCAGGACATGCCGATTTTTGACCGCTCTTAAATCCCGAATGCTCTTATCTCGGACTCTCTTAAATCGGGGTACCTACTGTACGAGCAATCAGAACCAAACCTCATGGTGTGTAAACACAGGGGGATGCATTGTATCTGGGACCATCGCGGGTTCCAATTGCTCTTCTGGTCCCCCGTAAAACAGTAAAGGACACCTATCGTAATAAGAAACAGGCTAACGAGAAAGCCAGGCTGAGATTTGGAGGAAAATAGGAAACTCCGGAGTCGTTATCTTGAAATTAGTGTACAACGCACCCTCTCTCAAATAAGAAATCCAGTCTGGGTCAGATTTCCTGTTTCTTATTAGTTGTCCTGTACTGTAGTAGTACGGCTCGAGTGCCGTGGCGGAGAGGAGAGGAGAGGGGAGGGGAGGGGAGGGAAGAGGGGCGGGTGTCCTCACATCATTGTTGGTTTGGTCTCTTACAAAACGTGACAGTTTCGTGTCGTTTCGGGTGATTGGCATATGAAGCGTGCTACGATAGGGGTACTACACTGTACCTTTTTTTGGCTAAAACGTTTCCTGAATAGACGGAGCTCCTTAACCCAAACTCGTCGGAATGACATTTTTTTTTTTTGCAGTACATTTTTTTTACACCTAGACCATGGGATTTTGCAACGGGTTACGCTTTCAGTTTTCTCAAAATCAGCTTTTGACTTACTATTAGTGTAGAGCTCCTCAAGTGAGGAACCTCAGAAAATAGTTGGTGCACCTCAACCCATTCAGAACTGAAAAACTTATCCTACACCAATTCCAAGTAGTGTGTCCCCAAGAACGGGCGACCGGTTCTTAACTCGTATAGGACTGGAGTCCCGTTTTGGGGACAAATTACTTAGAATTAGAGTGCTTTGTCCCCAAAACGGGACTGCAGTCCTAAAAGTTAAATAAGCATGTGTCATATTGTCATATTGTAGGTTATTCCGCCGATTTTGTCTTCCAGGCCGGTGTGCTGGTGGATGCCGTGATGACCCCCGAGGCCACCCTTCTTCTTGCCTCTCTCCCTGTTGGGACGACTAATACTATGGCTTGAAACCATCTCGCTTGGGGCTCGAACATGGGCTTTACGAACATTCATGCATGGCCATAGTCGTATGGTCGTAGACCTTCGCGTTCCTACAATGCCGAGACGGAGCGCGTCGGCATCAGGAATATATTGATGGCTTGCACCAAGCATGAAGCGCCGTTTGGTGTTTTGGCGAGTCGCATAAAGGGTGAGCTGCGTCCTACTAAGAATCGCTTGTTGTTTGAGGCGGACTCCGGTTTGAGACTTCGGATCTCTGAGCTGTGACGAAAGAAGGGCACGTACAAAAGCAAAAGTTATTTTTAATAAAACCTAACCCCCCTCCCCACCCGTTCTTCTCGTTGTTCCTGTATACATGTTCCACCTTGTGGACAGCGGCCTGGATCGGAAGTAAGACAACACGCCATGTCTATTCCCTGAATGTACGAGAAGCCACACACCAAATACACAATTCATTTATCCGCGCCATACCGGCCACGCTGAAAGACGAAGCTCCTAACGAAACAAGAAACACGCCACCCCAACAAAGCCATCCATAACTTTGTTCGCTCTCGTCGCCGCGGGCGTAGGGGTGGGATGGAGGAAGTGGGAGGAAAGAAGGGAAGGGGGGGGGGGGTGTTAAAGGAAAGCAAGCAAGGAAGGGAGGGAGGAGTCGGTCTCTCCAACAAGAAGAAGAAAAACCACCACCCCTGGCGTGCTACTAATGCTACGGTAGGACCAACGGTGATGATGCTTCTTCTGTTGTTGTCGCTGCCGGCCTTCTCGAGAAACTACCACCTCTCGGTGGTGTTGAAGCATCTGCGTCGTTGTCGTGATAGTCGTCGTCGTCCTCGTCGTCGTCGCTTCTATCGCTTGCACCGCCGACGCGTTGGCCCTTGCTAGCCACGCCGCTGCCCACCACGCACATGCGCCATGAAGCCAGTGGACGCGCCGCGATCTCGTGGTTCGGAGACGCGACGAACTCCTGATAGACATAAATGTACACGCCCCGTGCATTGTGAAAAAAAAAAGAAACGAAGGAGGAGGGGTGGTTGGTTGAGTTTTTTTTAAATCAGTGTTCAATAGACGTTGTGGGGGGCAGTTCAGTTTAGAAGGTGTATATGCTGCCATGTAAACCGGGATTTTTGTAAGACCAGGCACCCGGAAAAAAGCGAAAAGGAAGAGTGGTTGCGTTTTGTTTTTCAGTGCCTCATGGGCGTTTGTTGGGGCAGCTCACAAGGTGTACATGCTGCCATGTACCAGGAATTTGTGTTTCAAGAACGGGTGCATGGTATGTATGTGTTGCGAGTGGTGTTTGCTTTGCGCCAAACCATCCACACCTCCGGCAGATCATTCAGATCATTTCAACATGATCTAGACCTTTCAAGGCAGACATATCTACTCCGGGTCTTCTAAGATCTATAGCGCGTTGCCGGGTCTCCTATTAATAGTATCTTTGGTGAAGATAGTAAAGCCAAAATAGGTCTTGACGGACCCAAAAAGACCAGTCTCCTACGATCGTATGAGTAGGACGCGTACTTGTGCAGGTTGCACCTGCAAAGTTTTTGTGCAGGATGCTGGTTTTAATGTGGAGGCTGGCCTTTGGGCCGCATGTTTTTTTTCGGAAAAACGCCATCAAAACACGCGGCGGAGCCGCGTGGCTTGCCCCTGCCGACCTCGTGCTCCCCAAGGGGTTGGGTGGGTTCGGGTTAGGGTTTTAGGGGTGTGTCTGGGGTTGGCTTGGTCTGGGTCGACGGGCAAGGATGAAATTGGCTCACACAGCCTGCACAAAAAACTTTTGCAGGTGCAACCTCATCATAACTGTCTACGTCCTGGTTGTAGGGTACACCTACAGTTTGCGGAGGCGTTTTTCCGCACTCGGGGAGCCCCACACCTCACATAACACCTGACTTTGACGCAAAAACGAGATCCCAACCCGACGAATAATCCCATGGCCTGCGCACGCAGAGGTAAAGTCACAAATATTCTTGTGAACACCCCCCCCCCCCGTCAAAACAAAATGGTGTTCCAACGATTTTGGGGAGTTTCTCGTTCAAGGAGGCCCGATCCGTCGGTCAGCAAAAACCGATTGACCAAAAAAAGGGCTACTACCCCCACCGTATTCCACAGGGTGGTAAAAATAACACCCCCCCGCGTCCGCTTTGGACAAATTTCCGAGCTGAATGTTTCGACAACGTACGTAGACAGAGAGCAAACGCCGATAATGTTTAGGGGTCTACCAGTATATCGCATGAGTTTCTCGACAACGTAGAGAGAAAACAAACGCCGAGCAATTTTATGGGTCTATATTTGATGAAATACCTGGTAGATCTGAACGACTTATTTTCAAAGCCGTCAATTTCCGTTGTGTATAGGTGTATTCACTGTGGTATTTTTCTGTGACCGTCATTTCAATCCCAGGAATGAGCGCCGCGCTGGCTGAGACCGCACTCAGCGCGGAGCTTATATCGGGCGAGTCCCCCCCCCTGCTTCGAAGCAGGGGGCCTCATCCAATCCAATACCTACATTGGATAACCCTTTTGGCAGCATAACATAAGACTGTAGGTATATACTTCGAAGTATCGCAGTACGCGTCCCTCGAAATGGCGACCAGAGCAATCACTACCACGGTAGAGGGTGGTGCATAGAGCAATGCCACCTGACAGGGGTGGTGGCTTATTTTTCTGAGCCCCTCGCAGGAGGAGCTCACGTATCTCGGCCGAAACATGACTTTTCGAAGGAGGTTGTTTCACGCGACCCGACGAACCACGATTTCTATTCGGTACGTACAGCAGTAGTCCTAAAACAAGCATCCGACATACCAGGTGTCACTTGTAGTAAAAATGGTCATACTATTAATAGACGCATGCATGCCACAGTAGAGATGCACCCTTGTTTTTTCTGAACCTGTGCTAATCGCTGCCCCAACTTTAACGTAATTATATTTTATTCCGGTTCTGTTTTTTTTTTTTTTTTTTTTTTGTCTTTTTTCCTTGGAGGGTGGGGCGCGGCAGCGGCTTATAGGATAGGAGCTCTATACCTCTCCCAGATTTTTTGGAATTATCATATCTATCCTTTTCCGGCTTTTCAAGCCATTTATTTTACCCAGCCTAGCGTGTAGAGGGGAGCGGAGGGCTCCAGACTATCTGTTTTTGACTGAGCTTTGATTCGCTTTGCGGACCCTTCGGGTTCCCTTTTATTTCAGTATACCTTTTTTTTGTATGAGTTGCTTGTGACCACGGGAATCGACCGTGTCAAGTGTTGGATTAGTACGGAAGATGGAGGTGACTGGATAGAGAGACCGGCACGGTTTTAATGTGAAGACAACAACAACAACATGGCCTAAGGGCCCATATTAACGAGTACAAAATAAATTCAATTTGGAAAAAAAAAATTCAAATCGCTTTTCATTGGTCAACACACGCACCAGCACCAAAGATTAGGATCTTGGGGTATAATCTTGGGTGGTGGTGCGGTTCTGACCAATGAGAAGCGGATTTGATTTTTCTTTTTTTCCAAATTGATTTTTTTTTTCTTCGTTAAAACGGGCCCTACCACGTAAAAATATAGCATTCGACAAGATAAGAAATGTTATCTTCCTGACGATTTTGCGTTAGGAGCCAAAGATCATTCAGAAAACGTTCCAGCCAAAAAAAGGTATACCTTATACCTCTATCGTAAGCACGCGTCGTCTTCGGTTGTGTTCCTACGTACGAGGAGCTACAATCTGACCTAGTATCATAGATCATTAATTACAAGAAGGAAGTATGCTACGATATGGTGCACCATGTTTTTTCTGAGCTGGGTCCACCTGATGGAGCTCCATACTCGTGCCTGAAACACTATGGTTTGGAGGGAAAAATAAAAGTGCTACGACCCGAGGAATGATTCCCATAAGCCTACGCATATGAATAAATATTCTACAGCACATAACGAAAGACCGACGAGTTTGGCTTAAGGGCCCGTTTTAACGAAGAAAAAAAAAAAACAATTTGGAAAAACAAAAAATCCGCTTTTCATTGGTCAGAACCCGCACCACCACCCAAGATTATACCCCAAGATCCTACTCTTTGGTGCTGGTGCGTGTGTTGACCAATGAAAAGCGAATTTTTTTTTTTTTTTCCAAATTGAATTTATTTTATACTCGTTAATATGGGCCCTAAGGAGCCTCGCTATTCAGAAAAAAAATGTCTGCCCAAAACATTCTACCTCTATCTTGGCACGCGTCGAACGCAAACGCTAACTCCAAGCGCTACCACCGTGGGGATGTGTCGCGACACTCGCCTGGTCGAGACTCCCCAGCGCTCCTCCGTGACAATTCCAGAACCTCACTAGCTTGTCCGGCGTGATCGTCGCCACGATGACGTTCCCGCTTTGCGTTACCACCGCCGCTGTTTTTCCGTCGTCGTCGTCGCCGCGACGCACGCGATCAGCAACCTTTGCCTTCGCTTTCGCCCTTGTCCGAAACTCGACGTTCTGGTCTTCGAACACCTTGACCTTGATGACTTCTTGGCGACCCTCCCGGCCGGGCCTCCACTCGCCCACGAGCTTGACGAACTGAAGACCTATGCCTCGTCCGAACCTTTTTTTTTGTTCATAGCATGTCGCAAAATATTTTTTTAGTTTAGGGTTACAAGTACGCTGAAATTGGACCAAAATTGTGTCACGACCGATCACTCGATGCAGAAATGCTAAAAAAAAGGAGGGGTGGGGGGGAAGGGGAAGATAAGCATGACATTTTTGTGAAGCGTGATCAAGCACGCGCAGGTGATAACATGGTCACTTGCTCAAGCGTTTCAGGCAATATAGCATGACAACTGTATAAGCTGCTTGCAAACGATAGATAGATACGTAGCACGAACAAGTGGTCCAGTCAACAGGCTATCGAAAAGCGATGAACCTTCTGTAAAAACCATACCTGTCCGCGAAAGCTCCGCCTTGGTTGGGCCCACCAGACTCCGTCGGCCACAACGTTGCGCTAGAGCCGTCACCACTCGCAGAGGGGGGGGCGACGGCTTCCCGCCCGCCGCCCTTCCCGTCGCTGCTGCGTCTGCAGACGCTTTCGTTTTCTCTCACGCCGCCTTTCGCTTCTTCTCTCTCGCCATCACTCCTCGATGCTGGCGTTGCATCGAAGGTCGAGGAGCTGGCACTGAATTTGGTTGCCTCTGGTGGGGTTACTGGAGCTCCTGATGCTGCCGATACCGTTGAGGTTTTGATCGGGGATGGATGGCTTTCGGTGGTGGGAGAGCCGGTCCGGTTGAACCGCTGGTCGCAAGCGGTGGTGGTCCCGGCGTCGACCTCGCCAATAGTTTTGGTTAGGATTGTGTTACTGCTGCCATGGTCGTTGTTGTTGTTGTTCTTGGTGGTGGCGCGGGTTTTCCAGCCGCGGCCGTTGGCGTTTCTGCTGATTCTATTCTTGCCGTGGCTCCCGCGGCTGCTGTTGTCGTTATCGCTGGCAGCGGCCAAACTGGCGCCATTGGTGGCGCTGCTGTGGCTTTCTCCGTCTCGTGCACTCCCCCAGCATGTTATCGCTCCCTTGACATCCCAGACCTTTTTTTGTTCAGGGTATAAACGTGTAATGTATCTTGAGTTATTTTCCTTACCACGCAGACTAATCTCGGCGGCCCCACAGCGGGAAAATCGTGATAAACAAATATCGAGTACGTAGCGATAGTTAATGTTACTCGGTTTAATTTGGTTTATCCGGTCCGCTCTCCTCAAGCTTGTCCGGACGCTGCTTTCTTGTATTCTTCCCGTGCTTACCTTCACCAACCCGTCCGTGTCGCCTGTGAACAGCCTCTCCTCCACGCTGCTCCACGCCAGACTGTTCACCGCCGAGGGCCCGGGCGAGCCGTCCTTCACCTTCCCGCCCCCACCGCTACCCACTATATCGCGCGTGGGGGGGAAAGCGGTGGTGTTGTTGACGAACAGGGCCACACACTTCCAGGACGAGCACGGCGCCATGCTTCCCGCGACCCGCTTTCTTCTCCAACCAGCAGCAGCAGCAGCAGGAGGAGTCTGTTTCGCCGCCGCCGCCGCCGCCGCCGATTCCGCCGCGCCACAAAATGCTGCGTCGTATCATGCGACCAGACGAGGGTGTGGGCCAGCGTCGTTCGTTTATCGCCCAGCGAGAGGGGGGAAACGAAACAAAACAAAAAGCAGGGCCGGGGTTAACTGATCGATCGCCACGCCAGGTCGGCTTTAGAAACGAGCAATGCCTGCCTGGTATGTAGGGAGTTACTATAGATATCGTCACCTTGGGAGGGGAGGGGAGGGGGGGGGGGGTACTCATGTCATGCACGGTCGTAGGCGTATGACCATGGATCCTCGCATCCCTATATGCCGGGACGGAAAACGTCGGGTTTTCACCGACCAGGCAGACGTTGATTGCTTGCACCAAGCGCGAAGCGAAACGTGACGTGTTGGGCGAGTCGAGTCGCATGAAGGGTGAGCTGAATCCTACTAAAGAACCGCTAGTGAGGCGGATTTTCTTGCATATGGATGAACATCGTCGAATGAATGGAATTGAGTTCGGGTGTGGTCACTTTCGAAAGACAGCAATGGGGTGTACCATGTAACTGCCGCGTAGGTGCCTTGCCACATGAGGGGGATTGCTTACCACCTTTTCGAGACAATGGTTGATACACACTGACTGTGTACGAAACGACTTTGACTAACCTTAACCCTAACCCTAACCTTAAGCCAATATTATCAACCCAAAACCCCAACCATGAGCCAACCAAATCAATCTAAACCCTGACCCTAAGCCAATCAGACTAAATCTAGAAAAAGTGGTAAGCTCTACTGTGCCAGATACTTATACCACACTATGTTGACACGACATAAAACTCTCCACGTCTTAATATCCGTGAGCCGTCAGAGCGAAGGTTTCTCCCCCTCACGTATCGTGCCAGCGACTCACCGCCGGACACGGATGATCTTCGCGATGTTGACGCGCCGGAAAAGTTCGTTTTTTTGTCAACCCCAACACCTTCCCCGTCTTCTCGCGTCGACTCGTCCTCCTCGTCCTCCTCCTCCCTCTCCGCGTTGTCGTCTTTTCGGGGAGGCGCGGCGGGGTTGGGGGCGGGGTCTGGGCCCATGCGCCAGACGGCAACCACTCCTTCCAGGTTGCACGTTGCCAAAGCTGCGTTCGGCTCCAGAAAACAGATGCTGTTCACCTGTGCGTCGCGGGTTGTTGTCAACAGCAGTTTTTTCTTGTTGTCGTCGGGGTCGAGCCGTGCTGCTATGTACGGGTAGGGGTTGATTGTACTTTTTACCCCCAAGACGACTCGCCCCACGGCACGAGGGGTTTTCATATTTTGGCTCATTATTTTTCTGACCAGTTGAGATATCGGATAACATTTGTGCAGTATGGGGCAGGGGTCAGAGGAATTTCTTAACAGGGGACGAGCAAATATAAATTTCTCAGCGTGTTTTACCAGAAACACGCCACCTCGACAATACGTATAGGGGAAACGGTGATTGCCCATGAATACCATGACAAAAAAAGGGCCTGTCATTTTTCGGCCCGTGCTCGGCTACGATAGTAAAAAAAAGTAATGTCTTCGTTAGTGTCTTATCTGTCACAAACCTGGTACCCATTGTGGGCTTTGAGGATTCCCAGGCCGCACGAGGACGACCCCTTTCGGACGTCCCACACGATGACGTGTCCGTTAAGAAAACCGGTTGCTGCTAGCTGCGAATACAGCCGAGGGGAAGGCGCGCGGGGGGGGGGGTGAGGTCTGCAGCTCGTTTTTGTGAGTTCGTTTGTGGTACATATCTAGAACAGATAAGGCGTACATGATGATAATGACGATATGATGATGGATGGATGATGATGATGATGATGATGATGATGATGATGATGATGATGATGATGGTGATGATGATGATGATAATTATGATACTGATGATGATGGTGGTGATGATGATGATAACGATGATGATAATGATGATGATGGTGGTGACGATGATGATAACGATGATGATAATTATGATGACGATGGTGATGTTGATGTTGACGATGATGATGGTGGTGGTGGTGGTGGTGATGATGATGGAGAAGAAGATACTGATGACAATGATGATGGTGATGATGACAATTATGATGATGAAGATGATGATGACGATGATGATGACGATTGTGACGATGACTATGATGATGTTGTTGAGGATGATGACGAAGATGATGATGATGATGATGATGGATGATGACGATGAAGATAACGATGATGACGATGTTCTCGCATTCTCAGCTCTCCGTGCCTGCGTCTCCAGTGGTTTTCCAGTTCTAGGGCTGCGAGTTGAAAGGGGTACGCCTGTATTTTTGTGAGGGTGGTCACTTGATTACAGTATAGGTGCTCGATACAACCTCACAAAAAAAACTGACTTTGAGAAAACTGAGCTTAACCCGATGACCAATCCCACGATGAGGCACGCCTTATAAGGCATACGCCTTATTGGGTAGTTCCTCAACTGAGGTGTGTACTAATAGTCAACTGAGTCATCACTCAGAAATGCTTTGCCCAGAAAGTGAGACCTCTATTGTAGCACGCGTCAAATCGTTCATCAGTTGTGAGGACCAACGCCTAAACGGGTAGGGTGGATCGCAATTGATCCGAGTCTAGCGGGAAGGCTTCTTGGCCTGGGTTTTTGTTGGTGGATGAGCCTCGGCAAGTTCCACACTACCGGGAGAGTTTACTCTTTGGGTGGCTATCCCCACCGCACCGAGTCCCTTCGGGGGTCAGGTCGGGTCAACATGCTCAAGTCTCCGGAGTCGTAGGCAGCAAGGGCTGATACTTCCGAGGGGGCATGGAGTGAATTGACACACGACACGCAGTGAGATGTGGAACTGTGGAGGGCGTAAGCTTTATTTTTACCCATCCACCGGAGGAAAAAAAAACAGTTGGCTGGGTATCGCGGCTTTTTTTTCTGATTTCTCCTTCTTCGCACCTATAATCTGACTGGCACGACATGTGTCTTTTATTTGCATGGAATAATTACCAGGAAGGTCAGCTATTAGTTGGCGTAGTTCCCAACCCAGCTTTTACGGGAGACGATAAGGTAATCAGAGTCCACGATGGACCCTCCAAAAACCGTAAATTTCTCTGTTTTTAACTCACCAAATTTAGTCCTGATTTCTACGGTACGTTCCCCCGAAATAATGGCTTAGCTGTGAAGACAGGCCACGGCATTCCCCTTCTTCGCAGGCCTACTACTACGGGGGACCATAGTAAATAGGACCAACTATGGTTAGCGAAAACAGGTAAACATACCTGGTAGGTTTTTGTGTCTACCGTAGATCCCCTATTTACTTCGTATGGTCCCCCGCAATAGTTACCAGTGATTTAGTTTCGGGACCTCAGGCACTCACTTGTCCGTAAGCCTTTTTTTTGCAGCGGTACAGCTCTCCTGCACATTTGTTTTTCCAGTTGGGAACACGTGCATGCCCGCGGGTGGAGCAAATGATAGTACGAGGAGAAAGTTTATTATTAGGAATCGCGAACCGATATAATAATCAACTATGGTTTGTTGTTGTAGAGAGAATTTGGCGTTATGGTTCATATTATTTGGCCGAGTACGAAGTACGTAGCGCACTTCACAGCATCGTCGTTTACAGGAGCAGGCAACTCTTCCCGTAACAGCAGTCCGTATTACGTACGTACTGTTGTGTGGAACTACTTCTTTGGTGTCGTAGTTATTCCCTTCCCACGCTTTTGGTTTTTGGTATGTCGTGATCTACTAGAGGTACTTCAGCCGATACTGTATCATGGCGCGTGTTTTGCCTTCGAGGGGTGGCGCCTAATTTTCCGGGGGCTCATGGCGTGAAGAGCTCCATACCCCACCCAAGCAACTGCCTTTGACACTCTTTGTCAAGCCAAGCCCCGATATATGATGCAATCAAATGGTCTTGCAAATAATAACATGCAATACACATCGGATACGACTATAATTGGGTACTACTGTAGCTCATCAATTTTGGGCTCAATTGGGGAGTCCCGTCAGAGGGAACACACAAAAAATGGGCTTGAAAGTAGCAAAATCCCTCTCTTAAACCGCCACCCGGCTCCCATCGCTCCTTCCACGTACACGCCCAAAAACAAAACAAAAAACGCCAGAGAAGGGCTACAGCACGCTTTTCTTAGTCGATATTTGTGATGTGGAGTTGGACCATTTTTTTATTTCGGGGCTAAGCGTGCGTCGGGTTGGCCTGACGGGAGAACAATGATAACGCCAACGTATCTACCACCCGCCGTTCTCAGCAGGATGCAGCTCACCCTTCATGCGACTCGCCGAACATCTCACGGTGCTTCGCGCTTGGTGCAAGCAATCAATATATTCCCGGTCGATTAATACCCGACGCGCTCCGTCCCGGCATTGTAGGGATGCGAATGATCATGTCTGCCTGGTCGGTGAGAACCCGACCTGTTGCGTCACGGTATTGTAGGGATGCAAGGGTCTATAGTCGTACGATTACGGCCATGCATGACATGCGGCTAATGAGCGCACCCCGCATACCCCCGCGTTCCCTCTCACCTCGTACATGTGGCTGACAGCGACACATGTTATGTGTTTCCCACATCGGCTTCTCTTCTTCGTACCTCCTCCTTTTCCTCCTCCTCGTCCTCCTCCTCCTCCTCTTCCTCCATCGCTGTCCCCCCTGCCGCTACCCCTTCCTTCTCCCCCTCCCCCTCTCCCTCTCCCGCCCCCGGTCTTTCCCCTTCCTTCTCCCTTGCTGCCTCTGTTGCGTTCTTTCAATCTCGGCTTGTCACGAACATCACCATCATCATTGTCGTCATCATCACCACCACCACCATCATCATCATCATCTGCATCGTTGTCATCGCCATCATCGTTATCACCATCCTCATCGTGGTTGTCATCGCCCTGGTGTGATTGTTTCTGCTTTTCTTGCTGGTCGTCTGAACCTCTAGCGCCGCGCATGATTCGCCGTGTAATTCTCTTGTGGAAGCCAGAGACCGTGGCCAGAGCAGACGACGGCGGCGGCCGCTCCGGAGGAGCATGTGGGCGGCGATATGGCACCGGTGCTTCCTTCTTATGGCCGGAAGAGAGAAAGGAGCACGAGGAGGAGGAGGAGGAGGAGGAGGAATATAATGAGGAGAAAGTGGAGGAGGAGGAGGAGGAGGAGGAGGAGGGGGAGGAATAGGATGAGGAGAAAGAGCACAGAGGGTATGACGGTTTCGTTTTTTATCAGCGGAAAATTCGATACAGCACCCTACCGTTCAGTGGAAAATTAGGTGCATCGGAGAATGGGGATGCGCGAAAAGCGAGTTTCAGCACTCAAACGGATCGCGCAGCGAACAAAATCACCGATAACGATTCAGCAACAAGAAAAGTACAGACGGGAGTTCGACTTCGTGCGTGGGTTTTCCTTTTTGTTTTAGTTTCCCGTGGTTTTTCCTCCTTATTTGGGGGAATGCAATGTTTATGCGTGATCAACCTTGAAGCTACTGTACCCCAATAGGCTATTGTAGTCCAATAGGCTACTGCAGTCCAATAGGCTAATGCAGTCCAATAGGTTTCCTTGCTTGATTTCCCGCGGTTTTTCACCTTTCGGGAAATGCAATGCTTATGAGTGATCAAGAGTGAAGTTGCTGTAGTCCAATAGGCTACTGCAGTCCAATAGCCTACTGTCGTCCAATAGGTTTCCTTGCTTGATTTCCAGTGGTTTTTCTCCATTCGGGGAATGCAATGGTTACGAGTGGTCAACATCGAAGCTACTGTACCCCAATAGGCTACTGCAGTCCAATAGGCTACTGTAGTCCAGTAGGTTTCCTTGCTTGATTTCCCGTAGTTTTTCTCCTTTCGGGGAATGCAATGTTTATGAGTGATCAACGGTGAAGCTACTACAGTCCAATAGGCTACTGCAGTCCAATAAGCTAATGCAGTCCATCAAGGACTCCTTACTTGATTTCCCCTGTTTGGTTTTTCCTTTCGGGGAATGCAATGTTGTTGAGTGATTAACGTTGACGCCCATCATGCTGCACATTCTCGGGGTGGCGCAAACGCAATAATAATAAGGCTAAACATAAAGGCGTTTTTTTTTTAATCTTGCACACTACAGTACAACAACACGAAAGACAACGCTCCACGCTGGAACGATGTTTTCCGAGTCGAGTTTTCTCTTCTGCAAGGGGCGGGGGGGGCACACACACAAAAACAAAAAATGCTGACTTCGTGCGGAAATATTTCATGTCGACGAGATTTTGCCATACATGACGCATTGCTCGGCGTTTACACCTTTTCCTAATTGTCGAGAGTTTTCAGCTCCGAACTTCGCCCGAGGGAGAGCGTGTGGTTTATCATGCGTGTTACACGGCACTCGTAGCACAGGAGGATGATGAACCTCGACTGACTATTGAATAGCGCGTTAAGAAAAAACAAATGCAGACCCCCCGCTGTCTCACCTTGGCAGGAATTGCTACCGCTTGTGCCGGCCGCAGCTCTTCCCCTTTCCCCCCAGCCGCCGTGCTTGTTTTAGAGCCGATGCCCGTCGTTTCGCTGCTGGCGACGACAAAGCCAGTACCGCCGTATCGCGCACCATCACTACCCCCGCTAGCACTGAATCGGACACCACCACCACCACCACCACCACCGGTAGTGTCGCGTGCGGCACTCTCTCCAACGCTTCGCGAAGGGGGGGTAGTAGCTCCGACAACGCTTCTCGGGAGAGCGGGGTTACCGCTGCTGCCGCTGCTCGTCGCGTAGCCATTGCGATCGCTTTCCGACGAGGGAGCGACCAAGCGGCGTGCTGCTCGCGGAGACGACACGCTGTAGACAACGACGCTGTTGCTACTGCTGCCCCTGTTGGTGACGCCGGTACCGTTGCTGCTGCTGCTGCTGCTACTCGTCGTCGTCATCTTCGTCATCGTTTTGATGCCGTTGCTGGGTTGATTGTCGCTGTCACTTCCGAACGTCTTAGCTTCGCCGTCGATGGTAGTAGCCACGGGCTCCGCGGCTTTCCTCCACGCAGTCGTCTTCGTTGCCCTAGCACGGGTTGGAGTAGTGTCTGTTTTTGCGCCACCACCACCACCACCACCACCACCA
>MEHQ01002239.1:0-15035 GCA_008828725.1 Saccharina japonica | reverse complement strand
CCCCAAACTTCTAGCCTAGCTGCATATGGGTTCTGCTACCGTTGGTTGTCCCGTGGGAAAGTCGTGTACGAGTTTTCGAGCCCCTCCGACAGTGATATGGCGCTTAGGTAAGCCATTGGAGTGTGAGGCCCCCGGGAACGCGTCTAGTCGGTGTGGAGCCTTTCGGGGCGTGTCTTCGTGCGGTTCTTCCGGAACTAGCATACGCTCACTTCGTCCTTGAAGGCGGTCGCTATAACCTCTGTTTTTTCTCCTAGCCTCTTTCTACTTTGTCGTGCTGTTGTAGAGCTGCGATATCGCTCACGGAGTGATACTCAATCACTGTCTTCCAGTACAACAGAGAGGCTTTTCTGAAAAGGGGTTCTGCTCTGCGGGCTTCGCCTCTTTTCTGTGTCAGATTACTTACGGCTCCCAGCCGGCAACATGAACGAGCTGTAGATAATACAGATCATACAGTTCAGGAATCTGTCTACAGTGGTAGTAGCCCCTGAAATATATATATCGTCTCCTAAACAATATTTCAATGAGCTCACCGAAGGTGCTCGACGAAAAGAGAAAAACGACCTATTGTACATACACTCCTCCCCAGTGCCAAAATGAAAAAAACAAACCAATTCGTTGGGGTTTCTGGACGAAATTACGCAAAGCGACTTGCTTTCATGTTAGTACTTTACTTGGTTTTAGTATCCCCCCCCGCCACTGTCAGGGTCTTCAGAAGTGGGTAGTGGGGTTTCGAGATTTTTTTTTATCGTGGACCCTTGAACTCACACTAGCTCGAGTCAATAATGAAATACTTTCACCCATCCTATCGTTGCTTATTAATGTATCATTGATCATGAAGTTTAAATCGATTATCTATCCGAGAGGTGCTCTCAATGACCCTCTCCGTGATGCTTAGGCCTCAGTACGAGGTGTGGGGAAATTTGTAGCCTCATTTTGTTGTTTCGAATAGCCACATCTTTGACCCCCCTTTCTTGGTATTTTGGGACGAACTTTGGTATCATCCATCGACCATCGTGTGGTCCGCATACACGACTATTCAGGGTGGGCTAATGTGATGAGGTGCTCTAGGGCTATAGAATGGCTGAGATATTATCGTACAGGTTCAAAGCCTTGTGCCACTCTAAAGATTATTCTCGTGTACTGGAGTTTCCTTGGTAGATCAGATAGGCAGTAGCACCGAGGCTTCGTAAGCCCACAGGAATATTCTAAGTACGAGAACATTCCTAAAGACGAGATAACCCGTAGAGTTAGCTCTTAGAATACCACACAAGATTGGTATTACCCCTTGCACATGATAGATATTACCCCTTGCACAGGATAGACGATCACTCAGGAATAGCTAAGCATCATGGGAAAGTTTCCTAGGCTACTACGTATAGCTACCCGACTAACGGGCTGTTAGTGGGAGAACTATCGCAACTACCCGACTACCGGGTTATGAGTTAGAGCAAGAGACTCTGCTGCCTTTAAGCAGAGCCTTGCACATCTTCTCACTCTTTTTAGGTTTACCCCTCAAGGCTCTCTATCCATCCTAGCCTTTTTAGTCTCTCTCATCATTATCAGAGGTTTCATACCAAAAACAAGAGATTTCCTTTACTGAAGAGAAGCTGTGATTCCGAGCCACGCGACGTTAAGTCCCCGCGCCCCTTCCACTATATCTCGAGCACCTTCACACTTGGCGTCGTCGGCAGGACGAGAATCTTCACAGATGGGTGAGAGCTTCAACATTGATCACTCATAAAACATTCCCAGAAATAATGTCATAAGGTCCATCGTGGAAACCGCCGTAAGGCAAAGACTGACCCACCCCGAGTTGTCGGTCCACGCGCCCACGAGGTCGGTAACCTCTCCCCGATGGGCATCAAGCTGTCCCACGAGTCTCCCCGTGAGGAACTGTGCGCACGCCACCCGTCCGGTGTTGAAGCCGATGACAATCTGACGCCCGCTCGCATCGACGCACGCGCTTGGTGGTGTGTGGGTGGACGGATGCATGGACGGCGGTACCACAGTCGACAAGGGCCAGAGGAAGGAACCATACAAAAACGAATCGGCCAGCAGGGTTAGGGTATTAAACTATTGGGGGGGGTATTGCGTCTGTCGGGCCACTGGAAAAAAAAGGTTCACCGATCGCCTCCTACCCGAATTAAGGCCTTGTAAAAGGAGCCTTGTGGAAGACACCTTGCCTTGTGTCAGGGTTCTCACAGGAGGACGTGTGTACGTATACCTCGCCCCGAAGAACCCGATTTTGATAAACATTTTGCTTTTCAGCCTTGCCATCCGACAATGTGTACGTACGTAGCATGAAGGAGCTTCAACATTGATCTCTCAGAAATACTCCTATTAATAGAAGCAAGAAAACCACGGAGACAAGAAAAAAAGAGCCCTCTGCGCACAAGGTCTATATACTCCCTTAGGTACCTGCTTCCGCCTTGAGCGTTATCATCGTATGCGGCGCCCGATCAACAATCCCAATCAGTGGCTAGGTATATAGGGCATGTCACAAGGCCAACTTTAATTTCCTCGTCCCCAAGGACTACGTATTAGGGCAAATCACAATGCGAAATTTGAATTTCTCGATGTGTATTGCATACAATTATTTTTCAAGCCCATTTGATGGCGTATTCCGCTTTATACATTCTACAACATTTCTCCACGTCGGTTAGTGGGCGAGGTGCCACCCCTAGAAGACAAATACCACACTCGCCCCCCCGCCCCCCTCTCTCCCTCGAAAATAAAGCATCCGTTACCCATACCTTGTAATCTCGTCTGCTCGGCTAGTAGACTTGTTGGTGGTGCTATCCGTGTCCTTGTCGCCGTCAAGAAGGACTACTCGGGAGAACCTTCGTCTGCCTCCGCCCGAGTTCGCTGATGCCCCCCCCGCCCCTCCCTTTCGCTTTTTCCACCGGCCACCGGCTGTCTTTGCCGGTCGTGGTGGGATGCCGTAGGCCCTAGTCAGTTTCCCTGTATTTTTCAACCAACGCGTTTGGTTGGTGTGATAGAACCGCCTGGGCTACGAGTAGCTAACCCCAGCCTCGATCTAAATCCCTCTTCCTTCTTTTTTTTTGCTTTCTTCCCTGGGCAATGGCGGGGTCCATGCTGTTTGTTTTCTGTGTTCTACAGTAGTGCTCTCGTGTGTTCGATGAATAACCGAAGCTCATCAATCAATATAATACAACAGTGGCTACTTCGTGCTGCTTGCTGTCAGGAACCCTGAAATGTCGGGATCACGACGTGGGGATCGGCGATGGTCTGTCACCGATGTGTGCAGGGTTTCAAACCTGAAAAAATCGAAGGGGCGGGGGGAGTGTACTCATGTCGTGCACGGCCGTAGTCGTATGACCATAAACCCTCGCCCCCCTACAATGCCGGGACGGAGCACGTTGGGTTTTCACCAACCAGGCAGACATTGCTTGCACCAAGCGCGAAGCGCCGTGAGGTATTGGGCGAGTCGTATGGAGGGTGAGCCACTGTTGCAAAGGTGCCGGTTTGCGCGTGATACATCACGTCGATCGTCTTTTTTCCACAAACGTGAACGATAAACATTAAAAAAAAAATGGCGAGAGAGGGGGGGGGGGTGTCGTCAGGCGGGGGGTGTTCCAACAGGACGAGGCGTTGTCGTCACGGGGTGGCGAGGGGGGGGTACTTCATTTATGCATGCCGTAGTCGTAGACCATAGACCCGCATCTCAAGGGGGGGGGGGGGTGTACTCATGTCGTGCACGGCCGTAGTCATATGACCATAGACCCTCGCATCCCTACAATGCCGGGACGGAGCACGTTGGGTTTTCACCAACCAGGCAGACATTGCTTGCACCAAGCGCGAAGCGCCGTGAGGTATTGGGCGAGTCGCATGGAGGGTGAGCTGCATCCTGCTAAGAACCGCCTCTGAGGCGGACTTGCATATGGACGACAGCTTCAATGAGTTAATTTAATTTCTGGTGTGGCCACTTCCGGAGACAGCAATGGGTTTTACTATGTAACTGGCCTCGCGGATGCCTTACCATATTAACACTACGTGATACGACCATTCCCCTTGTGCGGAGCAAAGGTTCTCCACCCCGCACAAATGATCTACTCGACCGCCAGCTTTGGTGACCGCCAAAAAAAAAAAAAAAACGGCACCCTGGTTGTCTAGCTCACGCAGCGAGTGGCGTGTTTTACAGCGTCGTTGCCAACCGACGCCAACCCAACCTATAAATATATCATATGTTTATAAGGGGGGGGGGGCGTACTCATTTGTTGCTTGCCTTAGTCATTTGACCATTGACCACGCATCCCTTTCAAGACGGAGCCAGGGGGGGTGTACTTCTTCATTTTAATGCATGGCCGTAGTCGTATGCCCATAGACCCTCGCATCCCTACAATGCCGGGACGGAGCGTGTCGGGTTTTCACCGACCAGGCAGACATTGCTTGCACCAAGCGCGAAGCGTCGTGAGGTGCTGGGCGAGTCGCATGGAGGGTGAGCTGCATCCTGCTAATAATCGCCTGTGAGGCGGGCTTGCATATGGACGACAGCCTCCAATGAATTGATTTAAGTTGTGATGTGTCAGCAGGGGGGGGGGGCGCGTCAACAAGACAAGGTTTTGTCGGCGGACACGCCATCGTCGCCATAACGTGCTGTTTTTTACCACTACTAGGGCTGTGCGTATGGCACGTGTATCTTGGCTGGAGATTGCGGCTGCCATAGTATAGATTAAAGCTCAAACAATACTAATATTGTTAGTCATTTTGCCTTCCAACAATATACCGTGTACAGGTTCCATTCCTACCTGAATCGAATGTCTTCAGAATACCGCAGTAGTGGTGGTAGTAGTCCCTCTTCTAACACTCTAAACCTAGATCGTATCTGATTCACCTCCCTGACGACGATCTTGTTAAAAATATAGTATAGCTGTCGTTAGGAACTCGCGCAGCAGGATATTAGTAACTGTCGTCATCTTGTGTGCATTGGTGGGGAAAAGTACAGGAAAAAACGTCATAATCCCGTTTTCTTCTTCTTGAAGGCTCCTACTTGCACCTTCCTCTCGTGGCAAACCCTCGTTTACCCCACGTTACTCCTCGCCAACATTCCTACCTCCCCGATATTCGAGCGATATTGGGGATATCTCCTCGACTGAGAAAAGTCCCCTATCGTACTGTTAATAACAGTACTCGTCGAATTAATGTTGGATATCGGATATCGAACGACAATCGAGTTCGATTCGATACGATAAGCTAAAAAACCAAATCGATATATATATA
This sequence comes from Saccharina japonica, assembly GCA_008828725.1. Taxonomy (NCBI): domain Eukaryota; class Phaeophyceae; order Laminariales; family Laminariaceae; genus Saccharina; species Saccharina japonica. Next base: position 9,794 of record MEHQ01002239.1, on the reverse strand, counting down.
TACGATTTCGATATTTAACAGCCCATTTTCCTAATTGAGAATTGCCTTTCCGATGAGAATGAAAATCGAAAATATTGTTTTTTTGATTTGTAAGACATGTACTTCCCTTACAGTCATGTTTTTCACTGTGAGCTATTGTCAGTTGTGACACCCGTCGATGACAAAAACCCCCCAACGAAATCGGCATCGGCAGTCTCAAGATATTGAGGATCCCAGAGAATATGTATTAATGGGCGAGGGACCTCGCCCATAAATTCAAATTCCCTTAAATCCTTGAGTTTTCGAGCCTGTCAAGGCCGATTTCAATTCGTTTTTCGTGGATCGATACCTACCATCGAGGAACATATTTTCTAGGTCAAATTTTGATCGTGAGCCAAATACAACTCTTAAACAATAACAAAGTACTAAAACCGATTTTCATTCTCATCGAAAAGGCAATTCTCAATTAGGAAAATCGGCTGTTATTTGATACCTGGTATATATATACACGGAAGCTTTCGTTCAGTGTCAGCACAAAAAAAACACGGGGGATGCCAGGGGGTGGAGGGCAAAACACCTTCGATAATTCGATATATATATAGGGTATCGAGAGTTCGGTAATTCGATGTACTGCAAAAATCGATATGATATATCCAAAACACGTTCGATACGACGGTATATCATAAGTTCGACATTTCGATAAATGGAAAAAAAAAATTGTGATCGGGAACCGATATAAGAATAACCTGTAGTTTGTTGTTATAGAGAGGATTTGGCGTTAAGGTTCATATTCTTTGGCTGAGCACGTACACTACGTAGCTCACTTGCAGCAACGGGCTTTGTCTAGTTGATCGCGCTTGTGGGAATACCAAGTGGATACCGCACGGAACGGTGCTGGTAGACTGGTAAAACACGCGAACAGACAGGGCTGTTGCTTCCAACTGGACAGCGGTTGTTTTTGACATTCAACAACTACGTCGAAACACACGATCTATCGGAATTTCGATAGGTTTCGATATATCGGAATTTCGATATATCGGAATTTCGATATATCGGAATGACGAGGCGCTCCTTAGCCCAAAATCGTCGGTGCTTTAATTCTCGTCTTTACTGTTCTAACATTGCGTCCTAGGTTAAATCGTACCCTGGTATATAGTTTGGGATCAATGAGGCCTCTCTGCTGCGATCAGCCGGAGACGCTCACCCAGGGTTACTACTCCCGCGTTGATTGTCTAGCAATCAACGCGGCACCTCGTCGCAGAGAGTAGGTAACCCGGTAAGATAAACACTAACAAAACTGATGTCGCTGTCGACGGTACAACCTCGCTACCAACGATGGGCGGGTGGGATGGTCTTTTCATTCTCGTGTTTACTCAGGAAATGGGATTGATCGTCGGGTACGAATACGTACGTAGCACTTTATTTTTTTTCTCCAAAATCAGTTTTTTTTACTTACTTTAAGTATAGTCCTCCTCAAGTGGGAAGCTCAGCAAAAACAAAATGGTTCACCTCTACCTTAAGATGCGTCTATGTCGAATTTTTCGATGCGATATCCAACAACTAACTCTTATGGGGAACCATTGTAAATAGGACCTATGGCATACCCCAAAAAAAACTATATATTCACCTATTTTTTACCAACAATATTTGGTCCTATTTACTATGGTCCTCCGTAATAACTACAGTCGAGACACACACGCACACACACCTGGATGCTGTCGGTCACGTCTTTCTCTCCCGAATGACCGTTGTCGTAGAAGTCCACCTCCGCTCCCCGACACACCAGCAGCCGGCTGCTCTCCGCCTCGAACAGGACCAGGTCAGACGGCCACGACGCAGAAGCCTTGCCGTTGTCGGCTAACCCTGCCGCGTCGGGGCGGATTTTACCGAATCGCATTGTTCGAGCGGCCACGCCCGCGACTTTGCCCCTCCTTAAAGCGCCACCGCTGCCGCCACCGCTCCCATCGCCGTCGCCACCGGTGGCACCGCTACCACCGCCACCGCCACCGTCGCCTAGGCTGTCCCTCTTCCCGCCCCCGCCTCTCCACCCTGCATCAACAGACGACCTCCTCGCCTCCTGCCAATAATACAGGGAAGCGACGACGAGATGTATTTTGAAGGGGGGCGTCGAACATGTTTTTTGAAGGCAAGGTAATACTAGGGCAGAGAGCGTCGAAACATTGTTATCGACCTTTGGACCTTTTTGTGTGTTGATTCTTCAGGAAGAAGGAGCCCGCCGGAACTCACTCGTGTTACGATGGTAGAGGTAGCAAGTAGGTATACGTGCAGAAAGGAGTTTATAGACTTTTGTGTACAGTATAGGGCTCCTATACTGTAATCAAGTGAAGGGCCTCAGAAACTAAAATAGGTGCACTCTCTACCTTAAGGTATATAGCATGCAGCAGGTGTAAGGAGGTGAAAATCGGGACCTACTACTACCACTGTACATGACCAAAACACTACTACTCGGGGTCCCATTGAGCCTTATGCGGGGGAGCACGGCATACGAATGATAAGCTAGATGTTGTCACTATCTTAAACACGGCGTCCTGAAAAGGAAACCACGAAATGACACCGAGTCAGATGCGAAAATCTTCGGTGATCAAACTCGGGGGTTTGACGAGTGTCGCGTTCGGTGGATTTTCCGTGCGAATTGATACTGACAGCGTGATCAAAAAGCAGAATGTATAGGTAGTTGTCACCTGCTGAACGTTTGTGCAGATGGTCTGGACGCACTTGAAGTTCGTCGAGTCCCAGACCTTTTTTCGATCCACCATTCGGCAGCGACACGACAGAAACAAACATCGGGCAGTCAGTAACAACCAGGAGAAAGGAGCCTTCATCTCAAGCAACGAAGAAAGCACGCCGCGAAAGAGGATACAAGGATGTGCATACGACATGCAGTAGCGACAACAATGATAGCTGTTACATACCTGGCACTATATACACGGAAACACGACCAAATGAGGGCACGCGCGAGGAATCTTGTTGTCCTTATCTAAGCTAACTTTGTTGTTCTTATGCGCGCATTCGCTAACAATAGGGACAGCGCGGATGGGCGCGGCGAAGATTTTCGGCGCCCTAGCCAACCCTTACCCCGCCCCCAACCGAAATTCCAATCCACCCTGGCCCTACCCTACCATATTCTACACCACTCGTCCCTACCCTATTCTACTCTACCCTACCCTACCCTACCCTACCCTACCCTACCCTACCTTACCCTATCCTATCCTATCCTTCCCTCCCCTCCCCTACCCTACCCTACCATACCCTACTCTACCCTACCCTACCCGCTCATTGTATTTCTCATTTCCCACCGATGGTGCACTCTCTTGCGAAAGGGCGGCTGAGGTCTCGATGATTTCGTACAAGAGCTCTTTCCTGTACGCCAGCTTCATGCACGACGACGACGACCCCGTGCTAGACACGCCTCTGTGGCAGCTCGCCGACGACCTCGACAGTGACAGCGGGCAGGACTGGATGTCCCGAGACGCCGCCGCCCCAACTGATTACGACGACCCTACTGCTGCAGCTGCTGCCTCCTCAAGTGGGAAGCTCAGCAAAAACAAAATCGTTCACCTCTACCTTAAGATGCGTCTATATCGAAATTTTCGATGCGATATCCAACAACTAACTCTTATGGGGAACCATTGTAAATAGAGGACCTATGGCATACCCAAAAAAAACTATATATTCACCTATTTTTACCAACAATATTTGGTCCTATTTACTATGGTCCTCCGTAATAACTACAGTCGAGACACACACGCACACACACCTGGATGCTGTCGGTCACGTCTTTCTCTCCCGAATGACCGTTGTCGTAGAAGTCCACCTCCGCTCCCCGACACACCAGCAGCCGGCTGCTCTCCGCCTCGAACAGGACCAGGTCAGACGGCCACGACGCAGAAGCCTTGCCGTTGTCGGCTAACCCTGCCGCGTCGGGGCGGATTTTACCGAACCGCATTGTTCGAGCGGCCACGCCCGCGACTTTGCCCCTCCTTAAAGCGCCACCGCTGCCGCCACCGCTCCCATCGCCGTCGCCACCGGTGGCACCGCTACCACCGCCACCGCCACCGTCGCCTAGGCTGTCCCTCTTCCCGCCCCCGCCTCTCCACCCTGCATCAACAGACGACCTCCTCGCCTCCTGCCAATAATACAGGGAAGCGACGACGAGATGTATTTTGAAGGGGGGCGTCGAACATGTTTTTTGAAGGCAAGGTAATACTAGGGCAGAGAGCGTCGAAACATTGTTATCGACCTTTGGACCTTTTTGTGTGTTGATTCTTCAGGAAGAAGGAGCCCGCCGGAACTCACTCGTGTCACGATGGTAGAGGTAGCAAGCAGGTATACGTGCAGAAAGGAGTTTATAGACTTTTGTGTACAGTATAGGGCTCCTATACTGTAATCAAGTGAAGGGCCTCAGAAACTAAAATAGGTGCACTCCCTACCTTAAGGTATATAGCATGCAGCAGGTGTAAGGAGGTGAAAATCGGGACCTACTACTACCACTGTACATGACCAAAACACTACTACTCGGGGTCCCATTGAGCCTTATGCGGGGGAGCACGGCATACGAATGATAAGCTAGATGTTGTCACTATCTTAAACACGGCGTCCTGAAAAGGAAACCACGAAATGACACCGAGTCAGATGCGAAAATCTTCGGTGATCAAACTCGGGGGTTTGACGAGTGTCGCGTTCGGTGGATTTTCCGTGCGAATTGATACTGACAGCGTGATCAAAAAGCAGAATGTATAGGTAGTTGTCACCTGCTGAACGTTTGTGCAGATGGTCTGGACGCACTTGAAGTTCGTCGAGTCCCAGACCTTTTTTCGATCCACCATTCGGCAGCGACACGACAGAAACAAACATCGGGCAGTCAGTAACAACCAGGAGAAAGGAGCCTTCATCTCAAGCAACGAAGAAAGCACGCCGCGAAAGAGGATACAAGGATGTGCATACGACATGCAGTAGCGACAACAATGATAGCTGTTACATACCTGGCACTATATACACGGAAACACGACCAAATGAGGGCACGCGCGAGGAATCTTGTTGTCCTTATCTAAGCTAACTTTGTTGTTCTTATGCGCGCATTCGCTAACAATAGGGACAGCGCGGATGGGCGCGGCGAAGATTTTCGGCGCCCTAGCCAACCCTTACCCCGCCCCCAACCGAAATTCCAATCCACCCTGGCCCTACCCTACCATATTCTACACCACTCGTCCCTACCCTATTCTACTCTACCCTACCCTACCCTACCCTACCCTACCCTACCCTACCTTACCCTATCCTATCCTACCCTACCCTACCCTACCCTACCCTACCCTACCCTACCCTACCCTACCCTACCCTACCCTACCCTACCCTACCCTACCCTACCCTACCCTACCCTACCCTACCCTACCCTACCCTACCCTACCCTACCTTACGCTACCCTACGCTACCTTACGCTACCCTACCCTACCCTACCCTACCCTACCCTACCCTAACCTAACCTACCCCACCCTACCCTACCCCACTCTACCCTACCCTACCCTACCCTACTGTATGTGTTCACCTTGATGATGCCATCCATGGACATGGAGATCACATCCGAAGAGATGGCGCTGACCCGGGCAGCCACCAACGAGCAGCCGTGACCGGTCAACCGACAGATTATCTGTGCGACGACAACACAGAAAAGGAAAATATTACTAGGGATCGGGAACCGATATAATAATATCTGCAGTTTGTTGTTATAGAGATCATTCGGCGTTGTGGTTCATATTCTTTGGCTGAGTACGTAAGTACGTAGCTCACTTTGACACCAGCAATAAACTGGCATTGTTTGGTTGATCGCGTTTGTGGGAATACCAAGTGGGTACCCCATGGAGCGGTGCCGGTAGACTGGTAGAACACGCGAACAGACAGGGCTCTTGCTTGCAACTGGACAGCGAAATGGCTCCTTCTTAGCAGTAAATGTTCGTTTTAAACCGTGATTAATTACGCCGCTTTTCTATCGGACCCTGGCCAATCAAGCGAGGGAAGTTGAATCGTACCAGTATTACGACACGAGGTCGGCGTGGGAAGAAAGGGCTGAAGAAAACTTCTCGCCATGAAAAAATGCAAGGGACGAACCGTAGCCGGAAGGGGGGGGGGGAGAAGAGCCTGCTATGTGTGATCCCGGATCTGAATTACGACTATAGGAGGGAGGGAGACATGAACAAAATAACGGAGAATATCATGAATGGGATGGAAGAAACCAACAAACAAACAAACAAACAAACAAGCAAACAAATTAACAAACGAGCAAACCAACCAACAAGCATGAAGGAAAATAAGGAGAGTTTTTCTGTCTTTCTGTCTGTCAAGGGATGAAAAGAAAGTGCTGTCTCTCCTGACATCTGACATTTTTTTTTGTTTTTTGTCGGTATATTATATTATACCTGTCCGGCGATCGGACTCCAAACGAGGATGTCGTGGTCGAACCCAGCGCTGACGATGATTCGCTGAGACGGGCTGTACTCGATGGTGACCACCCCTCGACTGTGCCCCTTCAGCACGCGCTTGCACTGCGTCAGATAAACAAGAAAAAAAAAAGAAAAAAAAACGTATGATACCAGTAGCAAACAAAAGTGTGTCATCCAGGGTCGCATTCTTGGGTATAGCGTTGTACCTGGTTTGGGGAGCTCTACGTAAACATAATATACCTCACCAAAACGAAACTTAAATTTGAGGAACGTTGTCAGCTCACCCCGTTATCGACTGAAAAAGCTAGTCACGCCCGGCGATCCTACTATTAATAGTGGTATTACAGGTACGTACGTACGTAATAAATGGGAAGAGAGAAAAAAAAAAAACATACGTAAAGAAAACAAATAGCTGGTTTAGTTTATTTTTATCAACTAAAAAAACAACAACAATAATAACAACAACAACAACAGCTTCTTATGTTAACATTCTAGAACACCCCGCCTACTGTAGAGCCTACAGCACTCGGCTTAAGAATGATCGGAATTTTCCTCGAAAATTCTTTCATTTTTTTAGAATAATTCCACGTTTTCGCTGGCAATATTAATGTTGTCCTTACCTTAAGGGATTTTGTGTCCCAGACGCGGATGTCCGCGTCGAGGGCACCGGTCACGACCAGTTCCGGGTGGGGTATGAAGCACGCCGAAGTCACCGCTTCGGTGTGTCCAGGTAACCGGTGAAGTATGACCAGGTGTTTGACCGTGAGCTGTAAGGCGTGGCGCGAGCGGGGATGGGGCGGGGGCGGGGGGGGGGGTGGGTACCTCATATTAAATGCATGGCCGTAGTCGTATGGACCATAGACCCTTCCATCCCTTTACCAATACCGGGTACCGGAGCATGGTTGAGGTTTTCACCAACAGGCAGACATTGCTTTGACACCAAGCGCGGGAGCGCACGTGAGGTATTGGGCGAGTCGCATGGAGGGTGAGTGCTTCATCCTGCCTAAGAACCGGCCTCTGAGGCGGACTTGCTATATGGATCGACACCTCAATGAGTTACATTTTGATTTCCGGTCTCTGATTGTGCCACTTTCTGACGGACAGCAATGTGAGCACTATGTAACCGCCTCGCGGGGTGCCTTACCATGTACGCACACTACGTTGATGCGATTCACTTTCCCCTTGTGTGCGGAGCAAAGATTCTCCACCCCGCACAAATGATCGTAACTCGACCGCCAGCTTTGGGTGACCGCCAAAAAAAACAAAACACGGTACCCTGGTTGCTCTAAGCTCACGCAATGAAGAGGCGGTGTTTTACAGCGTCGTTGCCCAAACCGACGCCCAACCGCAATCTATAAATATATCATATTATTTATAGGGGGGGGCGGGGGGGGGCAGCGGAACGTGACTTAATTAATACCAGTGAGGAGCAGAATATCCGGCTCTTAGAAGGATGAATTGAACCTGGTGTATAGGGAAATCAATCACATACGAGAGTATCCATGGGTCGATTCAAAAAGAAACGCCACAATCCTCATGAAGAGACGAAGTCTATGGCCATACGACTACGGCCATGCATGAAAACTGAGTGCAGCACCCCCCCGCCACTACGCCTATGCATGGATATCGAGTACACCCCCACCCCCCCCCCCCCCCCAACACATATGGGGAATGACGGCGATTTATCATGTGACGTGACGGCAATACGGCAGTTTTTCGTGTGACGTGACGGCGATATACCCGTAATTACTAGGTTTTAGTGTAGACACTGCGGCCGTACGCTGTGACGGCTACTCGTTTTTTTGGTGACGTGCCGTCATTCCCCATCTTTTCCCCCAAAGCGTCCCCCTACATACCCGATCTTGCCCAACAACACGTTCCCCTAACACTAACACCTCCTAATGACCCCGCTTGCACGAATTTCTGCTCAACACGTCGTGCAGACAAGGGGGGGGCACCATTGAACGCGTTTTTGGTATTAATAGTGTGCTTTTGTTACCTGCCAGACATTCACTGTCCCCCCAGTGCCTCCAGAGACAAGGTTGCCCGAGAACCCCCCCGCCGAATCTCCATCGCTGGGCGACTGAAAGGCGTCTCCTCCTCCTCCTGGTGGTGGTGGTTGGTGGTGGTGGTGGTGGGGGGGGGTGCGGTGGTATTGTTTTCGTGGATTTCGGCGGGGAGTGGGGGATGTGTGCACAACATACTCGTATATGCGAAGGACAGGCCAGCTCACTGTGCGTACGTACATAGCTCGGAGCTATATACGTGTATACATACGAAGTATATTATATATATAATATAACCCATTTCGGGCGCATGCTATGGTATCGGGGTCCTTAACCATTTATATATATATATATCATATACGTAGCTCATTTCGGGTGGATGCTAAGGTATCGGGGTAGCGCCTTAAAACCATTTTCTGAGGCGGTCTGTGTTGCAATGGGGGCGACGAGGTTAAAATTGACACGCGAGTGAGTGTGGTGGGCTTAAGCTTTACTTTTTTACCAATACACTTAATGATGAAAAAAAAAAAATGAGAATATTATTCGAGATCGGGAACCGATCCGAGAATAATATGTTGTTTGTTGTTCTAGCGATAATTAGGCGTTTGGTTCCTATTCGTGGCTAAAAGAACAGTAACGAGGCACTGTTTGGTTGATCGTGTGAGTTGGAATACCAAGTGGGTACAGCACGGGGCAGTGCTGGTAGACTGGTATAGAACACGCGAACAGACAGGGCTGCTGCTTTTGTAGCTGGCCAGCGGTTGCTGGGCTAGGTATTTCGTGATTTCTCATGGAATTACAGTAAAAGCATGAATTTGTTTTTATGAGGTCCCCCCCCCCCACTTGAGGAAGGGGCTTTATGTACCTCATCCAGCACCTACCTACCTACCTCATGCGTTTGTAGGATAGGGTACTCCGGTCACATCCGGTTGCTGGACCAGGCATTTCGTGAATAAAAAAAAAGAAAAAGAAAAGTGTACGCTTTGTAACCCCCACGAACGAACAATCCCCATGGCTTTTGCTGTAGGTAGGTAACAGAATAATATTGAAAAACACAACAACAACAACAACAACAACAACAACAACAACAAAACGAAATCCCAATCACATTTTTTCTAGATCCAGAATATCGTTGAGGGAAAAATAAATAAAACTCTCCCACGAGTTTTGAGCGGGAACAAAACAACAACAACTAAAACACGATGGTTGAAAAACAAAACACGCACACACAGCAGACGCAGACGCTCGCTAGGTAGAGAGGTAGGCTGTACTGTGTATTACAGGGGACCATAGTAAATACCAGGGCCTTCCTCGGGAAAATTCCCGAAGATTTCGGGAATCGAGTAAATCAACC
>MEHQ01000574.1:0-34079 GCA_008828725.1 Saccharina japonica | reverse complement strand
CCCCCCCCCCCCCCCTCCTTCGAAATAAGCAATGGGACAGTGGGGCGGCAAACAAGTGGGCACAAGTTCCTGGGTTGACTGACTGAAACCAAGCGACTACCCCACTTCTGCTCACACTTGTAGCAGGAACCTCGTTCTTGCCTGTGCTCGACATGAGGATTCTCTCTACCAATAAACACGGTTTTGTTCGTTACTCCTTGCTCGGGTAGCGGAGGCCGATACTTCGCTTACGTACAAAACTATCCTTTACATTAAAGGAAGGAGAATAATTCCAAATATATAGGAGACAGCGAACCAACGGCAAGTTTGTCTCAAGATTCAACGGCCCGTAGTACAACTAATGTACAAGGCTCCCCTTCGGGATTGTACTTGACTTGAAAATCCGGAGTTGTCGCACGCTGAAAGGGGAGAACACATCAGGCGTTCCTCCCACGACCCAGCTACGTACGTACTACTCGTACGAAGCCCATGGGCAAGCCGGGCAAGAACAAAGAACATATAACGTATATTGACAGGCAACGAAAACCATATGTCTGGTAAGTAGATATGTCTACCGCCACTCATCGCTGGTAAATACTTCTATTCAGGTACCGGTACATGTCTGGTCTACATCCAGGCTGACTTCTTGCGGTGTGGTATTATTGGCCCTGTTCCTATCAGCCCCGATAAACCCACGGCAGACACTAACACCACACGGACACCAAGTATGACCCCGTGTGTTTATAACCCATTTCTAGTTGTTGATTGCCACGTATGAATACTATTATTGGTATGACCCCCCGTAATAGAGCGAAGCGTTGTAAACCAACAAGCCATAGCAAAGCTAACAGCAGTATTGATAAATACTTTCTCGGTACGTAAATTGTTTCCATGTGCGTCCATATCTGTTGCGCTCAAACGAATTTTGTCGATTGTGTCAATTGTGATGGTGAACATCGCACTCCTTTCATGTGCTCATGGCGTCTTTGGGCACGCGCCATGGTGGCAACATTCACCTTTCGACCGCGTTGCAGGAGAACCGTGCGCGTCCCACAGCACGAGCTTGTTCGAAAGTCACGATCCGCTCGCGGTCGTGAATACTGGCTTCCGTCATGTGTAGCTGACAGCTATTTTAACCTGGGCACACATGTGTGAGGATTGCACACACGTCAGGCGAAGCAGGAATACTGTCGCCCCGTGCCTCTTCTCTTCATGATTCGATATATGTTGGCCGGCTCCTAACTTGTCAACGCAGCTTCGAATTATACATACCAGCCGCCGAATCCGCCAACTGCACCTACAGTACGCGCACCTCCCCGGTGTACTGCACTGTAGTACCTGGGCTGTGAATTCGTATCGACGAAGGAAATAACCCCAGAGACGCGCAGGGCAACGACGACAGAAATGGGGTATAGTACTACTGTGATGCACTATCTAAAAGCGGTTGGATCGAACCCGCTGCCCGTTGGTTCCAGGATCCAGTACCTGGTAATTCTACAGTACTACTTTACTCTATAAGTGCAATATCTAAACGGAAAGCATCCCAAATATTTCATACGCAGGGCAACGACGACAGATCGTTTGTTTTTTCCGAGCTCGTAAATCCTACATGTGCACCATGAGCAAAACTATAATTTTGGTCGGACGAAATAATGTGAAGCGTAAGTAGCAGGATGCGGTGAATAGCGGAGCGTTTTGGTGGAAACGGCTTGTGCTTCATAGATACCTGGTACGGCTGTAGATACCATGTACCGTCGATCGTACGGTAGGTGACTACGTATACAGATACTGGATAACAGGACACCTGTTATACCATACTGAAGGACAGGACATAGGATATATAGTGGATAACAGGATAAGTACAGGATATAGGATACAAGATACAGGATACAGGATACTGGATAGCAGGATACAGGATACAGGATACGTAATACAGGGCACGTACACGGTACAGGATTCAGCATACAGGATTCAGGATATACAGCGTGCGACAACCCGCAGAAGCGGCAAAACAAACACTGTATACGAAAAGCAGTTGCCTTGTTGCAAACCACACCAGCGAGTTTCTCACCGAACAGCCGTTTAAGGTAGTCGCACGTGCGATAAAGTGCTCCCGTTGCCCAGCCGAAGGACATGCTCGTGCCGCTCTTCGGTATTCCGCGCAGTTCGATGGTAACGCGTTGGGTCCTCTTCTCCCCCTTTCCAGTGCTCTCTAGTTTGCGGAAAAGCAATACATGTTTTCCCGCAAGCTATAGAGCACTGGAAACGGGGAGAAGACGACCCAACGCGGTGCCTTACAATTGCACGGAGAACCGGAGGGGTACATATTACCGCTGATATTCGCTCTCATAGGAAAAGGCCCGACTACTGGTACTTTAATCTATTTACACGTTCTGCAAGGGCGCCCAAAAACCAAATCCTGAGACCCACACTTCAATTTTTGTATTTCGGGCCCGGGGGGGGGGGGGGGTATTTCTCACCTTCACTAAATGCTATATAAACCACGACTCAACACTAATTCCCATACACAGCAAGTGACTTGATCGTAATGCTGGGGACTGGGAACGAAACTGTTATACTTGACTTGACTGGGCATAGAGCATAGAGTCACTCCATCATTAAGAGCGGCAAGTCTTCTTGGTCTGTTTTTGAATTTTGAAAACTCTGTGTATGCGAACAAAAACTACCTTGCCTGATACCTTTGCCTGATTCAACCTGACCCAAATCTAGCAGCCCATACAAACCCATATATAACGTAAGGTTATGCAGGTGGCTTAAACTCAGTGCATCTAGCAGCCCCTGCTTGGGAAACTAGAGGAGCTGCGGTACGTTCTAACCAAAACGCGGCGAGACTGTCTGTTGAAACCGTCGAAAACGCGGCGAGAATGGGCGCGACGCACACAGCACGACGAGCACCTACCACCTACAGTAGTGTTGTGTAATGGTATGGGCTAGGAAGGCCGGTAATTACCTCTGCATAGGTGATAGGTCCGTTTTCGTATAACTTGGATGGCATTCGAATTCGGTATTCGGGGTATTTATAATATCTGTGGGCCATACTTGAAGCCCACCGAGACAGATGTCATCTGGCTCGGGGATTAATAAAAGCTGCTTCTCTTCTACGCTTGACTCTACGGAAAGTGAGTAACACCAAGGATGCTTAATAGACAAACCTGCAAGGGGATACTCTGTGTCTCACCCAGTCTTATCACACGTGGCGTCGCTTCTTAGCCTAGCAACTTAGAGGTGTGGGAGGGGTTTTGAGGAGCCGCATCTTCGACTCATGTTCTAATTCGGGGAACTGGGATTTCCCCGTTTTTCCCATATTTCTGCATATACGGCTCATCAGGGTGGGCTAGTGTAATGGTATGGGCTAGGAAGACCGGTAATTACCTCTGCATAGGTAATTGGTCCGTTTTCGTATAACTTGGATGGCATTCGTATTCGGTATTCGGGGTATTTATAATATCTGTGGGCCATACTTGAAGCCCATCCCGAGACAGATGTCATCTGGCTCGGGGATTAATAAAAGCTGCTTCTCTTCTACGCTTGACTCTACGGAAAGTGAGTAACACCAAGGATGCTTAATAGACAAACCTGCAAGGGGATACTCTGTGTCTCACCCAGTCTTATCACAGTTGGTTTTGAAGCAACTAAAATCACCATGCTTAACCAACTATTTTTGACTTGCTTATTTTAAGCATAATCAAAGCAACCATAACGTGCTCCTTTGCTTATTTTAGCTATAGGGAGTTCAACACAGTATACTAAACGCCATACAGAATAAGTGTATGGGTTTTAGAATTACCGTAGTAAACTCTATACAGACAAAAAATGTATGTGTTTTAGTGTCGACATATTCGTATGGGTGCTAGTATGGCGATACGGAAATTCCGTATAATTATATATATGTAGGTATTAGTATGAACAGACTAAACACCATACAAACTAAATAAGCAACTAAGTTGCTTAAGCTAAGTTGCTTAAACAAGCAACTTTTTTACCAAATAAACAATAATCGAAGGAACCCCTTTAAGGAGCCCCTTCGCTATTTAAACAAATGAATACTTGAGTGTTGAAAAATATATTTTTCGTTTTTTTTACAGCAGCAATACTATTTCTGGTATACTAACATCATGTCAGTACTCCTTACTGAAAACGGCATAGCTCCAGTTCTAATGCTCAGACCTTCGACCGACCAACGTATAGCTTGTTCGTTATAGCTTCTAGGAGGTATTAGGGCTCTTGGATGTGCAAGGGAGGACAAGCATTGCTGTGTTTGCATCACGACACGAAAGTGCTCCGCAGCAAGATTTTGATCGTTTCGGAGCTCCTGTTTGGTATCTACACTCTGCTGTGGCCACGTAGGGCGCTACCGACGGTCGAACTAGAGGCTCAGGTACGTTCACCTACTAGTGCTCTGCGTCCTCGTCGAAAATCTGAGTTTAAACAGTACCAGCAGCCGGAGAAACTGCTATTTTTCAAATTCGTCTTGGGTACCAGGGGTATGGCGAGTCGTTTTTGAGTAAAAGGCACGAACAAGGCGTCTGATCGATATGCCTCTTGAAACACTAATGTTGACCATGATCTAGGCTCTCCGAAACTACTCATTGGTTGAAATTCTAAGCATTAGAACTGGAGAAATGCCGTTTTCCGTAGGGAGTCGCGAAAATGTGGAAATTATACCAGAAATAGTATTGCAACTGAAAAAAACGGAATTGTTTTCCATGAGCTCATATATTATTTGTCCGAAGGGGCCCCTTAATTTGTTGCTTGCCAACACTACTTCCACCTTTCGAACAACCGGGGGGCGCACACACACACAGACACCCCTCTCTCGGTCGCGCCCGCCTCTGAAACATCCCGATTCAAGAGGGGAGGACCCCGGCGCAAGGGTTGTTGGCGCCATAGTGAAATGTGGTATATATTCCAGTTGTTCAGGCTGCACCGGCCATCAAGTATATGACCCAACGACTTATCCATGAAACACACACAAACAACACACGTACGGCCCAGGCGTATCGTTTCGACAACGCGTCGTTTTAACCAAGTGCCCTCAATACGGCTTCAAAATGAGTGTTTAGTACTCAGTTCGTCGTCAATATGGCTTCGAAACGAGTGTTTGATTTGAGCAATTTGTTTTTGCATATAGGGTCGGCTGAGGGGGTAGTGCAGGTCTCGGGAATTTGTTTTGTACGCCCTTGCGTTCTGGGTTATTTAATAGCTCGCACCGTTGCTGCTCTTGTTTCGGCCGGTCCTCTGGGCGCGGTGGAGTCGTCGTGGGCCGTGCGGCGATACTGGGCTATTTACGGGTACACCCCTTGTTCATCGCTGGGCCGCTCGGCGGGCTCGAATCTGTAGACGTTGTACTTATAAGGGTGGTTTACGTGCACATGCCTGGTGTATCGTTGGTAGCTGCGCTGACTCGACTCTATAGACACTGCACCCATGTACAACGAACGAACTCTTGAGCGTCTCTACATCCTTTTGATATCACATGTCTCGGTCGACTTCACAGCCAACAAACGTACTTGGAAGACCGTGAAGTTGTCGATCTCACAGCTATATCGACAACGTATTTATAATGCGTCCGTAGCTTCCTAGTGCATGTGTACACAATTAACACGGGGCGGCATTCGTCATGCATGAGGCACTTCCGAGCCGTTATCACAGCGGACGCATTCGTATTGCTGCCGATGGGTTTTACTCTTGTTTATATGTGTGTATGTTCCTCACAGTAAACCGTCCTTTCTACCCGTCGACATCCAGCACATCCAGTATCGGTGCTGATCCGTCATCCTAGAGAGATGCCAGTTTTGTGGCCACAAAACTACGACACAGATATACTACGCTGCAACGCAGTAAGCAGAGCAGACAATGCAATGCCATATATGACAGGCACGACCTACCGTGCCAGCAACCCAGCTGCGCGAAATATAGAAAATAAACGAAAAAGCGAAAAGGGAAAAGGGAAAAGGGAAAAGGGAAAAACAGATACTTACAAGAAATACAACAAAATAGATCAACAAACAAACAATAACGATAAAAAAGACAAAAACAAAAAAAAGTGTCGTGCTTCAAACCGGGGGAGATGTGTCAGTAAAATATGTATATAAAAAGAAAAAAGAAAACAACGTAAACCGAGCAAGACTAAGGATTAAAGGAAGATACAGGCAACCGAAGCACACCAAAAGCACCTTTCGGGCATCCGAGGCAAGTTTGTACCCGTAGTACAGACAGGTTTTAAACCAGCTAGACGATCTGGTACCTTGCTACCTTGTCTGCCGTCTCCTTTCTGCTTTCGTCAGCCGCGGTTTCCCTACGAGCCGTCCGCCCCCCCCCGTCTCAATTCCCTTGGGCGCCACCCATACAACGGATGCGCGGCGCTTCCTACTCAATTCCGTTTCGTCTTCGTGCCACACACGAAAGACAGGAAAGAGAGGAGAGAATATGTGAAAACAACAACGTGCGTACGTGCGTAGCCAAACAATCGAAGAACACCTACGAAAATACGAAAGGACAAGAAAGAACAAAGGCCAAAGAGACCAAGGCAAAATAATGAGTTAAAATGAAAATGCGAGTGGTTGTAGCATCGCTGTCGTGCCCCCCTGGAGGAGATTCGACAAGCAATATAATACAACAAAAGCAAGACCACTATAAACAAAAACAGGAAAAGTACCGAGCTCGCCATCCACCAAGCCAGGTAATACTTTGTTTTACCACAGAGATAAGAACGAGAGGAAAAATAGGAAGAGAACGGAACCAAAAACACAACAGGGCCGCGTTTGAAGCAGCTACATCAGAGGTGCGCGGTACGGGAAGTCTAGACGAGTTCTACTTACTAGTCGGCTTGGTACTTCGCCACCCTGACGGCTGTCTCTTTCCTGCTCTCATCAACCGCGGTTTAGTTACGACTGGTGCCCCCCACCTTCCCATTCCCGTGTGCAGCACCTGCAACGGCTGCGTTGCGGTGTCTACGCAGGTCTACCTCATCATTGTGCCACCTGACCTTGATCCGTTCAGCTGCTTCGAGAACCCCCCTGTACCACTTGCCCGCCTTATTTGCTACAACGGTCCACACGGTGGTCTCTACTCCAAACACCAACGGGGACTGTGCCGTGGATCCCTCGGTGGCTCGAAACACCTTGGGGTCTTCAACAAGGCATTTCTGCCGAGTAGTTGGCTGTCCGCCCGGTCTCCGCCCCTGCCCCCCCCATCATTGTCCTGAACATCACCCGACTAGGTGGTCGGCCATTGTGTTGTCGTGCCATGGCCCCCGCAAGGAAAAGCCGCCGTTTACGGATCGTCGGTTCGATGCTCTCGCATCGTGTCTGCTTGAGAGCCTTCGTGTACTTGAGCCTGGCGAAGTGTTGTGCACTGAGAGTCCACATCACACATCCGAACAGCATGGTCTCAATCATCTCGGCAGTCAACATGCGTATTTTCAAACTAAGTGGGGCCGTTCTCATGTTGTACAGCTCCAGTCCGAACCGTTTGAAGCATGCCAGGATGAGACGGATCCGTCGTTCGATTTCGTGTGAGACGTCAGCGTCTTCGTGGATGATGCCGCCAAGGTATAAGAACTGGCTCGTCTGTCTATACCTCTGACCGGCTGCTTCGATAACGAGCGGCGGAGCTGGGGGTCGTCTGGTCCCGTGTTCGTAGATGCATCGTCTCCGTGTACGTTTCCGAAACCGTGAGGCCTGCTGCTTCGAAGAGAAGTCACGATGACTGTCATCATTTGGGCGGGTCCCTCCGCGGACTTCAAGACAATTCCTGCATCATCGGCGTATAGCATACCCCATACTGCGGTTTCGCACGCATGACAATGGCACCTCTTTTTTTACCACTACATCCTCCTCGAGGTAGACCAAATCCCTCAGGATGTCTTGATCTTCGCCGAAGCGTACGAGAACAACGTGTATCACAGCAGCGAAGAACACGTTGAACAGCAACGGCGACAGCACGCAGCCTTGACGTGGCCCCTGCGTGACATTAGACCAATCTGAGTACTCAGCATCATCTGTGCGTACGCAAGCGCGCATGCCGTCGTGGAACTGGTGGATTATTGTAAGCATCTTGCTTGGTATGCCAACGCGCGTAAGCACCTGCCACAGCAGGTTTGCGTCGACAGAGTTTTATGTTTTCTGCAGATCAATGAAGCACATGTATAAAGGGATTTTTCTAACTCGTCGGAGTTCTTGTAATCGTCGCACGACAAACAACATGTCGGCTGTTGATCGTGTTGGACGAAAACCGCACTGTTCCTCAGGAAATATGCCTCGGTACTCTCAGTAGTTGTTAATGCGGAAAGCGACGGATTTCAGCAACACTTTGTCTGCATGGGCAACAAGCGAAATCCCCCTGTAGGTGTGGCAATCAGTTCGGTCCTTCTTTTCGTGAAGTACCAAGATGGTCGCGTCTTCCCACTGCTGGGGGGCTTCTCCCGTTATCAAAACATTTGACAAGTGTGTGATGGAAGCACTGGATGAAACCGGGGTGATCGATTTTCAGTAGTTCGGCCGGCAGGTCCTCTGGTCCTTCCGCTTTCCAGTTCGGCATTGTCTTCGTGGATCCCATGGTCTCGCGCACAGATGGTTAACCGCCAAGCGATTGTTCAAGCGGTCGTGATGGCAACGGGTCGATAATAGACGCGTGCTACGATAGAGGTCGCATATTTTGGCTGAAATGTTTCCGAATGGTCGAGCTCCTTAACTCAAAATCGTCGCACTTTCATTCGCGTGTTGTAATTATTTCTATACGAGACTCAGGTCGTGGAATAGTTCATCAGGTAGCACTTTTGTGTTCCACCAAGACCTACTTTTCGGCGACGTATGGAGCTCAGAAAAAACACGGTGCACATCTATCGTAGCATGCATCAATATTGGGATCAGGTTTCAGCGATTTTGTGTTCGAACGTTCGTAGAAGGCGCCCATCCACCGTTCAGGAATTCGCACGTTATCCCGTAGCAACGTGCCATCCTCGTTACTAATAAACTGTTCGCTTCTCTCTTTCTTGCCCTCGAACCCTACAGTACTCTTCAAGTGCCTGTAAAAGCCTCGCTGGTTGTTATCGGCTAGGAGTATCTCGGGTTCGGATAGGTATTCTTCAAAATTCGCATGTACTCGTACAGTGATCACCTCCTGCAGATTCGCACACGCCGTCCTCAGAGTCTTCCATGCGGTACTATCCCGGGGGTGGGCGCGCAAGTGCTGTCGCGCATGCACCCTCGTTGTCCATGTTATTTCGAATGAAGCCGACGTTTCGGCCGACTCACTTCATCCACGCTTGCGTGGCTGGTGTGATGTGGGTCGTACCTCGGCTTCTACCGCATCGATGATGGTTGAAGCCAATGGAGTAACCGAAACCAGCAATGTTATGTGTTTGGGAAGGTTGATTGAGAGTGGAAACGACCCTCGCAACTACTCGCTCAAGACTTTTTCCGTCGGACATAAACAGCTTGCGGTCACACGGTCCGCCTTTTGGCATCTGCGGGCTTGCCGGTTCGATTCAAAATGACCAGAGAGACGAACGTTCATGTATTCGATTTTGTGGTCTGAATCCGCCTTAGCTGGTGGTGGAGGCTGGCGGACACTTTTAACATTTTGTACTCTAGGCCGAATGACTTGTCGGGTTCTGATGTTATCAATGCGCTTACGGTCATTCGGACCGGTGTTGTTGTCAGTATGCGAGATTGCACCCTTGCGCGTGCTGAAAAAAGTGTTGGTGAGAGCTAGCTTGCAATTGTTAGCGAACGATAGAGGTCGTTTGCCAGTATCATCGATGAAATCTCGCCCGTATGCTCCCAGTACTCTGTTTTTATTGTGATCGAACCCGAGCCTCTGCCCAGTTTATGCATTAGTATCCATCAGTACGAACAAACACTCTTTCGTTGGGATCAGTCTGATTTCGTCCTTCAGCTTTTGCAAGAAAACACTTTTCAGCTCGGCGTCTTTGGTACATTCTGTTGGGGCGTACGCAACGACAAAATTACCTGCCTTGTGTTTACCAGCCAACTCGAAACGCATCGACATATGCCGTTCGGCTATGAGTTCGTGGGTATACACGGGCTTATGGCAAAAAAACTCTTTGACTGCCAATACTAAGCCGTACAACCCCTGCCTGGCTAGTGTTTCCTCCTGACCGAAACAAAACACTTGATACCCAGCAGCGCGGAATATCGTCCTGCCGGCTCATCGAGTTTCCTGCAGGCCGACGAAGACACAGTCGAGCTGGTGTACATTCGTCAGGATGCGGTCGTCATGTCCATACCCGTTCTTCCCCTCTACATCCAGGGTGCGCACGTTGTACGTCGTTACTACCACAAGTGCGTCGTTCTGCCTCTTACGAGCCTCGCGTGCGGACTTCCTCGCCAGCCGGCGTGATGCCCGTCCCCTCCTCCTTCGTTTCTTCTTCTGTGTCTTATTTCTCTTCATTGCTAAAATTCCTTTTATCTCTGTCGTAGTCCGATACGCGCCTTGGTTTCCAATGACCGGGTGCAGCCGTCCCAGCCAACGTCGACACTCCCGTCCGCCCTGTCGCGTATGCGCGCTGGCCAGCCTCCCCACTCTCCAGGCTGCACACAATGCGCTCTCCGTTCTGGTGATATTCCCGCGTTGCCCTCAGAGGGAATAACTCCTTGGCGTTGGGTTTGAAAGTAAAAGGCATCACCTTCACCCCGCGCGGTCCTTACGGCGACAGGTTCACCAGCCAGACCGCACGGGGTTCCCTCTCCTCCCAGCCCGAGGCTCCAAGTTCTTGGGTGTGCCGCTAGACCGTTGCAGGTCCTGGTGGGTTTTCTTTGCCCACCCCAAGGCGGGGCAGACCAGAAGATATAGGCAGGGGTGGAGGCAACGACAAATATGCTTTGTATTGATCGTATATACCTGATGCTACACAGTAGAGTCGGGAACCAGGGCACGATTCAATTGCTGATTATTTCAGCAATTATGAGCATTCATAAACTGCGGTAAGTTTATTATAACCAAGGCACAACAGGGCCGATCACACAGCGGACGTATTCGTAGCGCTGTCGTCGAAGTAGTTGACTGTGCAAATCTCGTAAATACTGCTCCTACAGTGTTGGGAAACAGGCCTGGATGAAATTATTGGTGACTTCAGCACAGTGTAAGTGGGTATGGTTTCGTCGGAAAAAGGGCGTACAGTTACGAAATGATCGCGGATAATCACAAGATATGGGCTGATTGATTCTGTAGAAATTAATTTCAGAGATAATCGTGTGAGAAAACCGGAAAAATTGAAGAGATTTCGTTACCCTTTTCATTTGTTTTCGTAGAAGCCCGAACAAAACGAACAGCCCAGTATGAAGATACTGCACGTATCTACAACAAAGGTTATTTTCCCCCACAGACCGATGTAACGAAACAGAACGCCTGCTCAGCAACCCAAGCAAATGGAGCTCCCCTGTACCCAATGTCGGCGTCACTTAAAGCCTTGTGGCCGGCACACTGCCCTCCGATCTGCCGGCAAGGCGTGCCTCTCCGAACTGCAGAAAACACGGCAATTCGGTTGTCCAGATGCGTGCACCAGAAAGTTAATGGGACTCGAGAAATCATCTCAGCCCAACGAAACTATCGTTGAAAGACACCCCACGACCCACGAGGTCATTGAAACGTTGGCCGTTCCACATTGCGATGTTTTCATCGCTCGCGGGGTCAATCTGCCTGTAATCGTGTTTTCTCCATAGGTACGGTACCTGTTCCAGTGCTGATAACATTATCAAATGGACCGGTGTCAAATCGGTCGGTTAGGTCACCACACATCTAGACGAGCGATCAATCACTCGATACGTCCAAGAGCGTCAATCACCTACAGTAGCCGATTGGTCAAACATTCAACCAGTCGAACACAAGTATCGGCCAATCTATCAACCGAATCGATCATTCAAACAACCGAGGCAATCCCTCGATCTGATTTATACCCTCGTGCCACTGGTATCGCTACTACCAACACCAACACCATCACCAACGCCAACACCAGCACCCACTACACCACCCCGAACATCCTCATCAACAATACCAGAACCAACACCACCACCCCAATCACAACATCATTAATTTTGCACGCGACGAATGTCCTGTGCCACACATCTGTGCCAACGTTGCCTTGACAGGAATACGCTGGGGCACGACGTGCGGCAGTTGCGCGAGTCGTTCAAGGTGTCTCGTTTCTTTGATGGGATTCTTAATGGGACCGGCACAGCGGGAAAGTGAGCTTCTCCACGCCGCGGCGCATCCACTCATATGCCACCTGCTCACGATATATATTGTCACTTCTGTGCGACTTTGTCGAAGTGATATCCCATCGGCTCTCTGATAAAGAATATCCCATGGTATGTTCTATTGGAAATCCAATGAAAATCCAATGGGATATCTCATCGAGCATCCAATGTCCAGTTGTATTTCACTATAGGACGCCCAGAGGTATGCAGTGGGTACTCCGAGTTAAGAGCTCCCCGTGAGACGCTGAAACAGGCGCTCTTAACTGCACAACACTCCTATCTGTAGTGGAAAATCCATACCAGGATGGCTTTAGTGCAGGCGGGCACGTATATTTGATCACTTCTAGCTCCCGGATGCTCTTAACTCGGGCGCATTTAAATCGGGGTACCCACTCTAACGTATCCCATGACACACCCTGTGCGCTGTCTTACGGGACTTCCTTATCGATATATCGAGTAATATACGTCATACCCACATTTCGCCACCATTAACTCAGTGACATATCTGCCCAAATATTACAGCCGTTGTCACCATGCGCGAGGGGGCGGTCCTGACGCACGTCCGTTGATTCCAACGGCAGGGTGTGCTGCTCTTCTATCCCTGCTTATGGTATTTCGCCACTTGATGTTGACGGCATTGTGACGGTATTTGAGTTCGTACTACGCTAAAACGGACGTCGCAAGAACAAAGTCGGCCGAGAACAGGTACGAAGCCGTTCCTACCCTCGTGAGCATGGCTGATGTCTGCATCCACGAACGCGGATTCGTGTGGGACAAACAGGCGAGACCCCTCCCCGATGGCGACGTTTTGCAGCACATACACCATAATCTGCAACGCCTCCCATGCACACCGCAAGCGCCGTTTTTCGTCTATCTGTCTGTTGCACCGCTTTCCACGGCAACTTTGGTCGTAGTGGTGGGGTGAGCTGTGATGCATCACTATCCGTCGATGATCTCCACGACATATTGCGGCAATACCAATGCCCACGGGTGGCTGGTGGTAGTGCGTGGAACGATACGGAAGCAAGACGGTGGAAAAATCATGCCACAGTTTGAGGGAGGCACGTTTTGCCCTGAGACCACTTTGTTATTGACGGGGCACCTCAACTCAGGGACTAGCTATTAATAGTACATCGTTGCAATATATTTTTCGTGATTTTTAGCTTTTTGTCGAACAAAAGGGATATTTCAATCATTTCGTTTGTAAATTGATTCCAAACATAGCTTTTCCGGCGAATCATGTAGCTCTGTATGCCACGAATCTGACGAAGCAATTTCAGAAGGCGCCCACCTACTCCGCTACCCTGGTATCACTCTGACCTACATTCTGTATCCGCTGTACACAACTGACCCCTTCTCCAAAGGACTACATCGTGCCCAAATCCTGCAGGAGTGATGAATATGGCCCTGGTGCAAGCATGGCTCTCCCGTCACAAGATCAAAGACACGAAAATGTATGGTAATGTGATGATAATCGGGTGTCGCGTAACGTATTACAGCCCCCGCCCCCCTCCCCTCCTCCCAAAGTGTTATGAACAGGTCGCGACTTAAGCCACAACATATCGCCACGATTGTTGCACCGGGACACTAACCAACGTCGGGGTGCGGACGACTAAATTATGAAGACGTTGTGTCGTGTTCTGTAAAATTGGTCTGCAAGTACAGCTATATAAATAGATGCTGACGATCCTATCCGCTGCCTCTTGTGGTATGCAATATACCAAGTGTTTTCTCGTGAAGACGTCTACCCTCCCCCCTGACCTGCCAAACGTGAAGCTGTACCGCTGAGGCAACTTAGATTTTCGGTTGCGTTGAATTCACGCTCTTGACTAAGTCCCCCTCGAAAAGCACCACTCCCCTCCCTAACCTAAGCAGCGACAACCACTACACAACGTGTAGCGCTAGCAGGATATAGCTGTTCGTGTTTCTTCAACGACGGTCGTTTGCGCGCACTCTTTGCTCCTGCTCGCCAGGTCAGGTCTTCGTTATGACGTAGTACTGGGAGAATGGCTACTTCCATTTTTCGGCGGAAGGCCTGCCGCTGGTAACCCTCATGCTCGATGTCCTCTTAGAGCACCCTGAAACCAAGGTGGCATACCAAGTGTCTGAGGAGGGTTCTGGGCGTATTGTCCTTTGTGAAATGGGCGTGTTCTGAATTATGGGAATGCTTACTGTGTAGGGCAGATCTAGGTTGAAGTATAACAAACATGTGACAAATCTGAATAATATTAATAGATACATAACAAATTTGCAAGGGGTGGAGCGAGTTCAGCCACCCTATACCATGCTTCCATTGCTTCCGAGCAACGAGCAGGACGTTCCTTCTTCGTTAGGCCCACGGAATACTATACCTGTAGCCCCAAATAAACAAGATACACCGTCTACTACTCCTGAAGATTGTTTTGTCCGCCCTCCCCCGCTCCCACTTTGACCGCTTGTGCTCGCTGCCCAACCATAAGTGCCGTTTAACGTATGAAGATAACTGTGCACGAATCCCGGCGTAAGCCGAACGAGGTGGCACAAAGCATGTTCCAGTTCTTGGAGCTACTAGGGATACACCGGCAGCGCGTAATTTTTATCGGGATAGAGGTGCACATCGAGTTTTCCCTCCACTGATGTAGGAGAGACTCAAAACCAAAGGCTAAGATTGTACTGCGTATTCTGCTTACAAAGGTTAGCAAATCAAACACCCATATCTACTGTATCGTCCACAGTTAAACAATCTTACATGAAAAAACACCGTTCTACTATACGTGCATGTTGCGGAAGTACAGGTTGGGCCCGCACAGACGGAGCATCACCGGCAGTGTAGTTTAGTAGTTGGGGTGGTTGCTGGCCGTTGCTATTTGCCGAGTTGGGTGGGCAGAACTGGGTACAGCAGCATTAGATGGCCTGTGTTCAGGCGAACTTCCGGGAGTATTTAGTAGGGTTGAGTTTGCCAAAAACACCGAAGCACATCGAGTTATCACGGGTACCCTTCGCAGAGTCTCAGAGAACCCTACGTTGTTGTTGACGAGAGGTGTTCATCAATATCGCGACCCCCGGTTTCATTCTAAAGGACACATTTTGCCGCCTTTGGGCTATGCGGACCTTGATATTTGTTGTGTTTTGGTTCGACAAACTACTGCTTTGGAAGGGTTCGTAGACATAGAGGAATCATCATACGTACGTTCAGAGGCGGAACAGCAGGGGAAACACGTACTGTCGTACACCTAGCCAGCAGCTACCGCAGCGTGTCTTCCTGAACAAACATCTTCCACCGTCCTCTCGACTTCATTTCTCCGTTGGTTTTTCCTCTTCGGTCGACAATCCAGAGCCATGCCGATATTGCCATCCTCCCCGACTCAACTCTGTGCGGACAACCAAACACGGCGATGGTCAGCATGTTGAGGCCCGCGCTCTTGCAGGTAATAACATGGTAAATCTCACTTACTGATCGCCGAGGAAAAGCGCGTAAAGCACGAAAACATCATTTCTGCGTGTTCGCGCGAAGAAAAACGGCGTTGGTGTTCACACTTTCATGCCCCCCGAGCAAGGCTGGCGGCCGTTGCGCCTGCTATATACCTGTACGTGGATGTTGTTCGACACACGTTCGCGCCGTGAACGGCTTAGTTGTGGTGGAGCGTATCCTTGTCCGTATATGCACGGGATTTCCCGTTTCTGCAGCCATAGAGTCACCGGCTAACAACGCGAAAACGAACCTTGGTCGTCTGGAAAACGCTCCCTCCTTCTGCGTGAGCACCGGAGCGCTGGTGTCGAGCGGCCTGCAGCCATTGAACCCATCGGGCGTGGGTCAGCACCTGCCACTCCATTTGTTTGCTTTAGATAGGTATCGAGGTTAAGCGCGTAGAGTGCGCTGTACTGAGGGTTTCCCCCCGAATACTTGGCGTTTATTACACTATTCGTGGCTCCTCGACTGGGAAAAATTATCAATCAATATCGTCGGGACAGCATTTTGCATGTAACGTTGCCGACCGTTGTATACCCTTGGGCTATCGGGTTGCACCTTCGTGTTTAATCGAAATCGGCTTCTGGGTGACTTGCTAATACTGTAGTGCAAACACCACCATTGATAGTAGAATAGGGCTCCTCAAGTGACCACTCCCAGAAACAATATATGTATGTACTCGTATCGTAGCTACATCGTGTGATCCGTGCTCCGGCATGAAACGAACTCTCCGAGTAAACAAATGCTTCAAACGCAAACGTGAATGTGCCCGTTACGTCCAATCTGCAGCACTATATCGAATGTTCCTTCTCGATTTGTTTATTGTCACCTCACGCGTATCCATCATATAACGACCTTTCTGCTGTTCTGGCCCGGGTTTCACGATCTGCACGGCATTTACCCCCTTACGGGTGGGGTCCCTCCGCCGGTTCCCAGGCCTGTCATACTGCTCATCGTGCGTCGTTCACGGAGGATGCTTGGCAACAACGACAAGATGGGTCGGCCGTTGTCATGCAAACGGAATATACTTTGGTTCAATGAGAGTTTCATTGCTTCCCTTTTCGTCCGTCGCGTGCCGCTGTTAGCACTGAATTTTACCAGCACACGAGGATGCATACCATATAGCCCGAAAAATTCTCCGAGTTTCAGAAATGTCGCGTCGTGATGATCGTAGGTTCCAAATTTTTTATTACAAAGTTGGGTTTCTGCCGAAAGGTCGATTTTCGTGTTAGCTTGTCGAGAGGGAGAGTTTTTATCGCGTTTCATCGTGAGAAGAACAGCCTTGGCAGCTAGCTCCCAGCTGTTGTGTGTGCTGCGCGTGCTTTCCTCGGAAAGGTTGGTTAGGATGACGCCAACTCTCTTCTCCGCGTTACGGTTCGTTTTACATGTTGAAAAGTGGACGTAGAAACCGTGTTGAAACTATCTCGGCCGAGCTCGTCCTTCCTGTCTGTTGACCTGAAACACGATTGTGGCTCCCATACGGCGGAGCCGAACATTGCGAGAAACGTGTCTTACGTAGCAGACGGAAAACCCGGTTACCGACCACACGCCTGGTCGTTCATGCTATACCGATATCTCTGACCTTTTGCTGCATATACGAGGCTGGTGCGCCCGACGTGCTTCCGGGGAAGGGGACATTTCTCACTGCTTTCAGTGTAGTCGAGGTGATGTCGATTACTACGTAGGCGGAGCCGATAGAGTTACTCACCTCTTGCTAAAACGCCGCATGTTGGTTTTTGTGTGTAGAGCGCCGCGCGGTGTTCACCGCTGCTACCCGAGCTATGTCCAAACCAGCGAACGATATGAACGATCATCCAATGCGCCAGATGAAATAAACAAACAAGGGCGAAACGACTGCCCCTTCTTCCACATCCGAATTAATAATACGTGGTACATCTGTGCCAACGCCTGCCATCAAACGACCGCATTAAGTTGGGCCAAAATGTTGTCAAGTCGGCGGCCCTACTGTGTCCATGTGTACTTGACGTATTTTATCATTCCTCCTCGCTAAACCTCTTGTGTGTTGTCCCGAAGATTTGGAAGGCACTCGAAGTAGTTTTCCCGGCCTTCCAGGTTGTGGAGTTCTTTGGAGAAGGGTCAATCGTGGAGCAGCTGCAGACGTTTTCAACGGCGTCTTTGATCGTTGCTCCTCACGGGACCGGCCTGAACAACATGACGGTGTCGCCGCTACACACAGCCGTGCTGGGGATGTTATATTCATCTTACCATAAAGGTAATATACAGGTTTACTGCCGAAAGGAAGTCACGCAGCAGGACGTTTGGAACCGTCGCCGACTTGTGAGCGTTGGTGCAATGATGCCATGCCTTGATCCGTCAAACAAGAAATCGGCGGTCGTCGTTTCTTTCTTTCTTTCTTTCTTTCTTTCTTTTTTTGCTGGTGAACGGCGTACTACAGTCGCCCGTCTAAGGTATCTCGCGATGGGTCCCTATATATGTTTGGCACCATCGAAATATACAATAAAACAACAGATTTTCTCGAAATACTGGTGGTGTCAGCCTGCTGGTCGACGAAACGAGCCACGCGTACGCAGATGAGCGAAAACAGACAGCGTGTCAGTTGTGATGGAGGCAGCTCCGCTGCTTGGTCCGTGTCTCCTAACAGGTAAACAATTATATTTATATGCAAGTCGTCAGTTCCTCCGTGGCCCACGTCGCTGATTTGGTAGCAAATTGAAAAATATCGACGACAACGGCGACCGCAAAGTTGTGCACCACCCACCACTCTTGGCAACCTCATCGGCGTGAAGCCCAGCCAACCAACCAGTCAACAAACTGAACAACTAACCGAGCTACATTCACCCCCAAATACACGCAGCTGCAGCACATCTACGGCCGACACCTCGCGGGCAAGCGGTGAGACGGGAATTGTAACAGCGTGTTCGAGCCGAACGTGGGCGAAATAGTCAAACTAGCGAGGTGAGGGATGATAGTGAGTTCCATGGAGAGCCTGCGCTTCCGGATTTTCGTGGCTACATTGGGGGCTCGGGATACATCACAGGACAACAAAGTACAGTACAGAAGTGCTGTGCAGTACGGTACAGCACATTACAGTGCAGCATAATACTGTGCAGTAATATGCAAGTACATTACGGTAGATCTACCCAAGAGGGATAAGAAGGGTATCCGATAGGGTACATCTGGGGCGGTCAACCATAAGGCACGCATGCCCTGCCGGGGTCAGAGGGTGTCGACCAAACGCGGTTGACCCTCGCCCAGGCGGGACGGGGTTACTTTCTCATGTGGAGAGAGAGGAAAGAGGGCTCGAATAATACCGAAACACGGCGGGACAGCATGAAACGTGAAGCCAGCGACCCCTGTAGCACACTCCTAACTTTGACTTCCTCTACCAGAGTTCCGTCCTTCGTGACTAAGGGTTTCGTTTAGGCTGCATATAGCGCGAAATGGGTAACACTGCCGTCGGATAATATCTGTGTGAAAGCAATAATTGTGACCTAAACGCTGCAGGTATTCTCCTCTGAGCTTGGCGAGCCCTGAAGCCCAGTGTCTTCATTTCTAGAGCTACTCGTAGAGTGTTTAGCTCTAGGATTCACGTTGCACACAACCCTCTCCCTTGTATATAGATTTGCCATACCATCGTTTTTGCGAATTTAGTTTTGGTTTCAAGAGCTAACGCTGTCTTGTGTCCCCGCGGTTGCATACTGCATTGCATCAGAAGCGAACCGATCGATTAAATAGCTGATCAGTCAATAATAACCAATTAAGTATTCACCACTAAACAATTAATCAACAAATCAATCAAGGCATCATTAGACGGTTCAGGCGGGGGTGGGGGGTATATCCGGCGGCAAGGGATTTGATTGGGCGCGTGGTCATCTATAAATGAACCTGCCGAAACAGATAACATCGAGAGCTGGCCCGTAGATTGAATACCCAGCCACGACGTGTGCCACACGTGCAACATTGGCGTCCGACACACGTCCAACATCTCAAGTGGCCATCTCGAGAGCGCGACGGGCCGCAAATTTGCATTTGGTGTGTGGTTAGTGCACAATGTCCGGACATAACCGAGATATCAACTTACGACGGTGGGAGATCCGCACGTAAGAGGTCTTCTCTTAACGTGCTCGAAGCAGGCTCTCAACGCCCAAACAAGTCACCCTTGCACCTACTGCAAGAGAAGGTGGGGGAAGTATTGTGCGGTATATTTCTTTGCGTACAACAAGCAGCAGACAAGAGATATTTTAAGACGATCCCCGAGAGTATTTTCATTAACCGCGACTCGCCGAATGCGTATTCGCAGGTACCGCTGCCGTGTCGGACCTAACTGTAGCCAATGTCGGACCTAACCGCCTTTTGAAGCCATTCGATTGACGAACCATATTACCGGAGTATAAAAACAATCAATTTCGTAGCGGCTGTTCACCCCTGAGAGCTCAAACCCTCACGTGGAGTTTTAACTTCTAAACCGACTTCGCGTGAGGTGCGTTTGAACGTTCGAAACCGTGTGCAGCGATCCCCAGCAGGCGAAACAGCTGGTCGACGCCGCGTACCCTCCAAATGGCGTCAATCAGGAGGAGAATAGCGATGTTGAGCGCCTCGCCACACTAGCCGCATCGGAGACAGTACCTGAGGGAGGTTCCACGCCGCGGGTTTAGACGCCTGTCTTAGCTTACGGCACGCATACACCAGATAGTAGGCTGCATGTTCGAAAGGGCAAATCGAGCGTCTCCTTTCAACAATTTCGTCGAGTGGAAGCGAGGGTTGAGGAACCAAGGAGCACGGTAGGGGTAACCTAAGCTCTCTCATCGACGAAATTGCTGCGCGATATGCTACAACCAGAGCGCACCCAGGAATGTTGTGAATATTGTGCAGACTGACCGGATAACGACATCAACATTCCTTATTCTTCTTATTCCCATTATTCCGGAGGTGCGTCTGCTTGCAGAACGAATGGGCCCCAGTGATTATGTAGGCGGAGTACACTACGTATCGCGTGCATCATCACCCGCAGGGACGGGCGATTAGCGTGCTTCGTATACTGTCTTCGGTTGGTGCTGGTTGTTGGGATGCTAGTTATATATATATGCATGTCATATGAGGTTGCGAGGGAATTGCGACAAGGGGACGTCGGCCAAATCTGGCTTTTTTGTTTTCGCCCCCGGATAATATGGGGAATCTTTCTTTCAGCGCTCATCCAAAAACCTCGATATCATTTTCTTCCCGTACCGCTGAAGATAGGAGAGTGCTACCAAATGCTGTGGCACGGATGTCGAGATTTTCGCGGTGTGACCCGTGGAAAAAACACATGGGTTTGGTTCTCTTGGTACAGTGTATCGCGCGACGGGTATCCGTGTCTTTGATAATACAGTCATGTCAGCTGTGGTATCTGGGCATTGCGGGAGGTCTCGAAGGTCAATGGTCACCCGAGGCGGTGAGGAGAGGGGCAGGGAGGACGGAAAGCCCGCGAGTACATGGTGAGGCTGTAGGGGAACGGACTACCCAAGGGCCATGAACAAACGCCACTGTAAGTAGCAAGTGGGGAAAGGCCGCAGCGATATCGGAAACTGGTGTGCTTGCAGCGGTAATACATGACGTATGAGTGCCGCTCCCCCGTATACGGCTAAAGTGTTTTGGTTGGGTTGCCGCACGAGCATCTTAGCATACTGCTAGGCGGCATGGAAATGTAAGGTAAGCATTATCGCGCAATAATAAGTAAAACATGTGCCAGGTATGTATCATTTCTGATATTCGACATGTGTTTTCAGTTTACTTCATTAGTTCTCTGCGGGGTATGCTTACAAGCCGACAACCTGCTGTGCAACGGAACCAGTCTTGCTATTGCTGATGTGCTGGCACCAGCCATGACCGCAACAGTAGGCCCACAATTGACGCGTCACGAACATGTTGCCGCGTCATGGACGAACGGAAGCGCGTGGTTGATATAGCACAATCGAACGTCAACCATTATATGCACTATGTTCGACGTGACGTGTCTCAGTCGCATGTACCATCGCGCATCATCTGTACTTCGTAGGGCCCTCGCGAACGAAAGGTTCAAACAAGGAAACAAAAACAAACTGAGCATTTATCTGATTCTGACTGATCAATGCGTTTTTGCTACGGATATCCTCCAACATTTCGAGCGCTTCGAAGAGGGTTGACAGGTCTTATTGTTGTCATATCAAAAACGTCAAAGGGAGGTACACCTTCTCCTTCTTCAGACAAACGGGGAAAGGGAGAGAAAAAGCACGCCCGTCGAAGGGGCCCGGGCGTGTCCCAACCTGCCTCCAATCCAATAATGACGGGCTACCAAGACACCCAAAGACCATCCAGAGCGCGCACACCTGTTATGTTCGGGCACGTTATTGGCAATGACAGAACCGTGGCGCAAGCAAGTGCCGAAGGGTTCCCTCTTTTGACTAAGACTTAGAGGAGGTATGCCTCCGCAATGCTACCTTGACTTATGTAGGACCCCTTTTTTATGACGATAACCCCCCCCTTTTGACCGAAAACATGCCCCTTTTGGGCCACTCTCGGTCACTCTTAAGTTCCGCCGTGAATGTATTCCGAATGGACAAACGCTGGAAGACCACCTCTGGAGTTGTTGAACGTCGTCGCCGTTTGGAACAGCGAGAGCACCGCCAGGGATTGCACCAGTGTTTGGACAAAATGTATGTTGTAATAGAACCATACGTCTTCTTTGTTTGGGGGGGAGCGCCAGAAACGTAGTAGGCTGGCACGCGACACTGCGCGTGGTACTCGCTTGTGGGCGTCGGGCGATCAAATTCCCCATATGCCGCGTTATTGGAGAACATCAGCGTAGTCGCATCGGTAGCCAGCGTGTACACTTAGACCTAGCATAACGTTATTCGAGCGGAATAATAGTCCCGGGCACGATACAAACACCTTCAAGGAGACTAGGGTGCGCAATATGGGATCGATGACTCCTTCGCCACTATCACACTGCACGTAGATGACCTTCTGTGAGGCGGGACATGCGTTGGGAGAATCAAGCGCTTGAAGGAAGCTCTGACGGGCCACTTCACCAGCCAGACATGGACGACGTTAGCTTCCTTCCTGGCATCATTATCAGATAACCCACGGAGGAAGAACTGTAACCATCACACACATGAAGAAGTTCCCGAACATCCCGGAACAAGTATAGTACGGAATGCCAGCCTTCAGCACACCAGGGTTTGGACCCGAACTGCCTGATGAACATGCGAAGGAGAAACTGTTCGGAGTTAAAGGCAATTTTGGAGTGCGTACTATACACTGCACAGGCTACCCTATCTGCTATGCGTCCTATCAACAGTTGAGGCCGAACTTATGGCAACCAGATACAGGGAAAACTAGGATATGCATCAATTACATTTCATCCATGAGTTGAGCTTCACACCATTCGATGCGGTGCCAACAAACTTCAAAATCACTGGAGAGCTGCACACCACTGAGATGTCGACGTACACGCCGAGGTAGAAGCACTCGCGCTGCGCATTTCTTCTCACGCGAGCTGGCCACGACCGTGAACATTGCCATGCTCCATGTAGCGACATAGACAGAGCGTATGGGGGGCGGTCGGCGATGGTTTCATATGTAAACGATAGGTCCATTCATGCATCGGAAGTTTTGTTGGTCGATGCGCTGTAGCAGAGTCTACGGCAAGTCGTAAAATATGTTGCCCATTGTGAGCATCTTCTTGTATGCGAAACTGTAGGTTTTGCTTCGACAGATGGTTGCGCCTCCTTGCGCCGCCAACGGGTGGTTTATTCACATATTTGAAAACTCGAACTGACAAGAGACTGTTGGGTTGCAGTTAACAGTTACAGCGAGTAAGTTGCTCGACGATCAGTGAAGTGGCAGTGGTAGCAACCCCCCTTGCCGAGTCTGAGTTATTGTCACTATATACCATTCAAAGTGATAAACCCGAACACATCACCACCAGCGCCGCCAAGCGCGGCGCACTTAGTCTACAAATACAGTCACATATTATTATTATGACGCCACTGATCTTGAGACGACTTGCTGGGACAGTCCCTACGGATAACAGGCGTCCTCAGACTGACGTGCCGTTATTAGGCACGAGTCACGAGCACGTACGCGTGGACGGACACTATGGGTGTTCAAATTGGATAATTCCGCTTACCGTTCAAGATACCTCGCAATAAGAGGACTGACAAAATCAGGATATTGGGGGTTGGGATGGGTGTCCAGGGAGCTGAACGGACAGGCAACCGAGAAACCATCAATCGCGACGCTGCTCGGTCGGCGAATGATCGTCCTGCTGCGCGACCAGCGGCCTCTGCAGAGTTGGACCGAGGTGCGCGATGTTGTGTGAAAATCGGTTTTCCTTAAATCAGGGTGTTTCGGTGGATATCGGGTAGGAAAATGCACAGGGCGCCCAAACACCGAAGAGTTGGCGCCCACCGCTGGCATGCGTGTCAGCTATCAACGTCAGTCGCGGTATGCACGTCGATCGCTTGGGATCGTGGTGCAGACAACGCCAGCAAGTTCGCATTATCTTACCCACTGAAAACCAAGGACGCCGAGAGCGTGGCCAAGAAATTGCTGGATTTAGTGTTGATGTTCGGCTTTCCTAATAGCAAAGGGGGGCGATCCTGAGATGGAGCTCACTGCGGAAGTCGGGCAACAACTCGTTCTTTTGCTTAAGGTGCCTATCGACTACACACCGACCGACCACGCTCGGGCACAAGGAGCAGTGGAAATACTTGGTTGGTGGATTCACGAAACCCAGGCAGAGCTTTGCAGATCCTGGGCCAAGCGCTGGGATGAGTACGTGCAGCCGGCACTCTAGCTGCAACGCACAACGGCCTTTCCCCCGGCTGCCGGGTAGCCTCACCCCTATTTGGTAGCTGTTTGTCCGAGATACACGCTCAATAATCGACCCAGTGATCCCTGAATTGGATGGCAGCGACTTCCGTCAAGATTGAGGCGTCCACAACCTCGTCGCAGACAGTAACAACGCGTGGGGGAGAGTAGCGGAACGCGTTTCCCAAACAGCACGAACTCCGGCAACATTAACATTTCCGCAGGACTGCGGATATACAGGCGCTTCGGTCGGCACCAAGGTGAAGAAGGGTGATCTGGCGATGGTGCAAGCGACGGACTCGATCCCCTGGCACAAGGGCGTACACGGCAAACTCGTACACGAGAAATGTGCAGGACCGTGGACGGTTTCCGCCGGAGGTACCCCCCGGCGTGTATCATCGCATCCTCCTCAACAGTAGGCAAGTCAGGGAGCGGCGGGCAGTTGCGTCGCACATTAAGCCTTTTCACGTCAGCCCCCCCGGGCTACGCGACGATTTTGAGAACGTGCACGCCCACTTCGCTTTGGACGCGGGCCTGGGGCTTGCAGCGCCATCCATAGCAGCACCCCCGTTGTACAGTATTGTGGATCACCATGCGTTGGCACCACATCCGGAGCTTGGCGTTGGGAGTGCAAGGGATAGTTCCTGGATGGGGCGGAGTCCGGTTGGACATTGGAGGAGGATGTGTTGGGCGACTTGATACCGATGGAAATGAAAGTGTTTCATGCGATGTGGGAGTTGTACGACGAGGGAACTCGCGGCGCCCGGCCACCAACCGCTGCAACAAGAGTGGAACGCGACACTCTCGATGGAGCAGATGCCCTGAGTGAGGTTCCGGTGGGTAGGCCGTACCGTGGTCTGAAGATTATTGGTCGACTAAGAAGGAAAGCCACACCGACACCGTGGCGTCATCTTAGATTTCAAGGCCCCAAATTGCCTGATCGGACACCTCGACGGAGGTTGAGAGAAACTCATGAGGATCAAAGTGCATCGGGGGATAAAAAAGAGACTCACAGGAAAGGATTCCCGCACCTACCCTCGCCTGGCCCTAACCTTACTAACAGGGAATATATTATGAGAGTACCTTGGGATAGTTACACACGTCGCCGATTCGGGGTGGTCCCTTTGATTGACACGAGCGTGTGACGTGATAATTGTTTCGGACTATTGATCTCTCGATGTCGGATATCTGATCAAATGGTTGGACGAATCGGGAATGGTTGCGGACCAAGAGTAATATCGCCCTCGTACCTATGGAGAGGCGGGGCTTCTGTTATTAATCGGGTTTCATTTTACTTTCCCGGAATGTTACGTCGAAGGTGGGGAATGTTCAATTTCCTATGGCTATCTTGACGCGAAGTTTGTCTGGTTTTCGGCCTTACGTTTATTTTCGTTGTTTCGGTCTGAAGGAATCGAACGTAGAGCGGTGTCATGGTGAGCAGGGGACATTCAACCACATTTTAGTGAACGGCCCGGAGTTGCAGAGCCTTAGAAATATAGCATGGAAGGGGATCGGCAAACGGGCTGGGGGTCTCAGGGGAGCGTTAGGGTAGCCGGTCGGAGGAGAAGCACGCAAACTGATAACTGGGAAGTTGTGAATCGCCTGCCGCACGAGCTGCTGAACGAAATCGTTGCTCTGTGACGCCTGGAACGCTATTTGCATTTCTGTAGACCACCCCGCTGACCCTACTCGTCGGGCTCCGCCTGATTCCGGTAATAACGCGGGGCCAGAAAATCGTGGTACAATGAATGTAAATTGAATAAAAACATACTGTTGCTTTCGTTCCCACACCCGAACGAATGACTTGAAAATAATTTAACACAATTCGGGAAGCGAGTAGGTCGCTCCCAGCAATAGGCCTACGCGTGCCTACTCTACTACCTATTTCTGGGAGTTCCGCATTAGTGTTCACAGCAGTTGTTTTCATGGGCGAGGTACGTATGTCCTCATATTTCGGACTTGAAACAAACTGCTCAACACACGCGGCATAGAAAACACGCACAATGTACCCTACCCCTCGGCCTTCTCCTCGACCCTAGTCACCGTATGTTTACGATGAGGAAGAACAACCACCTCGTGTGGATGTCGAGGGACGGCGGTATGGTGGTGCTCTTCGAAAACCAGGTTGGATGCAAAGGAGAATCCGCAATTGGTTCCTCGAAGCCCTGCTGCTGCTTCGGCTAGGCACCGCGTAAAGGGCACAAACGGCAATGGTCATCGAGCTTCCGTCGTCTAGATGCGATCGGTTACACCGCGGGTTTATGGAGTGTGGGGCATGTTTCGGTAGGGGGAGCTCTATGCTTTATACATAATATGAGGTTCGTTGAGCAACGTTGTTCCCACACCCCGCGAAACAACGAAACAGAGTGTAAAGGACAGATTCGATAGTTTCTCAGATAAAAGAGGGAGTTATTTCAGTAACAAATACTTGGACCCCTAGGTCGTAAGAGGGCCCTTGCAGTAACATGCCAGAAGCACCGCGCCATACCAACGACAATAGTGCACCAGTCATACGCGGAGAGACGGGGCGCAAACACACATGTAGTTCGGTTGGCTGTTGTCGTGCTGCTATGCCTGTATTGTCAACTGGAATAGGATCAGTCGTGGCAACCCCACTGTTGCATGAGTGCGTGCAGGCATTCGATTAAACAACCTCCGTTCCCCCACCAGATCGTGGTATGTATGCATCAAAAGTATAAGTCGCCGAGACCTTGTCTGTACAGATCGACCGACTGCTGAATTGTCGTAGCTGACCCATGTCTAAGTGTCTTCGTAGTGTAGACTTGTAGGTCCAACCATTTCCTAGCTCGGCGTTTATATACCGGTGTTAGCCCTGGTTTATACAGTGTCCTCGTAGTGTACCTATATATCCAACTATATCCAAGTTCGGCGTTTACGTACTGGTGTGAGGACTGAGTTGCAGACATACTCGGTCCCTCTTCACACCGGAAAGTGTTGCACGCTTTATTATTTACGGAGCATGAAACAACGCAATACGTTAGGCGGGTGGGTTCGAAGAAAATTAAATTTCACCCCGCTTGACTGGCTCGTTAGTTGATGACCGATCTTTATAACCCTCAGGCACTCTCCTTCTACAAGCTCCGGCAACCTCGATTCGTCTGCCTTCCCCCTTGTTCGGCAAAATGGCGTCGACGATATGTCGTGGGGCGCTTTGCTGTGCTGTGCTGTTTTGTTTCGTTTTGTTTTTACCGTATAGCAGAGAAGTTACGAAAGGTAAATATCACGGTTTACCTCACCAGGACGCAGACCGAAGAGACCAAGATAGCCCTCACAGGGTTGCTTCAGCCTTCGGCAAACCGCGTGAGCTACACCGAGAGAGTGGCAACCCCGAATTTATCGTCATCGTGTATTTATCGAAGTTGACTGTTGACCGCGCTAAATGCGACATCCCGTAGGAGCAAACTACTACAACGGCAGTGTCGATCGTGCTTAGTTTAGTCGACAATCAGCATGCACGCTCCAAAGTGCTAGATGTGCTTACCACAGCTAACGAAGATAAGCGAACGATGAGGCCTGTAACTCACCCGTGCACCTAGGCAAGTACCAACCCGATAAACCGGCAAGACAGATTTAGTCTCCGAGAAAACCGTCCGCACTGCTTGCTGCACAGGAGGCTGGCATGACGGGCAGGGGGAGCTTCGGCTCCACGATCGACAATATTTTCTTCAATATGATTTAGTCGACTAAATTAACGTCCGTCCATGACAGTTACTGCTACCCGACGGACAACGACATGGTTCGGTGGTGTGGTGTTAGGATAACGGTTTGGGCCCAGACCCATGCTACATCAAGATTAGCCCTTTCTGCCTGAAGTATGTTCTGAACGACGGGGCTCCTTAAACCAAAACTCTTCGGGATGTCATATACTTAGTGTTTTGCAATATTATTTCGTGTGCACTTCGGCCGTGGAGTTGTTTCATCGGGTCGTTCTTTTATTGGCCTGCAAAATCAGTTTTAGACTTACTAGCTTATCAAGGGGGAAAAGTCAAAAGCCAATTAGTGCACTTCTACTTCAGGACGCGTTTGTGTATTACAGAACGGTACAAATGAGAGTTATACCAAAAACACATCAAAGGGAAAGAGCCAAGGCAGCGGTGCTTGAATGAGCAAAATGGTTATATACATACGTAGGCGCACCTGGTTCTGGGAACACTCCTTTGGAGCCAATTTCTGCCGTTTGGTTGAGCCACGGTTGCACCTGTGCTACATGCGACTCCTCCAGATCCTGCACTAAACGTGGCACGCCTCTCCCAAACATGACGGTTCAGGGCGAGACAGGGCGGCGAATATGCTGACGAGGAAACGGAGGCGGCTCACGGGGACACTGGAGAAGCACACTCACGCCCACCGAGGCACTTCAATGTGAACAATACGACCGGACAATCG
The DNA here is from genome assembly GCA_008828725.1 of Saccharina japonica. NCBI lineage: Eukaryota > Phaeophyceae > Laminariales > Laminariaceae > Saccharina > Saccharina japonica. Next base: position 5,192 of record MEHQ01000574.1, on the reverse strand, counting down.
CGAGACTCGGTGAGTCCCGTCGGTAACTCCTTCCCAGCCCAAACATCTACTCGTAGCTCGGAAGTGTTCCTTTTTTATTGTACAAGGTAAAATACTCATGCAGGACATGCATACTGTTGATCCATGCTACGGATCGCCTCAGCACGTTTGAACCCAAACATGCATTGATACGAAACTCCTCAACTGAAGACTGGGATACAATAGGGAATGCCTTAGAGCACACGTTTTGGCTAGGGTATTTCCGACTGACCGGGTTCCCTACCCAAATATTGTCGGAATACCTTTAGACTTTAGTTCAGCTGTTTCGCTATATTACCCTTGGTGATACCTACAGTAGGATTTTGGGATTGGTCATCGGGTTGAACGTTTAGATGTTTTTTAAATCAGTTGTTTTGGTGGCTTACTTCTGAAATGACTGACTATTAGTGTAGAGCTCTTCGATAGACAAACTTCAGAAAATGTACGAGCTACTCCTACCGTAGGCATGATGGGACTGTAGATTACAGTGTGTGTCGGGTTTTCGCCCATCACTGCAGCAGCAACCCTCTTCTTCCCCTCTTGACCGTACCTGATCGAAACCCCATCGTGGCCACCAACGACCAAGCACGACCAAGCAGACTCCGAGGCAAAAGTGCTCCATGCGCATCAGAACGGAGCCGAAGAACCCCGTGACGTTTGTGTTTGGACGCCCGGACATCGGCGCGTACCTCACGGAAACCTTCGCCATGCAGACCAGGATGAATCGGGCCAGAGGCCAAGCCGGGCGGGGCTCCGTTGACCGGCTGAACGATACGAGCGTCGCGGTGTCGGACATGAAAACTGCCGCGGAACTTCGTGGAGTCAGGTGCGCGCAGGTTGTGGTCGCTGGTTGCCTCTAGTGAATAGGCATACTCAAATCACGCAAGGAATGCGTTACCGCTGGTGTGTGTATATACATTTGCGTACAGTTCTGCAGGGATTTGTACCAGCGTGGAAATCGTTACCAACACATTGTATCGTACCACTCGTCGTATACCAGCCATCTATCGCGGCCGGAGGAACCACTTCCTTATCGAGCAGTCGGTCCTTTGGAGATATGTTGTTCGTTGTGCCAAGCGACAATCATGTGTTAAGTGGTGTGCGCAGGCCGGCACTTTATTACAAATACTACCGCCATAGCAAAAACAAGAGTAGGATCGCACCCGCGAAGTCGCCCTCTGTATTCAAAATATGATGGTGCAGATTTCTCAAGGAAGACCGGTTGAAAAACACATTCTTCGGATACCATGCGATACAGTTAGGCTTTGGCGTCGACGGCGGATGCGTAGTACTCGCATAATTCACAAATATTTATGCGCTCGCAAACGATCACGCGCATCGTTGGCACTACCACATTGAAGCAAAGCAAAACTATGTTATTCGTTATGTCCTTCGGCGATCAAACAATATGTCACATCTGTTTACCCCGTTGCTTGCTTGCATGTGGCGCTTTTCAGAAGTGTAAGCGTCTGGATGCGGACCAGAGCGCCTCCAAGAAAACGTTTATGAAAGCGGACGCGAAGGTCGTCGAAACCTGCCACCAACAACGGACGGCCACTCGGGTAACTGACTACATTGAAGGCACCAAGAATACAAGGCCTTTTGTCTCACATGTTATTGCAGAGGGGGTAGGTTTGGACCCGTAAGTGTATGCCTGGCGCCGCTGTTCAGCCAAGAAACTGCCCAACATTTTGCAGTCCTTTTAACACTGCAAATCAATATTTGCGACATACCTGCAGTAGCCTTTATACTTGTTCGTACGGTTGCGCGTATGCGAGTAACCTAAGAAACGTTAGGTACTCCGCCTGAACCAGAGAGCATCTGACGCGTGCTACGGTAGATGTAGCACTATTTGGCTGAAAATGTTTCTGAATCAAGGGGCTCCTTAGCCCAAAATAGTCGGAATTTCAGGTTTGTGTTGCCATATTTCTGGTTGTATCGTTAGACCATGGTATTTTGTCTCGCTTAGCACTCCCCTTTCCCCTCCAAAATCAGTTTTTGGTTAAGGTATAGAGCTCCTCGAGTGACCACCCTCATAAACAACATGGTGCACTTCTATCGTAGCATTCGTCGTCTCCTTTATTAGTACCTTATATACCGGCTGCACTGCAGAGCGCGAGCTAAGGTCGACAATTGTTTTTTTTTTGTTTTTTTTTGTCCATCCCATTTATTATCTTCGCCCTTCCTTTCTCTCTCCTCCCTAGTCGTAACTCAGATCCGGGGTCACAAAGTAGGCTCCTCTCCCTCCTCCCCCACTACGGTTCTTGCCTTGCATTTTTATCGCGAGAAGACTTCAGCCTTTCCTTCCCTCGTCGACTCGCATCGAATAGTGCCTACCCACGCTACTATTAATTGGCGCTCTCAGCAGTTGATTCCGTTTTTTATTTATTTTTGCAAATAAACTCAAAAGTCCGACCCACGTGACATTCGAACTCCAGGCATCAACGTTCAGAAGCGTTCGAGGTTACCTCTAGACCATCGGGGCGACCGACAATACGACGGCACTGAAGACAGTTTTTGGTGGACGAAAGAGAGTAGCTTGTTCACGCGCTGGGCACGAGGAGTCTCCTGCAGGCAGATTAGACAGTCCATATACTGTAGCATTACTCGTACCTGGTACATGAGATGCCCAACCTTACAAAACGTTGCTACCGTACAATTCATCTACTCGATCGTTGCAGCGAGCACTTTATTTGATATTATTTGCGTCTTTGTGAGGGCGCACGCCCAGCTTCGGTCATCGAATCGACTCTTAGCGACTCTGGTTCACGTCACTCACCCCCCCCCCTCCCCCCGCTTGTGCGTTCGACGCTAGTCGATATGAAACGGCATGCAGAACAAGACTGTGAAGAGCAATGATATCACCCCCTGCCCATCTTCCAACAGTTTAAGCTCCAGCTGTCCGCTACCGTGGCTCGTGGTCTACTGTGGTGCCAACCCTAACGTCGAAGAGATGAATGGTGGGCTGACCCGGGGGTGGCGGGGAGGCGGTGGGGTGTATTGTCGAGGATGCTGTTTGTCGTCCCGCCTGTCGCGTGAAAAGAGCTTCGCCAGCCGCAGCTTGAGAAGGTTGGGCTGAAAGGGTGGAAGAGCAAGTTGCGGAATAGGTCGTTCTCGTGGGACATCTTTCTACCGGCTTTCTGCGCAATCTAGTCATTGCATGCGCTGAATGTATATCTCACCTGTCAAAATCCCACGCAACAGTATTTCCGATGAAACATACAACCGACCCCAAGCTGTAGTGAAGGAGGCACCCCCATGCAGTTAACCCTCTCAAGGACGCGTGGTCAATGGTCATATATATTAATAAGTCGCTTGCCTCCCAAGGCAGATCTGATCGGGTAATAAGCAGATCTGATTGATTAATACGCCGCTCGCCTTCCAAGGAAGATTTGGTCAGCTAATAAGCCGCTTGCCTTGCAAGGCAGATTTGATAGGTTAGTAAGCCGATTGCCTTCCAAGGCAGATTTGGTCGGGTAATGAGTAATAAGCCACTTACCTTCCAAGGCAGATCTGATTGATCAATAAGCCGGTTACCTTCTAAGGCATATTTGGTAGGGTGATAAGCCGCTTGCCTTCCAAGGCAGATTTTGTCGTTTAGTAAGCCGCTTACCTTCCAAGGCAGTTCCGATTGATACATAAGTCGCTTGCCTTTCCAAGCAGATTTGTTCGGTTCGTAAGCCGCTTGCCTTCCAAGGCAGATCTCATGGATTAATAAGCCGCTTGCCGTCCCAGGAAGATTTGGTCGGTTAGTGAGCCGCTTGCCTTCCAAGGCAGATCTCATTGATTAATAAGCCGCTTGCGCTCAGGGTCGCGGCGGTCAAGGTACCGGATGACATGGTTGTCAACCCCATTACTACCGTTGGACGCCTGCCCCTGGCTAGATGCAGTTACACCTTGGGCAGCCCTGCCTCCACGGCCACCACCGCGATCACCCTTGCTGCGATTTCCCCGGCGGTTGCCACCATGTCCTCCGGTACCTTGACCGCCGCGACCCTGAGCGCCGGCGAACAAAGCATTGTTGTGATTGATTAATTAGCCGCTTGCCTTTCAAGGCAGATCTGATTGATTAATAAGCCGCTTGCCTTCCAAGTAAGATCTGATTGATTAATAAGCTGCTTGATTTCCAAGGCAGCTCTGATCGGTTAATAAGCCGCTTGCCTTCCAAGGCAGATTTGGTCGTTTAATAAGCCGCTTACCTTCCAAGGCAAATCTGGGCGGTTATTAAGCCGCTTGCCTTCCAAGGCAGATTTTTGGTCGGTTAATAAACCACGTACCTTCCAAGGAAGACTTGGTCGGTTAATATGTCGCTTGCCTTGGAGGGCAGGTTTTGTCGGTTTATGGGCCACTTGCTTTCAAGGCCGACGTTGTCCATAATAAGATGCTTGCATTCGAAGGCACATCTGGTCGTCTAATAAGCCGCTGGCCTTCTAAGGCGGATATAACTTAGGTATTGGATTAATGACTTGCTCAAGTATTGCTGACACAGGGGGAACAAGGTATGGTTGGTTAATATGGGGCTCGCCTTCTAAGGCGTTTATTGTCGATTAACAATCGGCTTGCTTTCCAAGTTCTCCATGAGCCCCAGCAGGCCACGAGCCAGCCAGTAGGGTTGGGTTTCAGTGTCCAGTATCGCGTACCCTGTATCCTGTGTCCTGCACCCTCCTGTATCCTGCATCCTCTATCCTGCATCCTGTATCCTGTATCTTATATGTATCCTCTACCCTGTATCCTCTATCCTGTATCCTCTATGTATCCTCTATCCTGTATCCTCTGCCTGTATCCTCTATCTTGTATCCTGTATCCTGTAGCCTGCATCGTGCACCCTGTATCCTGTGCCCTGCACCCTGTACCCTGTGTCATGTATCTTGTATCCTGTATCCTGTATTCTGTATTCTGTATCCTGTATTCTGTATTCTGTATCCTGTATCCTGCATCCTGTATTCCTGTAGTAGGTGCTGGTGTTATTATCATGCAATGTGCACCATGTGTACTCTACCCTGTATTTCGTTGTATATGTATACCCTGTTATCCACTATCCCTACAATATCCTGCACGCGCCCTGTCATACAGTAACCGTATTCATCTCGTAGCTTGGCATCATGTAAAGCCAGATGGATACAAGAACGGTGGAATGAGGAGCGTGACAGACGCCTTCAAGTGGTCAAACTCCT
>MEHQ01003941.1:71330-111390 GCA_008828725.1 Saccharina japonica | reverse complement strand
TGCCCCCGCCCCCCCCACCATCTTTAACCCCGACTTCTCCGAGGTAGCCGCCTACCGCCGCCTTGTCCAGGCCCGGGGTCGTCCGCAGGAAGTCCGCGACCTCCGCTGCGTCCAGCGGTCCAGGCGAGAAGACGCCCTCAGCTTGGAGCAGCTTGAGCCCCTCCCGCGGCTTGCCGGCGAACGCGACGGCCCCACGCGCCAGCGCGACCTTGCGCCTCCGCGCCTCGCGGCACTGGGAAGGAGACGGGAGTCCGGTGTCTACTGCTATCGCTGCTATTGCTGCTGCTGTTGATGATTGTGATGCTGCTGCTGTTGGTGATGACGATGATGGTGGTGATGCTCGTGGCGGCGGTGGTGGTGGCGGCGAAGCGCTCAGTGACCGCGTCGCCGAAGGTTCTGCGCTGTCTACGGACATATCGCGCGATATGTCCGTAGACAGCGCAGAACCTTCGGCGACGCGGTCACTGAGCGCTTCGCCGCCACCACCACCGCCGCCACGAGCATCACCACCATCATCGTCATCACCAACAGCAGCAGCATCACAATCATCAACAGCAGCAGCAATAGCAGCGATAGCAGTAGACACCGGACTCCCGTCTCCTTCCCAGTGCCGCGAGGCGCGGAGGCGCAAGGTCGCGCTGGCGCGTGGGGCCGTCGCGTTCGCCGGCAAGCCGCGGGAGGGGCTCAAGCTGCTCCAAGCTGAGGGCGTCTTCTCGCCTGGACCGCTGGACGCAGCGGAGGTCGCGGACTTCCTGCGGACGACCCCGGGCCTGGACAAGGCGGCGGTAGGCGGCTACCTCGGAGAAGTCGGGGTTAAAGATGGTGGGGGGGGCGGGGGCACCCCCCCGCCCCCAACTCCCGTACCGCCTCCGCCTCCTCTCCTAACCAGCTGGGAGCACAAGAACCCGAACACTTTCACCACGCACGGCAGGCCGCACCCTCCCGCCCCAGCCCCTCGGCCCGCACGCCGCCTTTGCTCCGGAGAAAACCCTCCGGAGTCGTGTTTTTCCACCGGTTTCCGGTCGGACTCAACGGAGGCGTTTTCGCTCCGCGCTTCTTGCGCGGCGGTGACGGCGGCGGTAGCGGTAGCGGCGGTAGTGGCAGCGGCAGCGGCGGGCTGTTGCACTTCCTGGACAAAAGAGTCTAAGCCGCTATTCTGGGGCGCGCCCTGAGTGCTTGCGAGAGGTGCTCGCGTCACCGCTGCCGCCGCCGCCGCCGCCGCTGGCAGTACTGCCAGTGGTGTTGTCGGGAGTTCAAGCGCGTCCGGAAGGCGGGAAAAGAGCCAGCGCACTACGATAAACACGCCGTCCTCAGCCGCCATCCGCAGCAGAGGGGAGTGAGCCGACTGCTTGTGCCCGCCGCCGAAACCCCCAACACCACCAAAAAAAGACCATCAGATCACCACCACCACCACCACCACCCCCACGGTCCAGGTAAGCAGAGCGGGAAATGTTTAGGGGTGCAGGCGACAGCCACAAGAGAAAACGGAAAACGAGAGCGTCAGGAGTGAGCCAAGGAGCGAGGCGGACGTCGTTCATTTTCGGGCACGCGAGGAAATCTGGCACAAGCACCCGTAAATACTCGTAGAGCGATGACAGGTTACGTTCGTGGGTGTTTACGAGGCAGACGAAGCCACCACGCCGAAAGCGAGGGTTTTAAACGTTTAACAAGGGGTGTATTATACGTTACCGGCTCCGGTTCTTGCGCGGTTTTCAAATTAATTCACCCGAGGTTCTCAATTTTTTAGCGGTTCTTGAATTTGGGGGTTTTGTCCTAAACAAAAAACGCTTCCATTCATAGGAGGGCGGCGAAATTGGCCATTTTTCCCGCAGAAGGGGATGATAGAGACCAATCCCCTGCCAAAACAAAAACACCTTGCGGGTTCGAGGTTGCCGTTTTCGCGGGGCGGTTCTCACACCTGGTCATTTTGCGGTAACGCCGATACGTTATTACGCTCATCCGCGGTAACGTATATACACCCCCTTCTGTTAAAGACCCATCACTCCTCCTCTTCCCCCTCCTCCTTGCGCCCCCCGGCGTCAGTCTTTTCGTCGCAAGTGAAATAAAAGAAGCCGCTACCGCCGCCAGAGGGCCACCAGGAGTCAACGGGTGGTGGGCCGCCGGGAGCCGTCCTCCCACTTGAAGCAGACACCGCCGCAGACCCCACCTACACTTGTACCACCCATCCAAGCCATCCGTCCATCCATCCGTAGACGTAACTCGGGCCTAGTTTTTTTATGTACTGCTGCAGACGTCACATTGGAGACGACTAACCATCGAGGGCTGATGCCGGTCCTTAGACCAACATATGTGGTATGCATCAGACTGTTAGCTCGGAATATTCCTGGAATCAAGCCACCATAAAAGGGCGTGTGTGCATTCATGTATACGTATAAGCCACCATAAAAAATGCTAAGTTTTCGCCCGAGCGGTCAAATATTACCGTACCTGATAACATACTACAGTAAGTATATGCTTGCACTCGTGATACACATAGGATGGATATTGCCTCGCCCAGATATCGTCCAACCGAAGGGGCGAGTGGTTCGTTCTTTCAAATTAACAGTAAAACGCTTCCATAGCAATACGGGGGAGGGGGGTTCGGGGACACCGTAGCACTCACCATCTGGTCAAGGTTGGCCATGCACGTCTGTAGGACCTCCCACACGACCTCGTCGGGAAGCCACGTCCCCGCCCCCCCCTCCAAACATCCCACCAGGACCTGCATGATGCGCGCTCGCACCGCCTCGTCGTGCCCCTGGTGAGTCTCCTCGAACCGGCACCCGATGAGCGCTTCCACCAGTTCTCCCACAGCTTCGGAGGCGTGCACGGAGTCTTCATCTGCGGGTCGTACGGTTGTACACAGTATCATGGTTTTACAAGCGGTTTCACTGATTGCTGTGCCATTTTACGGTTTTGAGTAACGGTTTTAACGTTTTTACAGTTTCGCGGTTTCATCGTTTCATGATTTTGTCGTTTCAAGGTTTCAACGGTTTCACGAGAGAGAGAGAGAGCACCGACACGGGAACAAAAAGTGAAACATACCTCCAACGGTGCTGTACGAGTGTCATGTCGTCATGCCACATACATATTATATGATACCCCACACACTATTCACACTCGACGATGGCCCACCTATGAGGCGCTGGCCTAGAAACGCCTGAAGCGACCTCAACGCGGCATCCGTCAGGAGGCCGTTCGCCTCTCGCGACCGCACCACAGCCAGAAACGGCAGCACCAACTCGAGCGTACTAAAGCCGGAGAGATCTAATCATAAAATGCGTGAGAGACGTCGTGCACAGGCAGGGGTGGGAGAGGGCGCGCGGGGGGGGGGGAGGGTGTACCCCATATTCATGCATGGCCGTACAGTAGTCGTACCATAGACCCTCGCATCCCTACAATGCCAGGACGTGGCATACTCAACAGCTGTAAATACTGTCGAATGGGACACCGGGTATGTTAACAGGGGGGTCCATGAGGGGGGGGGGCGGTGGGGCTGATTGGATGGAACTTGCGTTGAAGTGGAGAGACACACACCGAGGAAAGGGTTGGTTGATATGTCCGACCAACTACATTCACAAAAAAACGCCCCTCTGCTTTACTCAACTTATCTACTGTAACTTGGCCAAGCTTAAGCTCCGAAAAAATGGTTGCATTGTTGTGAAATAAGCACAACGACAGCCGCCGCCGCAGTCAACTGTTAAGAATGAGGTACCGTATCATACGAACAGTGCAAGCAAAACGCGGAGGCAAGCGTATGAGAGGCAAGATAGTGGGGCACGGGTACTTGTACATACTGATAGCCGAGTAGAAGGTGGACATGTAGCACCAGTATAACACCAGTAGATAACGACTCGCCATCGGCGTAATATTACTCGTACGATACGTAGACAGAAGGCATTTAGCGTTTTCGACCCCATCTGCCCAAGAGGAGAGAGGAGAGAGGAGAGAAAAGCGGAGAGAAAAAAGTCGACGGCCCAATCAGCAGTCTCCACCTCTGCTCACTACCGTCCGTACGAGATATAATTCTGTGATTTCCATGTTTCCATACGTTTGATTCCATGGCGCGAAAAGCGACATCTGCGTCTGGTATGGACCTGAAAAAAGCTCTCTGCTACTGTACTTCAAGCTCTTTCTGGCTTACCGCCGTTGGGCCAACTCCTGATGGAGTCTCTGAGCGCCTTCAAGTCCCTCGTCAGTGCGCTTTCTTCTCCAGTTGAGCCATCCTGGAACCAATTCACCCACGAGAAACGAGCACAAGGCATGGCGATGGTGGAATGAGAAATGTGTGAGAGAGGAGTCGCCTTTACCGCAATTCTGAATTATTATATAGGATACAGTATAGAAATCGGGGACTTGGTTGTGGCTACTGCCCTGTGACCTGTGAGAGAGAGAGGAAATCATAAATCACAAATCGCAAAAATCGCGATTATCACGTACGTACCGGTTTAGTTATCGTATACTGTACCAGGACGTTTCTTGTCATCTACGTTCGCTCCCAGCTTCTACTGGAATAGGTGCGTCGAATGAGCCAGATCCTCGAGAGAGCCTTTGACGTGTGCACGCGTCCAACCTTGAGCCGGTGTCAGGCACCGAGGTAGTCTTCATAACCCCGCACTTACTTGCTGTTGTACGTACAAGGGAGGTAAACAGGGAGTCTCCGACGGTAAAAAGTATACCTAACTTACCTCGCTGATAACGGCCGATTGTGAGACCGTCGCGAACCGCGCGTTGCGCCTGAGCGCGTCAAGAACGCTCTGAATCTCACAGAGCACATCCCTGCGCGCTTGGCGCAGCATAGGCTTGTCTGGCGTGAGGTAGGGACAGGGGAACTGAGGGAGAGAGTGCGGTAAGACTGAAAACAGAAACACAGACGAACTCGATGAAGAACAAAGGTTTAATTCCCCTGATACAAACCGCCTCAGAGTATAGTAGAACTCCCATGATTGCGCGTCCACGCTCCACGAGCCCGCGTGTGCCCTCTGTTGATATCGCTATTCCTCGCCATGAGGAGCTTCACGCCCCTTCTCTTTGCGTGTGCACTGTCGCACATTCCCGTGGCAAGGCCTCTGGTTGTTGGCCGCGCAGGTTTAACAGCTACGTACCACGGAGCACGACATGCGAACAGCGGTGCTGCTGCGTCGACAATGATGGCAAAGCCATCTCAGCCCGTACCTCGCAACATCAAGGATACCGTATCCTCTCTCCGAGCTGCTGTACAGGTGCGCTCCTCCTGTCCTTTGCGCACGAAGCTGGGCGTTTTGGTGGTGTGAAGGTGTTGACGTCATGCGGGTGCCGTAGTCGCGGCATAGACGCCTCCTTGTTGGCAGCGTTGGCGTGTCCTCTTGTCCTCTACGGATCATGATTACTGAGTGCCGGTTGAAGTGGCCGACGGCGCATCTCCAGGACCAGCACTACCCTGGTACCTACAGCAGTACGAGTACGAGTACACATGAACAGCAGCGGTGCTTCCTCCCATCCGCACACCGTAAAAGCGTGCCTCTCTTCTCCACCAAGGCGGACACGATGCCACCGACGGGCTACGTGGGGTTGTTCACTTGGGCAGCGGCAGCAGTTACTGCGGGTTGGAGGCGCTTGTCGTCATCTTTATTGTTGTTTCTGTTCTTGGAGGTGTTGAGCTGGATGCCTCGCATGTTACTCTCTCCTCATGTACCGTACCACCAGGGAGTACCGGGCATACAGTATGCGAAACAGCACACTGCTGTCTACTACTCCTGTTGCGCTGCGCTTCTTTCGAGGAGGTGCTGGTGCCGCGGCGCTATGATATGCCGGCTCTCTGTGCAGTTGTCGTGCTGTGGTTAGACTTCCTCGTGTCGCTGTCGTTATCGGTACAGCTGCTGCTGCTGCTGCTGCTGCTGCTGCAATTTTCAATTTTTCTACCAGGGGAAGACCGGGTAGACTGCTGTTGCTCGTGCAATTATCTACTATCATACGAGTACAGACACCCAACACCGGCTGTTGTTGTTCGTACAGCGCTCTTCGTGATCACCTGGTGCTGCTGTGTTCGTGTGTGTCCGGGTGTCTTTCTGGCGGCAGGAAGGATTGAAGGCCCAGCGATCGCGCATGGACGTCGACCTCCCCTTCGCGGCTCGTCTAGGGGTGGAGACAGGCGATGGCGACAAGGACAAAAAGGTCGGCTGGGTTGGTTTCGCGTTGACACCTCAAACTTTTCGTTGAAATATATCGTATGTACCAGGTATACGAGCGTAGACTATCACGAGAGGCCATAGTAAATAGGACCTACGGTACAAACAAAAACCAATATATTTCCCTCTGTTTACTAACCATATTTGGTCCTATTTACTAGGGTTCCCTGTAGTAAGTATTTACATCAATCATAAACTTTAGCCTTACTCTTGATGCCGTGAAAATGCCTTCCAAGTATTTTTTTTATGATCTTGACGTCGGACAGATCACGATCTACAGCAGTAGATAATCTGGATTATATCCTGCCGCTGTGAGTTGTTGCGGATCTGTACAGATCCAACCCAGGAAACATGTGTTACATATTATGCAGATTTCACGGCTGCCACCCGGCAACATGAGCTATAGACCATACAGATCATGCAGATTATACAGATCATACAGATCAGGAATATTTCTGCCCTCAACGACCTAGATCATGAAGTGGGAAGCGATCATCTGTCCGATGTGTTATTGTTTTTTAGTCCATGTGCAATTAATTATTCCAGGTACATACATACGTACGTAGTCGCAAACGAATTCTTCCCCCCAACTAGAATACCAGGTATCACCTTCGGGTGCGCGGTTAGCCGAGTAACAAGCGTCGCGTCGATTCGCTGTTTCCGGTAATTTGCTGATTTGTCCTCCGACGTGGCCACTGGTCGTCCGTTGGTATGCTCGTATACTGCTGTACGCGGGACGGTGTGTGTCGTGTGGTACCGTTGCCGCTTGGCTTGCAGACAGCGACGGCTGCGGACGTGGAGCGCGCCGACCGCGAGCTGGCGAGACTGTTTCTGGAGATGTTCGACGTCATCGGCGAGCAAGTGGTGCGTGTACACCGATGCCAAAAGCGAACCGCAGCACAACAGCAGGATTCGTACTACTGATGGTATCGATAGATGCTGTATGTAGAGCTTTCAGTAGCGGTCTTTTACGGATAAGTAAAAAATACCTGGTATGATACGGCAGGTGTAACTGACAGTGCGGCAGCCGTAGTGACTCCCCCCCCCCCCCGTCGGTTGCATGTTACGTGGCTGTGAGATCGCTGCACGATTCTGCGAGAGAGAGAGCAGTGACTGCCTGGTCGAAAAAAGCAGTACGTTGGCGATATGCCCACGTGATGCGCTTGGAGTTGTTGTCGTGCGCGTGTGTTCGTGACCGACTGGGGTGACGGACAACGTCGAGGGCGAGGCGAAGGGGGCGACTGCCGCCCGCTTAGCACGGAGCATGGCGCGCTGTTTCTCTTTTCTCGGCGTCTCTTCCTTGTCGGCGGCATTCCGTAAAAACCCCCTCCCTCCCGTGTCTCGCGGCGTTCTGCCTACGATGCCGCCACCGTCGCCGCGTTGTGAGCAATGCTCGGGGAAGGGGGGTAGACCATATTTATTTCCTCTAGCTACCGAGGTGTTGTTCGTAACGTTAGCACCACTGATGCGACGGAGAACCCCAATTTCGTGGATCCCCTCGGTGCGTACGGCGCGGGGCCCGTCGACAACTGCAAGTCAACCCTTTTCCCGCTACCACATGTTTTCCAAATTTACTTCCAAGTATTTCGTCCCCCAAAAAAATACTTGCAGTTGTGAAGGGGTTATATGTCACCATGACATAAGTCACAACGACATAAGTCACAGCAACATAAATCAACATATGTCACATCAACGTATGTCACATCAACATAACTTACATCAACGTAAGTCACAACCAAAACGATATCCGCGCGGCGAACAGGTAGTGGCGTTCCCAACCGACGAGGACGCGAAGAAGGCGACCAAGGCCTGGTCGAAGGGCACTCCTTTCAAGGGCACGGTGACCTCCATGAACCCCAAGGCTCAGAAGTCGGCCCAGATGAAGCGGGGGAGCGAGGCCGTCCTGGGGTTCGCGGCGAAGTCCGTGGCGGCCAAGAAGAAGAAGCAGGCCGCGGCGGGCGGCAAGAAGGGGGGCGGAGGAAACGCAGGGGACCGCCTTGCGGGGAAGACGGGAACTGCCCGGATTGCTCCTCCCGGAACGGAAGTTCTTCTGGTTGTGGCGCCGAAGCAGCCGGAGCTGATGGTGAGCGGGGCGGGGCGGGGTCGGGTGGAGCGGGGGCGCTCTCGCTGGCGCCATTTGTGTGTGTGGCTTTGAAATGATATGTTTCGCTCTCCTCTTTCGCCGGCCTTCCGCGAAATACGTGTTTACGCGCAGGTTCCGAATTGAAAAATTTCATCGCAGATTCAGATTGGCGGCGTAATTTCCGGACACCGGCACCGCCTCGACCGTCCACCGCCCCGCTCCTCTCGTTAGTGCCGGCGTGTGCGCACGCCTTGACGCGCTGCGGTGTCTTCCCCTCGTCGTGTGCGGTCGGTTGCGGAACCGTGCCGCCGTCAACTTGCGCGCGCAAACTGATACCTCGCATATATTATGTTTTGTATACCTGGTGTGTAAGTTAGACTCTTCACACCGGCCTTGCCTTTGATGCTATCGGTGATATTTTTTCCTCTCGCCGCCCCCTCGAATTCGCCTCGCCCCCCGCGCCCCAATATCCGTCCGTACATACGCGCCTGCATATCGCGCATTGACCTGGTGACTGGCAGGTGGTACAGAAGCTGTCGAACGATCTCGGGCAGGGGTGTCTGGTGGTCTTACTGAACGCGCGCTTGCACCAGGCAAGTCCCGCTGTGCACCCTGGTCTGTTCTCGCGCGTTAGTTACGTATATGGTGCGGCTCGAGGGCGAGCCTCGCGCGACTTGCTGTGCTGTCGGTACAGGACAATGTACCGTCGGTAGAGGGCAATGTGCCGTCGGTAAAGGATGATGTACCGTCGATAGAGGATTTCGTTCTGGGTGGCGTTGCAGTGACCACGTTGGCGACGGGGGGGGGGTGCCGTTCTTCTAGCATGCTCTTTCCGCTCTCCGTACTCGTTCCCCGCCCCTTGTCCGACCCGGGAGCGTGTGTGGTTGCGCGTGCGGCAGCTCTGGCCTTGTAGAGACGAGGTTTCGAGCTACAGGCTCATTTTGCTCAAGTGGCCTCGATGTTTGGAGCAGTCTCGTCTAAGACGACAGCGAGTTGTTTTGATGATGAGTGGAAACCCGCGGCGGCGTTTGTGTTGATGGTGGGCCGAGGGCTACACTGAAGCCGGAGATACCATGCTGAAAGCACACGCCAACAGTATCATAGTGTATAATCTGTTCCACGGTATGATATTATCCACGCTTACCTGGTACGTTTTGCGCCCCTTGGAGACTCACTCTTTGTGTGTACGTATACAATAGGGGCCGCAGACCGGCGTCGAAGATATTGTTCTCGTAAGGTTCTGCAAAAACGGAGTCGCGCTTTTGCTGTCCTTGTCCCCATTTTTCTCTCGCAATGTTATAAAAAAACGACGAAGCCGCGCCCGTTCCGCCTTCCCCCCGCGCTCGATCTGTAACTTCTCCCCTTTCCGATTTTTGCCGTGCTTGCTTGCTGCCAGGCAAAATTCTTGGACGATGAACAACGACACTTCTTTGAGGAGGTAAGGCACCAGCTTTGCGTCGCAAACGGCGCACACACACCCACTCCAGTTGTTATTCTTGGTCGGGGGCGGAAACAGCGCTGCCACCACTCGTAAAACGAGCCAGGAAATTATATTTTTTTTCGAGGGTGTTTTTAGTGCCAGTAGGGTATGTTCTCTTGGGTACCCGTTTACCAAACCTGATTACGTTGGTCATACCGGAACAGGGTGCCCGGGTAAATCCAGAGTATGCACCCTACCCCAACACACCCTTGGTACCTTTGTCCTCCGTGCTTTTTGTTTCCCGGCTGCGCATTTTTCACGTGCCGCCACACGGCGGTACTCAACGTTACCAAATAGTATAATTGAGGGGCGGTGTGGGCAGGGCGGGGCTGTTTTTGGTTGATGCCGATGCTGGTTCAGAAAAGGTGCCCGTGCATCGCGTCTTGTCCGGGGTAGCGCGTGCTAAATGGGGAGGTGCTTGTGCTTCTGCGAGTTGTACCTGCCGTCGGTGACTGGCCTGGAGAAACCGCGCCCTGTCCTCAGGTTGTACCGCGCACCCAATCCCTGCCCTGAGGGTGTCGGAAGGCGCAGACCGTCAATGGGGCGCTACTACTGCTGTAGCCCTGCTCGTGCAGCAACCCTCGAACCTTTAAAACAAAGCACGCAATCGTGGGACGCCAAGCCCTATATATACCACCCTCGAACCTTCAAAACAAAGCACGCAATCGAGGGACGCCAAGCCCTATATATATTTTCGTTTTCGCATTAAAGCATGCAGACATGAGACGTCAAGACCTTGTTTACAACCCCTTCCTGAACAAAGCACGCAAACGTGGGAAACCGAACCGTGGTATCATGCTCGTACACCTTCTCGAGGAACGAAATCATGCAAGCGTGTATATGAGGTGTGGCTGACGCGAGCACAGGCGTCTCTTGTTCCGATGCACTACCGGCGCTCCCCCCCCTTTGATAACCCATCCCCTTGGCACCTTCGGCGTCCTCTGGTGCGCACGACCGCACCCTTTTCCCACCACTGCTGTGCAGGAGTTCGAGTCGATGTTCCACCTTCGACCTGTGGCGGCCGAGAATGAAGATTTCTTGTACCGCGCGTATCCCAAGGACTGGACCGTAGCCAGGAAACCCAAGCTGGGGCCGCCAAAGGTGAGAGGCGGCTGCATGCGCGCTGGGGGGTTGGAAGGGTCGTTGTTATATGGGCACCGTGAAATGCCCTCGTTGCTGTAGCTCGCGCGTTTTCTTTTAAGGCTGCGGTGGAGCTCTGTTTTGTTTTGTTTTCGTGTTGGTTTGTGTTTTGTTTGCGTCAATTTATCGCCTTGTCTCGCTTCTGTTGCGGTCCCTAGCCCACCTCTCATGTGGTACCGATGCGAGCGAGCCGCCCGCACGCCCCTTCAGCGGCACCGGTACATACAGTATTACCTCTCGCGGCTTCGTTCCCCGCTGTTTACTCGCTCTGTTTGCAAGAAATGTAAGGCAAGGTAAAAAAATGCTGTCCCCACAGCGCGAGAGCGGTTGGGACATTCAGTTCGACGCTTGAAACGCGCCACAGCTGGGAGGTGTACCGGCAATCTCGCGCTATACGAACGGGCGGTCTATGTTGCCGTCATCGTTGTGGAGCCCACGGCAGGAAGCGGCTAGCGGTAAATGGCGGTGTCTATGTTAAATTTGCGTGCCCACGCGCTGTCAAAGTATCTGTTTTTTTAAACGTTTTCTTGAATCTCCGCCTGCAGGTGCTGCACTATCAGGAGAAGCGGCCAACGCAGGAGGAGATTATGGCGGCGGTGGAGGAAGGCGATAAGACCGCGGGCGTTTTTGGCAACCTCTTTTAAGTTTGGCAACGATTTCCGAGTTCAGCTTTTAGTTTGAGTTGGTTGGCAGCACTTTCTGAAATCGGCAGCATCTACGGAGATGGGCAAAACCTCTTATGTGTCCGATTTTTTTCCAAAATCTCTAAACTTTTCCGACTTCTGTTACTAATTTTTGAGTCCGTCAACGCTGTTTTTCCGAGCTTTGCAACGCTTTTTTCTTTTTTCCGACACGGACATGCTGAGTTCGGCAGCGTTTTTTTCGTTCGGAAAATCTCTTCCGAATTCGGCAGCCTTTTCTGAATATCGGCGCCCCCTTCTGAATTATTGGCGACATCTCCTGGTTTCGGCGGCCTCTTTTGAGTTGATGCGTGTTTTTCGGCGGGTCTGGTTCCAGAGTTCGGAAACCCCAATTACCCGTCCAGCTGGAGTCGGTCGGATTTTTGTAGGTCACCCTTCGTAGAAGCGGCCGACGCACGCCACCAAAATCCTGACATTTGACGCTCAAATTGTCGTTTCAAGTAGAGGCGTGTGAATGGGTTTCAAGTAGAGGCGTGTGAATGGGAAGGCGTGCGTACTCACCCCCGGAGTAGAGCTGCAAGAGACAATTTACGAATTGCCCTACGATACATGCATGGGCATCGAGGCGATGTCCGCGTGATTTTGTGCCGTGGGTAACTTATGCCTAATGGCGTGGTGTCGGGTGCGCCGTTCAGTGTTCAAGGCCAAAGCAGACACGCCTTGCTCCAGAAGGCAAGGAGAGAGACGACGAACTATTTATTTATTTATTTTGAAACATTTGTTTTTTCGCGGAAAAATTCTTGCGCTTGTAGAGGAGTCGCCGACCGACAGCCAATTGTGCTGCTGTCCCGCCGGTTTGGCGCACGGTGTGGTTTTTGGGCTGCAAGCGCGCTATCCCTGGAAAAGCAAAATGGAGGTGTAGAAATAGACACACTCGGGCTTCAAATAGATAATCCTTGCACCGCACTGGGGGTAGATGCGAGCGAGCAAGAAAGCACCATTTCGCAGATTCAACGACGACCGTGGGCGCCTTTATCGCTATTAATAGCCTAAGCAGCAGTCGCCTTGACTCTGCATACGTGACTCTTGCATGTGGACCCCGACCCCCATTCAGAGTGATTTAGTGTTTGTTTTAGGCCGTCGCCTCAAAAGACAACTAGCAGAAGTTTGTTCACATAACATCAGCCTTCAGCCGCCAACATCCACGTACGTCCAAGCTGAGTTCATACGGCTTTGGGACTTCTGGCGCATGCGCGTTGCCAGGAGCATTGCGCACGTACTGCTCCAGCAGGCGAATCATCGCCCCCCTGCCGGAAAAAAAAAAATCCCGTAGACTTGGTCCCTTTGCACCAAAACATATTTTTCATGACAACAGCTGCGATACGATACGCGGTGGACAACACTGAAAGCAGTGGAACGTTAGAAAGGGTGTTTGACGCTTGTCATGACGCGCAAAAATGTTAGCCTAGCTTCCTCACGCCGCGTCTTTTACTTCACAACGCACGGAACATTGCACCCCACGGCGGACAACACTGAAAATAGCGGAACGTTGGAAAGGTGTTTTTGGCGTTTGTCTTGATGCGCCAAAATATAGCCTAGCTTCCCTGCGCCGCGCCTTCTACTTTACAGCACAAGGAACATTGCACCCCACAAACACACAAAGCTGGAACATCCACCTGCCAAGGCTTCGACACGTACGGTTTTCCCCGTGAGACAAAGGTCACTAAATACGTACGATACAACGACACAAACACACAAACACCGGTACAAACATGCGTACACACCAAACACAACATTCCGTAAAATTGCGCGGGTTTTTACGAACCGACCGCCACCCCATGAATCGGGCTACTCGTAGGGCTATCCTCTAGTAGCAACAACAAACACCTCTTAAGGGTCTGGGTAGAGCCGCGTAAGGCGGGGTGGTGTACGCCATTGGTCTGTCCTCCAACCTCCGTCCGGTCGGGCGGCTGCAAGTCACGGCGACAGCCGACACCAACATCACCGGCAGCTTCCGCCGCTTCCGCCGCCCTGCGTACCATGCGAACCACCGCCACCGGGGTGAGCCCGCTCGGTCGGCAGCCCATCACCGCCCTCATGCGTTCAGGGCAGTCAGCAAGGATGGTCTCAGCCAGGGCGTCTTCGAACGCTAGGCGGAACTGCAGCGCGACGTCACCATACGCTGGCGGCGGAGGCCCGGCAGTACCAGTCACAGCCGCGGCGGATGTGGCGGCAGCGTCCCCATCGCCGGCCGCCGTCGCCAACTCCTCCCGCTCCTCCCCCTCCGCTGCCGCGCGCTTGAGCTCGCCCAACAGCCGCACGGCGGCGCCCCATGCCTCGTCGGCTCCCCGGTCACCACGCCAGCTCCCACCCAACCCCTCCCACGAGCGGGCGCGGAGAAGCCCGCAAGCGTCGGTGAACATGCACGCACCCATCAGGAGCGCCAAGCGAGCACGGCGTTGGGACCCATCCTCGCCGTCCTCAGCCGCGGGTGGGAGGCATGCAAGCGCTCGGGAGAAATAAGCCGGGGCGCTAAGCGTTCTCGCGGCGATCGGGGCGATGGAGGCGTTCCGTTTCTCGTCGCGGCGGGCAGGAGCGTCAGAGTTTTTCTCGTCAGACAAGGCCGAGAGAGTGGAGGGGGCCGGCGCGGACGCCGGGTCCGGCGAGCACTCTCGAGAGGGAGCGCTGGTCGCGCGGTTCGATCCCCTGCCGGCGCGTGCGTCGCCGCCACTCCCAAGAATGTCGACGGTAGCGGAAGCGCTGTTGTCGCTTGCGCGCCGCGAAGAGGATGGCGTTGGGCTCGGGGGGCGCAACGCTGGCGTTAGGAACTCATCCGTCCGATCTTCGGCAGAAGCCGTGGACGAGCCTCTCCGCGCGCTCAACACCGTCGCCGAGACCTTGACGGGGCCGCCGGCGTCCCCCGCCGTCTCTGACTTCACGTCAGAAGGAATGCGTGAGTGCCGCCGCTCACGCTGCCGCTGAAGACGAACATCTCTCTCGTCACCGCTCTCGCCGCCGGCCCCGCCGCCGCCGCCGCCGCTGCCACCACCTTCTAAGTCTACGTCGCTCGTCATCGCGGCCGCGTATGCCCGGAACCGAGCGAGTCGCTCGACGAAACGCGGGAGCTTCCTTGCCCGCAGGCGGAACAGCGCACGGCAGGCAACCTCGAACAGCGGAGACGCGACGTTACCGGCCAAGTGGATGCAAAGGAACGTCGAGGAAGACGGGGCAAGGGTCCCGCCGCCGCTACCCCCGCCGGGCGCTTGGCCGGACTCTTCTGCCGACCCTTCCAGCAAAAACTGTAGAAACGGGATCGCCTGAGACAAGTGAATAAAAACAGCAAGAACGAGGGTCGACGAGACACGCACCAAATGCGAGGGAGTCAGTCGGGTCGGGTCGGGCAGTAGCAGCTCCCACGTTCACCGGAAATCGTTTGTTTCCCGCTCACGTCCCCCCCAAGGCAAGAAATGTAGGCGCCACAACAAATGCACGTGGCCATGACCAAGGAATGTCCCAAGGATCGGCGATGGGATCTCCGCACGCTCACGGCAAACGGACGTCCACAACTGAACGAGCAGCGAGAAGCAATACTCCACTTCGTACAAGGCGCCAACCTGTTGAGGTATGAACGACGTGCAATCCTGAAGGCTGTCTTTAAGCCAGTCTCAACAAAGCCGCCGATTTGTTCTTTAAAGTAAGGAAAAATAATAAATTTATCTACTGACGGAGTCGAAACTCGACACATCTCAGATTGATTACGCACGAGACGAATGGGGGCCTTCCCTCTACCTAGCCAGTCAAGGCGCGCCAAACGGGCGCGCCTGAAAACCATCAACATGACTCACCATCGCTTCTGTATCACCCGCCGCCTCGCACCGAAACGCAAGCGCGAGCGCGTCGTCCGATGCCCGTCCCGAACTCTCCGCATCCGGCGCCTGCTTCGCGCCGCCTTGTCTTCGCAGGTTCACCCCCCGGCCGCCGCGAGCAGACGTTTCCCCGTCCTCGCGATCCCCCGCGTCCTTCCGCGTTGCTGCACCGCAGGCCAACCATTCTCGGAGGGTGCCTTCGAACAGGGCGGTCGCGGGGTCTACGGACGCGGTCAGCGACGCAAGCTTCTCGGCGGCCTCGTCTTGGGCCGCGCGCAACCCTCTTCCCTCGTTGTCCTGCCGGGCCGACGCGGCGGGGTCCTGCAGGAGAGCCCGCACCGCGTCGAGCGAGCGCAGCGACTCGGACACGCGACGCTCCAGGGTCGTTCTCAGCGTCATTTCCGCCGCGGCCGCTGCGGGGTCTCCGCCTCCCGCGGTCGCTCGTTCCCGGTCTGTCTCCGCGTCTAGACCGAGCGTCTCCCCCCCACGTTTCTCCGACGACATCATCACCACTAGCAGCCACGGTGGGAGGGAGCCCCTCCGGCTACCGTTGCGAGCGGGCCAACCCCGTTCCTCGGCCGCTAGGGCGCGCCCAAGCAGGTCTACCGTCCGGACCCCCGCGGGCTCGAGTACGCCACGGCTAGAGCTGAGACCCTGCGCCAGGAGAACTTCCGGGAGAAGGGAGGCCGGACACGCGTCGCCGGCCGCGCCGACAAGCCGCCCGTGTTCTCGCGCGTACCGGAGAACAAGCGGCGCAGACGTTACGGAGCCGCCGCCTGAATGAAGCGCGAGCATGCGGGTGATGGCAGGCGTGTGGGCAGGGTAAAAATAATAAAAAAAAAGTCAATCTATGCAGTACACCAAGTAATCAGAGAAGGTAGGCGCGCAATCTGTGGGGGGAGGGCTGTTGGCGCCTGCTATTTTACAGAATTCAGTCCGGTCATAACCCCGTTTACCGTTCTTAACGAAACGCCCTGCAAGCAACCAGGCTGCGGCCACGCTCGAGTCCACGCCCGGGACGTCGCAAACGGGATGCCCTCCGGGGAAACACGCATGACCGCGACGCTATCCGCCTGTCAGCTGTCAGCAACCAACCTTGAACTTCACGCAAAACGCAAGCAGCTGCCGACGCAGGTTCTTAGCCCACGCCCGCAGAGTGTACGCAGCACCCCCCCCCTTACCATTGCCCGGAGCGTGTAACATAGTTGCCAGACAAGCCTCCGCCGTGGGAAGCCTGATTCGCAGCACCTGCGTCGCCGTGAGAACCCCGGCCAAGTGTCCCCGCGTCCTGGAATTCCACAACGATGGAACAGCTGCTGCAAATCCGGGATTCAGCTCCGTCGCGGCAGCCCGCGGTGGCGGCGACGTATGCCGCCGGCCACACGTGCAGGGCGAGGATGGCGAAACACTGGAACTATTTGCCGAGCGGTGGCGTCGTCGAAAGGCGCACACAGGGCACCGAGGAACCGTTGCCGTGCCGAGCAAGTGTCCGGTGCAAAGGTCATACGCCGAGCACAGACCGCCGCCGCAGAGCACGGCCACGTTGAAGCGCGCCATCAAGGAGCTTGGCGGGGCTAGGGGGGGCGGGTCGAGCGTGCACTGCGCGCCGAGTCTAAGGCCGCCCTCTTCCGAAGGCGAAAAGGAGACCACCCGGATTGCGCCGGGGTGGTCGTACACCATCAAGTCACCGGTTGAGTCGTGCACCGAGAACAGCCGGCGTGTCGACGTGTCTTCGGCCGCGTCCTGCCCCGGCAACCAGGAAGATTTTTTTGCGGCGCCGCCCTCACCCGCTCCTCCAGCATCATCGCTACCGTCCGGCGCGTAAACCCCGTTCTCCGGGTTACTCTCGGCGTCCATAAACGCCCCGTTTTCGCTTCCGTGTTCACTGGCAACGAGCTTGTCGCCACCGTTCTCCGCGCCGGCCACCCCACCCCCGCTATGATGTCCTCCGGCAGGGAAAGACCGGGCAGGGAGAATGGGTACGACGACCTCGGGCAAGCGGCCGGTAGCGAAGTGATTGAAAAACACCCTCGTCCCCGTGGGCATCCACACCCCCACCTCGCTGCAGAGCAACACGTCGACTCCTGTCGGCATCAGGCACGCCGAAAAGGCCAGGGCTACTTCCGCGCGCGTGTTGCTGTCACTGTCGCCGCCGCCGCCGCCACCACCAAAAACAGACTCTTTCGCCTCGATCTCATCATTCTCTCCGTCTTCTTGCTGGTACCGTTGCTGCTGCTGCGCCTGTGCTCCGTGACTATCGCCGGTATCACCGTCTTCCACGTCATACGTCACTCTGCGAGACCAAACCCGTCGGGGCGGGCGGGTTCCGGCGGCGGGAATGGACGAGAGCCCGAGTCCCGCCCCTTCCCCGCCGTCCTCCTGCTCCCACACCAGGCGGTGCCTGTTCCCGACCCGCGGCGGCCCCTCCCCCGGCTCCGGGACCATCGCGGCCGCCAGTACCCTGCAGCCGATCGGGTCCTCCCGGCAGGCGCAGATGTTGCACTTGTTGAGAAAGCTCCAGCTCCAGTTGGCACCTTCGGCTCCCCACTTCCAGAGGCGGAGGAGGCCGTTGGCCTCGACGCACGCGTAGAGGAGGCTGCTGCTGCTGCTGCTGCTGTTGTTGTGGGCGTTGTTGCCAACGCCTGTCGATGATTTGCCATGTGCGGATTTCGGGTCGGCCTTATGTTCAAAGCGAACGAACTCGCTCAAGACGACCTGTTTGCGCGGCAGCAATACGGTACACCGACGGTACAACATCAGTCAGCAGCAGCAGCTTGTATTTTTAGCGGCAACTGGTCAATCAAGACGCCAAGGCAAGACACGACAGCAGACAGCAGGCAGGACGTACGAGGGGCGAGGCGGCTCGCGAGAGGTGTGCACTCGTATGCTTGCGGTGTAGAAGGCATTGCTTATTCCAGCAAGGGTAAGGCAGGATGGGTGGAAGGACGGATGGGCAGTATATACCCCAACCTTTGCCCTAACTCTAACGCTAACCGAAACTCCAAAAGGTACTCGTAGGCAGTTATCGGCGGCTGCGGGTGCTCCAGCGCAGCTGTGATTCCTCGTTGTGGTTCGTTGCGCTGTATGATACTGGTACCAGATAGTGCGTGTTTTATACGAGCATCATACCGTTGCCTTGTGGTTGTGAAACGAAGGGGATGCAGGAAAAGAAAAGGCGGGCGATCACGCAGAAACATAAGTCAATAGCAAGGACTCTCGGAGTAAAGTGCGATAGTTTCACCCCCGGAACGTGATAATCAAAACGCGGACGGTCTGTGGGAGGCTGGCTTTCTGGGCGATGTCGTAAGGTCATTATATAGCTACTGCTGGAGGTACAGACAGTAGTTTGATGTGACAACAACCAACACCAACACATACACCACCACCAACAACAACAAGAACCACTCAACTGCAGCTTGCTCAACTGCTCAACTGCTCTCCCTCTCGCTCGCATGCGAGTACGAGGCAGTACGACAAATACGAGGTACGTACGACTGCTCCCTCATGACTGCATAGTACGAGCGAGTACGAGAGGTGTACCGATTGCAAGCAGTAGTTCTCACCTCATCGGTGTGTTCCACGACCAGCATCTCCGGGACGTCGCGCCCAAGCAGCCCCTCTTCGCGTCCGGGCAATACAGCAGCTGCAACGAAGCCTCCGCCTCCAGGCCGCGAACCAGAAGCCATCCCGTCTTCCCGCTCCTTGTTCCCACCACCTGCTTCTTCCGGTGCCTGGGACAGAACTTTTGTGAGGAACCTGGCCATCTGATGTGTCCTCGGCTTCGGAGCAGAATCAGGCACAGCGTCCAGCAGCACGGTCAGGCGCAACGCTGGAGAAAGAGACCGCAAAGAGCGCGGGCCATGATCAACAGCAGGAGAAGTTGAAGCTGCTGTCGCTATAAAAGCTGGCTGGTGATCGCCTCTAGTGCCTCTTGTTTCAGCTGGCGAGTCCACCTCGAGGGAGAGAGCGACATGGCCTGCGACAACAACAACACGAGCGTTGGAGACGCGTCCTTGCGACTCTCGTGCGGCTCCCAGCAAGACCGCGCCTCGATAGGGCGGCCAGAGGGATTCAAGCTGGTCCAGCGCGACGTTCATGGGTGAGCATGCCGATCACGAGGCAGCAAAGCTTCACTACACTATATGCAAAGAGACTCTTTGAGTCGTTGCTCTGTCTGGTGAGAGCTGGGTGCAAGGCTCGGGCACTGCTGCTGCGCTGCTGGAAATCGCGCTACTGCGGAATAGTAGCAACCCCGGACAAAGAAAGCCTCTGAAAGAGTTCGAACTCCTCTTCCAAAAAAATACATACAACGTGGAGTCTCGTCGGCGAGGAGGAGACGAGCGAGAGGGCGCTCAAGGTCCCTCGGCGACAGAAACTTCGCCATCAAAATCAACAGAAGGTGCCGCCGACTCCAGTCAGCGCGCCTTCGCGTCCAGCAGTGGCCGTCGTATCGATAATACACGCTGCATGTTGAGTGTTTGGTTGCAAAAAAATTGCTAAAACTACTGCTGTACCCAAGGTCCCTACAGAGAACGCTCCACGGAATTTCCCCGACCACCCGACCAACGTCGTCCTCTACTGCTGTAGCTACCGGCAACCCCAGGCAAACGGCAGCCGGAAGGAGACGCCGTGAATCTGCTAAAGACCTAGCGCTATGAAAGCGCCGTCGCCAGCGGCAGGTACGACGACGACGGCGACGGCGACTTCAATCACCGCTCAGGAACGACGGAACAGCAGCAGCGATTACGTAGTCGTTTCAGACAACGACAGCAACAGCGGAAGCAACAGCGGAAGCAACAGCGGAAGCAACGGCGGAAGTAACAGCTTCAGCAACAGCGGCAGCAACAGCGGCAGCAACAGCGGCAGCAACAGCGGCAGCAACAGCGGCAGCAACAGCGACGGTGGCAGTAGGAGTAGTAGGAGCAGCAGGAGCAGCAACGACGGTAGCAATGACAGTAGGAGCAACAGCAACAGCAATAGCAACAGCAGCGGCAGCGGCAACGGCAGAAACAGCAGAAGCAGCAGCAGCAGAAGTAGCAGGAGCAGAAGCAGCAGCAGGAGCAGAAGCAGGAGCAGAAGCATCAGGAGCAGAAGTAGCAGCTATAGCAGTCACCACCTCGAGCGCGGGATTCATCCGCTTGCCGTGGGGGCGTCGGCGGACCGCAGGCGTGTCCACCCGCCCTTGCGCGGGCCTTCTCCCCGCACCGACATGCGAGGCGAGACAGGCGCTGTAGATCCCAGACGCCGGCCGAGCGCCGGAGTGTTACGGACCAAGTCGGCCGACGCGTGGGGTGCACACTGGGACGACGATGACGACGACGATGACGACGATGACGATGCCGACGAGGATGGCAATGCCGACGACGTCGCCGTGGCGGCAGCGGCGGCTTTTCATCCGCCGAGGAGGCGCGGGTTGCCAAGGGTCGATCCGAGCAGGGGCGTCGCGTGGAACGGTCGCTGGGTCCGGGGGAGTGCCGAAGAAAAACAGGTTGACGGCGGCGGCGGCGGCGGCGGCGGCGGCGGTGGTGGTGATGGTTTTCGCCGTGGTGGTGGTGGTGGTAGTGGTGGTGGTGGTGGTGCTTCCGGAAATGCAACTGGCGAATCGGAAGGAGAGGAGAAACGAGAGATCGGGTTTGCGACGACCGTGACAGCCGTGTCGCCGCCGCCGTTGCTGCCACCGCCGCCGCCGCCTTTAATACCGCCAACGTCGCGAGACACGTCCCTGGAGCCACACCCCCCCGTGCCGCTCCTGAGCGCGGGGCCTTACCTCGGCTCCGGAAGCGGCTCATTCTCGTCCTCGCTCAAGCACGACCGGCGGCAGCGTTCCCTGACGCCGAATGCTCTACCCACTTCCTCCGTGACCAGGGGCCACACCCGCAAGATGTCCGCCCCCCGGCTCGGCATACTGCAGAACGCGCAGGATCTGGCCTCCGCGACCTCTAGCGGCGCCGCCGGCGCCGCCGGCGGTGACGGTGGCGGTGATGCTGCTGTACCGGCGCCGCCAGTGGTCGTGGCGAGGGTGGGGGGCGGCTCGGCGCACAATCGCCGTCACTCGGGACCAATAGTTGGAGGAGGAGGAGGAGGAGGAGGAGGGGGGGCAGGAGGAAGCGAAGGAGGAGGAGGAGGAGAAGGAGGAGGAATCGAAGGCGGAGGAGGAGGAGCAGGAGATGGGCCAAACGAGAACGCTGCTGCTACAGCTGCTGCTACTGCTACTGCCGCTGTTGCTACCGCGGCAGCGGCGAAGCCGTCGCCGCTAGACGCTGCTCCGCAGATGGTGTCGCTCGTTTCTCCGAACGGATCGATGACGCCGTTCACTGAGGCCGATCGAAGGCACGCTAAGTCGGGAGCGGAGGACAGCGGGGCAGGTGGTGGCGGAAGTTTCGGCGGTGTCGGGGGGTGGGGTGGCGTTGGGGGAGTCGCCGAGGAGGCGAGACGGCTGAGGGCGAGGGCGAACAGCTTCATCGGGAGGCTGCCGGGGCCGAAGCAGATATTGCAAGGTAAGAGTCGGTTTGTTTGCGCGCGTACTAAGCAAGGGTTGGCGTGGGGGGGGACTGGGAGGAAGAGAGGGGCGGCGGGAGGGCGGGGGGGTGCCTGTGAGCCCACCCGTGGCGTGACGTAGCCGTTTGCGAGCGACAGCCTGTGCCGGCGCCTCCTGATGTGTTTTTTGTAACCCGCGCTGCCACCCGTGACATGATCCCTCGTGCGTCTACAACATCGGTTAGTAGCGTATTTTGCGGTTCGTGAGTGCGCGCGCGGAAGGTGAAGGTTTGTACGGAGGCGTTTGGGGGAAAACCGCTGGTGAAGAAATCGGCCCACCGCTCCAGCCGGAGAAATATCGTGGGTTATGATTCATCAACGCTCTTTACCGTTACTGTGCAGCAGATATTCACCGTTAGTGTACAACAGACAAATATCAGTCAGTCTGCGAGCTTTCTCTCAGAGCCGTTCCGCGGGCCCGCCCGGCCCACGCGCGCACGCGCTTGATAGCTACCGCCCCCCGTCCCCCAGTACCCGCCCCCGCTGTCACCCCCACCCCCCTTCCAATCCCTCGCCCACACGCCCAACCCCAACCCCATCTGCAGCTCTTGAAGAAGAATTGGATGTACGAAATATCCGCCTAACGGCTCAGTCCGAGCCGATCATCCTCATGGAGGTGATGCCCGCCGCGATGGTCGCGTCTCTCCTCTTCCTGACCTACCTCATCTTCGGCCTGGGCATCGCCCTCATCGTGCGGGACAACCTACGGGGGACGTCTACCCTCCCCGCCGCGCCGGGGGCGGATGACTGCAGCGGCATCGGCAGCAGCAGCGGTGGCAGTGGTGGCGGCGGCGATGGCGGTGGTGGTGACAGCGGCGACGCGTCCGCTTCGGGGTGTACTTCATTTGACCCGGTAACGCTTCCTTCGGGCTTGTCTCCGTTGCGGATGCCGTCGTCGTCGTCGTTGCTAACGTCCTCGGCAGCGACTCCCTATGGCGCCTTATTCTCGGGGAACTTCGCCGGCATGACGGACCTCTACGGGAGCGTCTCCCTCCACGCGTCGTTCGCTAACGACACCACGCTAGAGTCGCTCCCGGACCCGGCAATCGTGGACTTGGAGTTGGAGGCGTGTGTGGGGGGAGCGGGGGACGGGGGCGAATGGGGCGACTGCGAGGAGGGCTGGGAACCTCTGTTCGTCTACCGGCTCGTGTTCGCGCCCGGCCCGGCCGCCGCTGCCGGGGCCGGGCGGGCCGCGGCCGGGGCGGGCGGTGCGAGGCAAGGACCGTTTGCATAAGGAAGACGTTGCTCGTTCGTTCGCCATCGCGCCCAGTTCCGCTGTAGCCTCCCCCCCCACCCCCCCCCCCTCCCCACCCCCTGTCCGCGTGCTCGCTATGCATGTTGGCTGCCATGCTCGTTGCTGGATGATGCTTCCGATAGATGATGCGTATGCGTGTGGTAGAGATGGGTGATGGTGATGTCGTGTTGATGATAAATTGATGATGTAGATGATTGGATACCCGCTCGCATGGATCCGGTTTCGACGCCATCGCTTCGGGTGACGCATCCACAGGTTCGTTCTGCATTTCTTTGCTTCGTGGCGTCGCCCATGTTGATTCGCAGAATCGGCCAAACATAATATTATACCGCAGCGAGAAATCAAACGCCCCCCAACCCCCCCACACCGATACCCAAATAGCTCGTCTTTTGTGTTATTCAACCCTTCCCCCCCACCGCTGTCGCTCACGTGCCCACCACACCACACCACTTTCTATCTACCCTTACACACACGATCGACCCAACTCTCTCCGGGTTCTGGTGTTGAGCAGGAAGGCATCTCTGTTCGGGTCCGGAGCCTTCCGACGGACCGTGGCTACACACTTTTCAATTTCTACCAGAACCAAGAAACCATTCGGGGACAGCCGCTCATCAGCCAGTACCGCGTGCAGGTGTGTGCACAACACGCACACCGTGTCGTTTATGTGCCTGGTGTTGTGTGCTGTTTTGTTTTCATTGTATTTCCCTGTACTTTTTTTTACGTTTTTAGTGGAAATTTCGAAGGGCTTTTGTATTGTTGAAGGCTTGTTTTTGTTCGTTTTTTATTTTTATTTCTTTGTATGATTTGTGAGTGCGTTGTCGTATTGTAAGGTTTAGTGCTTTCTATTCTAGTTTGTACGAGGGGTGCGTAAGGTTTGGTGCTGTATTTTTCGTAATGTGTATTGCAGTGATGTACGTTCGTGGTATGGCATTTTTCAGGGTGTACTCTTGATACGACCCCTCCCAGTCCCGCCCCGCCCCCCGCGACCTCTCGGCCACCCTGATTGGTGAGAACGCCGCTGCGTTCCACCGCATCATTCAGACGACCGCCCATGTAAATGTGCTCATTCATTTGTAGAATGGATACATACAGTACAACCGACTGACCTGCAGAATCAAGTGCCTGTGGGGGAATGCAATCCGACTTTCCCTTCCCCCCTCATACGACAACGTACGGCCATCCATGACTATGAGTACCCCCACCTTCTCGCTGTTTACCGCCCCCCCTTATTCTCCTCAATTTACCGGTCCACTAAAAAGGTCGGTTTCCTGACGACAGCTGCTAACAGCAGCGTGCTTGACGGAGGCAACGGCAGCAGCGGCGTGACTCAGAATTTTGCTGGGCTGAGCTCGGCGCAATGGGCGCTAGAGTACGAGACAGGCGCGACGGAGCCGTGGGCGCGGATAACCTTGGCGTGTGTGCTGGCGCTGTGGCTGCCGGTGTGGCTTTACTGGTGCTACACGGTTTTCCACCGTAACGCGGCGGGGGGGTTCAAGGTAAGCACGATGTGTTATCAAGGGGGCGGGGGTTTGTGTTTCGCCGAAGGCTTTCCGTGTGAGCACGCTGTGTTCCCAGGGGACGGGGGGGGGGTCGTGTTACGACGGAAGGTTTCAAAAGTGTACACGCTGTGTTCCTGGGGGGCGGGAGTTGTCTTGCAGCGTGGGGGTTCAATGTTATTTACAAGCTGCGTTGTCCGAAGACGGGGCAGGAAAGCGTGGTGTTTATTTGTCGGGGGCGGGGGGGGGGAAGGGGGGGCGCGGTTGTCGTCGATGGAACGGCGCGGCGTGGTATTTGAACCACCGGTATCGGCGCGTGGGCTTGTTGGAGTGTCGGGCGATCACGTGAGCATCGTGGCCGGCAAGGTGTTGAAGCAGTAGTGAAGGTCTTCGGGTGGTGTGTCTGGACGATCAGTCTCTCCGGCTCGTCCGGCTGGGTCCGAGCGAGAGAGAGAGAGAGAGAGAGAGAGAAAAGCGGCCGCCGTCCTGTGACGCAAACTGAAGCCGAAGCGCCGCCACCTCCGATCATACCTATATAGCTGTGGGATGCGGTGCCGGGGAGGATCCCCTCTTGTTTTTGTAAAATGCGCTTTTGTTGCGTTGGTCGTTCGCTTTCGGCCGACTACTCCCGCCCTGCGAACTTAACCGGACACCTAACCTCGCCTGGTGTGGATATATGGGGTAATCCGACAAGACGTCTTTGATCCCGCTCAGAGTGTGGCCAGCCCTAATGAGAACCTTTCCGTATGCCTTATAAAGTAGAAGGGCGATGTTGGGGGGTTCTTCGTAGGATGCAGCCCACCCTCCGTGCGACTCTCCAGACACCTCACGTTTCGCTTCGCGCTTGGCGCAAGCAAGCAACGTCCGCCTGGTCGGTGAAAAACCCGACGTGCTCCGTCTCGGCGTTGTAGGGATGCGAGGGTCTATTGTCTTACGGCTACGGCCATGCATGGCATGAGTACACCCCTCCCCTCCCCTCCCCACCCGCCTCCGCCTCCTCCTATGTGTATCAGAACGCCCTTCACGAGCGCAAGTGGCTGGCTTTCCTGGGCCTCTC
Organism: Saccharina japonica; assembly: GCA_008828725.1. NCBI lineage: Eukaryota > Phaeophyceae > Laminariales > Laminariaceae > Saccharina > Saccharina japonica. Next base: position 85,668 of record MEHQ01003941.1, on the reverse strand, counting down.
CGTGGCGCTGTACCTGAACCCTGTCATGATCGTCGGAAATTTCGTCGCGCCGGGGTCCGCGTCGTGGGGCCTGGCGAGCGAAATGTCCCTCAGCGTCGCCATCGCGGTGTTCTTAGTGGTGGCGCTCTGCATCGCCGACGGTATCGGCAGGTCCAGGGCCGGAGGCAGCTCCGGGAGGTGCATGGGCTTCTACGTTCCCAAGGTGCGCGCGCGCGCGCGAGAGAGAGAGAGAGAGAGAGAGAGAGAGAGAGAGAGGGCCGGGCGTAGAAGAGGGCGTGTAGAGGGGCGTCCCCGTTTCTCGGTATTGTTGTTTTGTGGTTATGCGCTTTACGGTTCGTGGTTCGCGGTTTTGTGATATACGGTTCGTGCGGTTGTCGGCTCTCGTGGTTTGCGGTTCGCAGCCGGTTTTTGGCTCGCGGTTTCGCGGTTTGAAACCGGCTCGCGGTTCTCGTTGTCGCAGGGGGGGGGGTATGGTGTGCGGGTGGGTGCGTGGGCGTAGGGTGTGGGAAGGCGGCGTGGTCCGCGGCTCGTATCCGTGGTCTGAGGTTCGTGACTCGTGACTAGCAACCGGTTCGCAATCAGGTCGCAGTTTCGCAACGGGTGCGCGGTTCGCTGTCGCTGGGGGGTGGGTATGGTGTGCGGGTGGGTGCGTGGGCGTAGGGTGTGGGAAGGCGGCGTGGTCCGCGGCTCGTATCCGTGGTCTGAGGTTCGTGACTCGTGACTAGCAACCGGTTCGCAATCAGGTCGCAGTTTCGCAACGGGTGCGCGGTTCGCTGTCGCTGGGGGGTGGGTATGGTGTGCGGGTGGGTGCGTGGGCGTAGGGTGTGGGAAGGCGGCGTGGTCCGCGGCTCGTATCCGTGGTCTGAGGTTCGTGACTCGTGACTAGCAACCGGTTCGCAATCAGGTCGCAGTTTCGCAACGGGTGCGCGGTTCGCTGTCGCTGTGGGAGTTGTGTGGCATGGTGGGGTGGGTGGTCGTGGGATGGGTGGGTGGGTGGTGGTGGTGGGTGGAGAGGCGGGTAGGCTTAGCGGCACCTAGGAAGGAGATGCAGCGCGGTTCTGGTTTTGGTGGTTTGTGGTTCGTGATTCGTGGTTCACGGTTCGTGGTTCAGAGTTAGCAGTTTGTGGTGCGCTATCGGGGGGGGAGCGGGTGGACGGATGGGTGGGTTGTGTGGACCGAGGCGGCATCCGGCAAAGGTTGGAGGCGCAACGCCTTAAGGACGAGGTAGAGGGGGGGGAGGTTGGCGACAGAAGGCACGTGAAAGGGGCGGGGCCGGGGGCTAGCGGTGGGGGCGGGGGCGTGTGGTGTGCGTGACATCGCGTAACACGATATGTTGTGGGCCGGGCCTATCGTCTCTTGTCTCGTGTGCTGGACATCTCGGGCGGAAAGCACACGCTCACGTCGTCGGTCGGTCGGCCGGTTGTCTGTAATCTGTCTCGCCGCGAGCTTGGTCGTCGCTCGCGTTATATCACACGAAGATGGTTGTCGATCGAGCCTGCCGTCTTCTTGCATGAAAACGGATAAGCGCGAGCGTTTTTAACAGTCAGTCACGCCTGCCTGCCTGCCTGCCATCTGACATGCTTGAATTGATCGTACGTATTTAGTAGAACACATGTTGCCTTCCGCTGTACTGTAGAGCAGACCGACGGGTCCGGGGGAGGAGGAGGGTTGTAGAAGTTTCGCTTTGTTTTTTTGTTTTTAACAACCGGATGTTTTGCAGCTTCGTCTACACGCCGCTCTCGAAGGCAAGTGCCTGCTTCAACCAGGCACTTTTTTCAAGCGGCGGTGGTAGCCGTACTTAATTTACCCCCCATGCTCCGCCCCGGCATTGTTTAGCGATGCGAGAGTCTGCGGTCATACGGCTACGGCCATGCATCAAAATGAAGTACCCCCCCCCGCTATCCACGCCTTCTACACCCTACGTATACAAACCGCGAAGATCACCTCTCCCCCCACCCCTTTCCGCCCCCGCAACTCACGCCTGCTGCCCTCTGGCAACCCGCGCGAAGATCGCCTTGGGCACGACGACGCTGCTGTTCATGCTGTTGGTCGACCTCACGTCGTTTCCGAGCCTGACGGTATGGGAGCGTGGGTCCTTGCTGGCTGTCCAGAACTGGCCGGAGTTCCAGCGAGAGGCGTTCGCCTGGGTAAGTCATACCTGGTACATACTTTTCAGGTTTTCTATGCGGCGTATATGGCATGTTGTTGCCTTTTTGTCATGGCTTTTGGGGTTATTGCTGCAGCGGGAGGTAAGTTTTGGCGGCGTGAGGGTGAGCGAGATATCGGTGGTGGAGGACGGGGAGTTGGTGGAGACGTTGTCGTCGTCGTCCAATCAGAGTCGGCGCTGTAGGAACGACCAACGCTTTCAGACAGTCCAAATCATATACCAGGCGTCGTTACAATGGCCATCGTTGTTCTTCCGGATTGTTTGCAGGCCAATCAGAATCGGCACCCGCAGGAATGGCCATCGTTTTTTTGGCCCAATAAAAATAGGCGATTGTGGGAATGGCCCTCGCTGTAGGGATTGGTTCAGACCAATCATGTTCAGCGCTGCAGGAACCCCCGGCGCTGTTGGTCAAGTCAAAATTGGCGCCGAAGGAACGGTCATTGCTGCCAAGGTCATATGGGCCAATCAAAATCAGCGCCGTCCGAACGACCGTCGCGGGGTGGGCGGAAGGCTGGTCGGGACGCAAACCATTTACTGTGTCCACCGCGAAACGTATATACGGACGAGCGAAAAGTGCCTGCAGGGGGGGCGTTGGGCGGGGGGGTCGGGGTGTACTCATGTCATGCAGGGCCGTAGTCGTATGACCATAAACTCTCGCACCCCCACATAGTCGGGACGGAGGTCGTCGGGTTTTCACGGATCAGGCAGACACTGCTTGCACCAAGCGCGAAGCGCCGTGAGGTGTTTGGCGAGTCGCATGAAGGGTAAGCTGCATCCTAGCTGCATCCTACTAAGAACCAAGGCGGGGCTGACCCACGGAGACCCGTTTTCTTCTTCGCTGGGACTTGCAGAACTTCCTTGTTAGTGTCGGGTCGATCGCTGTCCGGAGCTGTTGCCTGCAGCGGCTGCTCGGGCCAGGTTTGCTGTAGCGCTGACCGCGTGGGAACAGAAGCGGCGTGCATCGAATAATCTTCCTGGTGAAGTAGAGTGTGCGATGTAGCTGTAGCTGGTAGCTGTTGGGGTCGGGGGGGGGGGAGCGCTGCGGTGTTGTCGATGCCGGGAGAGGGTTCCTGTACAGAACAGATGACTCCAACTTTTCTTGTGGAGGTAATCTCAAGATGATGTCGGGCTAACACAGCCAAGACAGAGTGCTCGTCCTTTCATGTGGTCGGGGAGCGTGGGAGGGAGGGGAGAGAATCGTGACGAAAATGAAACGCATGTCGCAAAGGACAACATCACTGTGCTCGGTGGATTATTGGGGGGCCTCGGGTCGGAGCCCGCTTTTGACGTGTTGGTTTTTTTCTCGACGTGGCATGCCTGAACACCCCACCCCCTGCAAACTGCAAACTGCCTGGTCGGTGAAAACCCGACGTGCTCCGTCCCGGCATTGTAGGGATGCGAGGGTATATGGTCATACGACTACTGCCATGCATGAAAATGAAGCACACCCCCCCCCTGCAAACCACCCTCACTCCAGCCCCCGCCCGTCCTGATGCTCTGCACCCCCTTTCCGCCTTATCTCTCGAGCCAATCAGCGCGCGCATGTTTATATATATGTATGTATATATTTCCCCCCTCGTGACATCCCTTGTTTGCTCGTATCACGCGTCGTGCTTGTGCCGGCAGGTCGCCTCCGCGCGTGTATTTTTGGTGGGGTTCTGGGCGGCGTGGATGCTGTGCAGGATGTACATCTCGGGGCGCCTGCTTAGGAAGCTCCCGTACGTCCCCTCGCGGTATCAGCAGCTGTCCTACCGCTTCTTCGCCCTGCAGGTGCTCGCCACACTCCTCCCTCCCTCCCTCCCTCCCCCCTTTCCCCCCTTCCGCAAGGTAGCGATACCTCGCCAAGGTCGTACAGGGAAACACGCCCGCCCTTTTCCCATCGTTTTGCCCTTTTGTACAGAGGAGTCTAATTATGTTCTTGCGATTTTTGTTTTCTCGTTGTTTTGTGTCTGATACGGCGAAACTGGACGGCATGAGGAGGACTTTTATCGAAATTGTTAGCTAGACATTGTACTCTTTTAGGTGTTTACTGTTTGTGTTATATTAATAGTAGTACAGTTGCCCCGGCCTTGGTGGCCACAAGCGCATGCCCCGAGCCCCCTTTCGTGCTTTTTGTTATTTTTTTGCCCCGGACTTTTCTTTTCGTCTTTTCAAAAGCGACAAGAGATATTTTTTGTGGCGGGGATGGAGATTTTTTTGCGTGAACAGGGCCGAGGGCGGCGTAGCACCCGCGGCCGACACCATGAACACACATGCCGGGTACGGCTCTCACGGCTATATGCCGTGATGCGAGTAAATTGCAAGCGGGCGTGACCGATTTCGCGTTATAACCTCGATACGCTTCTGGGCCGCGCTTTTCAACACCCGGGGTTTCCACTCCCAAACAGGCGTTCTTGCTGGGCGTGGTGTACGTAATGTTCGCCCTGTGGAGGCTGAGCGACATCCTTAAGAATGAGCTGGGCGGAAACACGGTCGCGGCTGAATTCACCCTCTTCATCAAGACGAGACAGGTAGGGGGCGCGCGCGTCACGCATCACGAGCGATTTTTTTTTCTTTCGGCCCGGTGTCAATCTACCAGTTGTACCGCTTTTTGGGAGTGGGGGGGGCACCGTTGTCCCGCCTCGAAAAAGCGTGCGGCCGCGCCCGTTCCGTCGCAGTTACATTAGTTGTTGTTGTTGTTGTTGTTGTCGTTGCTGCTGTCGTACGTGATAAACACCGTGTGGAGCTTGGCTTGGGCACGAGAGGCGCGTTAACCCCTACTGTAGTTGCAGCAGCAGCGATAGCGGCCGTGGCAGCGGCAGCAGCAGCAGTGTTAGCAGTAGCAGTAGCAGTGTTAGCAGTAGCAACAGCAACCAGCCGCAGCAGCAGCAGCAGCAGCAGCAGCAGCAAAACAGCAGCAGCAGCAGCCGCACCAGCAGTAGCAAGCATTTAGTTGGAATGCCTCCAATCCCCCCCCCCCCCCCCCGCCCGGTCGCGGTGCGTGCGCCTTGCATCGCGCGGCGGCGACTTCGCTCAACAGGACCACCTGGGATCGGCTTCTATCCTGTGCGCGTACACTATGCTGCTGATGCTTCTCTACCTGCCTGCTTCGCTGAAGGAATCGAAGCTGTTCAGAGACATCGCGGTGAGGAAAGGAGAAAGATGCCGAGCTCATCGGCCACCCTGGGTGGTCTCTTCGCTGGCCCTTTTTTTTTCGCTATTGTTTTGCGCACGAGACTTCATATAAATACGAGCTGGGCCAGCCATAGCATGGTTTAAACGTCGGATTGGCCATGCCCCCATCATTTGTTCTAATTTGGACTTGATTTTTCGACACGGTGTAGTTCATGCACTCGTCAACAGGTTGACCGTCGGCCCTATGCATTATTTATTTTTTTCCAGGAGATGAGACCGATCCAAAAACCCGAAAAAACACAAATGCGACCGAAACTAGTTAAAAAAAAAAAAAAAATAGGGCCGAAGGTGAATGCCTTTGAACGTGCGATTCAAATCCGGGGTTAGAAACTCAGTGCAAAATATTCAAAATTGAGCGGGGCATCGCAGAAATGCCATTTTTCTCGTAATGAATTGACTAATGTATGGAAATCGAGTTTTGGTAATATCTCTTGATGGGTGGCGAATTGGGCAACGAGACTTTCATTGCTCTTCTCTGTGTGTCTTCAGCACTGTCTCCACCAAGTTCCATAGAGATCGAAAACGACGATTTTTATACGAATTTTGTGTCAAAAAGTTGGTGTTGTTGAGTTTTCGCAGATATCTCAGCGAGATCGAGTCGGGAAAATAAAAAGTATAGAAATTTTCATATACGATTTTTTTTTGCATCAGCAGTGGTGTGTCAGGGTTAGTGTCCCCAATTTGTGTAGCCTAATTTGCAGTGGTTCACGAGATCCGACTCAACAAAGCTTTATCCGCTTTACGGCTGGCCCAGCTCGTACATACATATATATATATAAATAAATAAAAACACAGCGGTGAGGTCGGAGTTATCCTCAAAATGCACCTTTGCAAGCTTTGGGTTTGCTACTGCTTTACGAGTGATACTTCGGTCGCGCGTACTAGCGGAGTGTGTAGGTAAACTTATATGTATACGTAGCGCTGCGCTGCGCAGTGCTGTGCGGTGCTGCGCGGCTCGGCAGCATGGCTGTATATCGCGGTGCTGAGGACCGACCTGGTGCAACGCCTGCGCGCTCGGGTGGTGCACGGCAACTTGTCGTCGACACACGAACTTGAAACCGTTTCCCCGCATCACCTTTGGCACGTTGACGCAGACCGGGAGGGACCCCAAGCGGCTGCAGTGTGTCTTGTGTGTGCGAGACACGTGGCCGCCGCCGCCGTCCGCCGCCACGACCACCCCCACTGCGACCAATGGCGTGGACGGGCTGTGGTACCGTGCTTGATGCTGCTGTTGCTCCAATACTGACAGGTTACTTTACGAAACGATGTGGTTTGTTGTATCGCGCCTTGCACGTGTTCGTTCCCGAGGTGGCATTTGCGTGGATGCTTGCTCCCCCGCGCCCCCCGCCCGCTACGCCTCCCCTAAGGTTTCCACACGCCCGTCCTCCTTTTCTGCTTTTGCGGCTGCTGCTGCTGCTGCTGCCGCTGCTGCTGCTGCTCGGCGGCAGCAGCCGCTGGTAAAGAGTCGTTACCTCCTCATTTATCAAGCCCTCGTGGACCTGTACCCGATATAATCGTCACCTGCCGCGCCGACCGTCTCGCTCTGCTCTGCGAACGAACGCTAATGTATCACGTGTGTCTGACACGCGCTCAGGTGCGCTTCGTCTACTTCGAGGCCCAGGTTCCGCTTGCCAAGGAGCGCCGGAAAAGAGGAGCGCGGCAGGGCGACGACGCTTATCGAGGCGTTCCTTCCTCCCGGGATGCACCGAGAGCTTCCCCGGGTGACGCAGGGATGGAGAGCGAGGACTCGGCAGAGGAGCGCCCCCTGTTCTGCGTCGAGACGGCCGCCTGGTGAGCGCAAGCGTGTAGAGGCGTGTAAGGGGGAGGGGGGAGGTGGGGGTTTGGGTTAAAGTTAGGGTTAGGGTCCGGTCGGGGTTGAGGCGAACGGGTTTGCAGCCGGCCTGATCGTGACCAGTGTCGGCGTTTGGCGGGGTCTGTAGGGTTTCGAGGGTACACCAAGGGCGTGTTCGTGTCTGTGGCTGTGGCTGTGTCTGTGTGTCCGCGCGCGCGTAGAACCCCAAGGGGCGAGCCACCTTGGGCCGGACGTGAGCCGACGCGAAATGCACAGGGTGCAACGCGACGATGATAGAGGCGGCGGCGGCGGCGGCGGTGGCGGAAACGATCCAAAGCACCGGAGCGCCACCCGTCGGAAGAGGAGTCGAAGCTGCCGCTGCAGCTGCGTGGTGTTGCGAAGCGCCTCGCTCGAATACTCGCGGTTGGGCGTGTGGCGAGGGTAGACGTTTTGCGCAGGTAGACTTGTGTCATTGTGCGAGAGGCTTAGCTGTTGCCACCTGCCCCCCCCCCCCCCGGTTGGTATCACCTTTTTTTGGCGCACATGCTTTTATCATTTAGCACCATTTGGCTTTTTTTGGGCAGCTGGTTCACGCAATGGGGAGGCGGGCGCCAGGAGTAAAAAAATCGCTTGCCCCGACGCGCGCGCTCCCGGCTTCCACCGGCGTCCCAACAAAGGACCGAAGACCCACCTGCCCCTTGCACGGAACGCCGCCCACGCAGAAGTCGTGCTCCCTATATATCTGGTAACCTCTATCTGGTTCCGCGCTTTTTTGGTTCCCGCCCTCTCCCCGCTCCTTCCATTCTGCCACCCCCGTGCGCTTGTGCGCGCGCGCTCTTGCTTTCATCTGGGGATTCTTGGAACAGGCTCCTGGAACTGGCTTGGGAAACCTACAACGACCCGGCTGACTTCACGAACCCCAACAACTACCACTTCGGCATCGCTAACTTCGAGCGGGTGGGCTTCGAGCTCATCGCCCACATCTTCAACGCGCAGCACGACACGCACTGCTTCGTGCTCCAGGACAAGCCTAGGGCGGTGAGAGTCCCTCCCCCGCCTCCCGCCTCTTTGTTTCTCCGATCGCTGGTGATAACGAAACCCTTTCGTGTATACCAGGTGTATCATCATGTACGGATGTGTATCTTTTGGGACTTCCTGAGGGGGGGGAAATGAATGACCCTCGTGGTGGTTAACGCTTTTACTCGCGGATAGCTGATGACGTTAACGTCCTCCGGCCCTGGCACGCATGGTGATGGTGGCGCCACGACGCAAATTTCGGAGAAAGAGGCGGGGATTTAGGAGGATGGGGGCATGGATAGGGTGCCGGCCTCGCCGTTGCTTGCCCCTGCACCCCTCCTTTTAGCTTGCCTTGGCTCTGAGTTGGCTTGGCTCAGGTTGGCTTGGGTTGGTTCGGGTTGACTTTTTCCTAGCTTGGCTTGAGCTGGCTTGGCTTGGCTCGGTTTGGCTTGGTTTTGACTTTAGTTTTTCCCCGTCTACCAATTTCGTGTTTTCCTCTCCTTGTTCGCTGCGTTGCCCCCCCCCCCCCCCCCCCCCCCCCCCACCCACACACACCTTTGGCTTCCGTTCTTTCGTTCGTCTGTCCGTCCGTCCGTCCGTCCGTCCGTCCCGCCCCCAACGTGTAGCGAATCGTGGTTGCTTTCCGAGGGTCGGTTGGCACGAAGCACTGGATGGACAACCTCAGGTGAGAGGACGCTTGTGTTGGGGGGTCATCTTCGGTCGGTGGCCTGGTTGGCTTTCGTTCGCCGCGCGACCGATCCGATGGAGACAGACGCGTGTAGTGTCGAAAATGGTCTTGGCCGGCTGCTCGCTCGCGATAACCCATTTCCTCTACGTAGCCTCTCGTGTTACCGCGAGCTGCGTTATGTTGCCGCTGTGTTGACCTTGCCGGCCCCCCACCGTGGAAACGTTTTGAAATATATATATATGTTTTTTTTTTTCATTTTTTTTTTTTAATGCAACCGTTGAAACGGTTTTTGGAACGGTTTTTGAAACGGTTTTTGAAACGGTTTTTGGAAATGGTTTTTGAAACGGTCTTTCGAAACCGTCTTAATACACGGGTTTTTAAACGCCAAAGAGCTTGCACCGTTTCCTCGCGCCCCAAGGTTCTTGCAAACGGAGTTCAACCTGGACCAGATGATGCCGAAGGGCCGGGAGGCCGAGGCCCCTGAGGTGATCGCGGAGGACATCGACATACACGCGGCGGAAACCCTTCACGACGTCGTTAAGCACATGGCGTCTGCAGACGAGGAAGAGGTGAGGGCCCCGCCGCACCGAGGAGGCGACACGGGGAAAAGAAGGGGGGGGGGGGCATCGGCATGCAAAGTAGAGAAAGGGGCAAGGGAGGTGGTTGGGGGTTCGGCCTCGGCGCTCTGAAGTTGCGCATCCTCCAGTGAATCGGAATGGGAATACACGCCGCGTGTTTGCAGCTCACCTGACGAAGGCGGTACGTTCGCCCTGCTCTACCCCCCCCCCCCCCCCCCCCCCTCCCTCGCAAAGGGGACCGGGGGAAAAGGTCAAATGACAAAAGGAACAACAAAATTGGGGGCCCCCCCCCCCCCCCCCCCCCCTGCAAGAGGTGGGCGGAGGAAGGGGGAGGGGGAGGGTGATACGACAACATCTGCTGCAAGCTGCAAGGGCGTGTGCCGACGTGTCTTCTCTGCCGTACAGCTACTGTATGAGAGCCAAGAGCTGCGTGTACGGTGTTTCGTTTTATTTATTTTCGCCACCGCTTCGTCACGTCCCCGCCCGCGCTACCCCCGCCCCCCTCCCCCTATCCTTACCCTACCCCTTCCCGCACCCCCCACTCTCCACCCGCCGCCCGACTCTTGCTTCCCTCTCTATTTTTGCCTCTGCTACAATTGTCGAAACGCCGCCGATCTGCACGACTAGGAGGACGAGATGCAGTCCGCCGCCAGCAGTCACAACGGTAACGCTGTCCCGCCCCCCATCACCGCCGACTACTCTTCCGGCTCCGGCGCCACTGCGTCCCGCCTTCCCACCGAAAGCTACGCCGATATCGTTGCAAATGCCGCGGGGTGGGCGACAGCTTCATCGACTCCTGTCGCCCGACGGCGGGGGAGCAATAGCGTGGGCAGCGGTGGCGGTGCTTCTGATTCGAACGCGACAAACCTCCCCACGCCCGCCGGCGTTGGACAGGACGGCGGCGGCAGCGGTAGCGGCGGCGATTGTAACAGCAGCTACAGCTCTACCGAGAGTGCCACGGACGATGCTGCTGACACCGTGGGCGGTACCAACGGTGCGGTTGCGAACATCCCGTCGCCGGTAAGGTTGTCTTCGGGCACCTCTTCGGCCACCACGCGCCGCGACATGCGCGGCAGCGGCCGCAGCAGCGGCCGCAGCAGCGGCCGCAGCGGCGGCGGCGTCGGCGGCATAAGGGGGGCTAGCAGCGGGTCGTTCGCGGGAGACGACGGCAGCGGCAGCGACAGGCAACGGTCCCGAGCGATATCACCTTCCGGCATCCGCGCCGTCCTGAAGGGGTTCTCGCTGCTCCCGTGGCAGTTTCGCGAGTCATGGGACCGTGACCCCGTGAACCCTCCCGGCGGCAAGGGCAGGCGTTCTACTCCCATGCTCGGACGGAGCGGCGGTCTCGACGGTAAATCCGGCGCCTCCACCGCGAGTACGGGGGGAAAGGGGGGAACCCAGAGACGAGGCTCCGCCCCCGCCGCCTTCGGCGCCGCCGCCGCTGCTGCCGCCGCCGCCTGTAACGGTAGCGGTAGCGGCGACGGAGCGGACCGTGGCGAGGAAGAGAAGCAGGTGGGAGCGGGCGAGGAACCGTCCTCCCTCCCGAGCGGTCCCGTGGGGAGCTGGTGGGGGCCGGAGCTCGGCAGCCCCCGCATCGGCCGCAGCCACTCCATGACCGTCGTGAGCGACATCGAGAAGGGCAAGCGGCTGTCTCTGTCGGGGCACCAGGGGGGGAAAGTCTGGCCGGCCTCAAAGGGCCTGTTCCCCGGGGGCGGCGTGCGCGCGCGGAGCCGCGCGGCGTCGTACGACCACGCGGCGATGCTGGAGGCGAAAGGGGCGGCGGAGGAGGCGGAAGGCCCCGGAAGGGGGGGCGCACCGTGGCGCGCCATGTCCTTTGTTGCTGGTGGAGCGGGGCGGTGGCAGGTGTGCACCGTCGTGAACAAAACGTGACGTAAGCGGGGGGAGGTGGTTCAGGCATTTGTTTCGGCGGGGGGGGGGGGGGGGGGTGTGGGGGGGGGGGGGGGGGGGGGGGGGGGGGGGGGGGGGGGTCCTTTGCTTGGCATCCGGCCACGTTGTCTTGTATGATTTGTTTGTGTTTTTTTACCGTCATCATGCCGTCGCGCGCTCTCGCCCGTGTGCCTGTCAGCTCGAGGTCCTTAGTGTGCGTTATTTTTTTATCTTCTATATTATTTGTTTCAAGCGGTCCATAGTGTTTGGCCCGTGCTGTGGCCGTGGTGACTGTGGCCGGGGTCGCCCCCCCCCCCCCCCCCCCCCCCCCCTCTCTACTTTCTCCCACTTACCCCCCTTTACAACTACATCCGCATTTTTTCGAGACAATTTACTTGTAATTAGTGTTTAGTCATTTTTACAGTATTCATATGTAAGTACGACAAGGGTCAAGTTGGGGGCGCTTGCGCTTGTGAGGGAACCTAGACGCGGCACGCCTCCACCCCCTGCCGCAATGGCGGGATGGGGACGTCGCCGTGTTTCCCCAGTCCCCGCTATGAAAAAGGAGTTTTTTTTTTTTTTTTTTTCGACGCGCTTATCCTTTCTCTACTGCACGCCGACGATAAGGCCTCCTGTACGAGCTACGTACAAGGTATAAAATCAAAAGAGATTGCAAAACGACTGGCTCCGTCCTGGATATGCGTATGATACGAACTGTTTTTTGGTACATGCGTCGAAAGTAGCCCGCGATATATATATACATATATAACATATACCAGGTACATATTTGCGCAAGCACGTGGTGGTTGTTGTACGAAGTGTTGTGTTGTGTTGTGTGTGTGTGTTTTTTTACGGGCGTTTCCCCTCGCTCGAGGCATGTCCAACCTAACCCCCTCCCACCCCCCTCCCCCCCCGTTTTGTTTTTCAACTTTGTTTTTTCGTCATCACCTATTTATCGAGGCTACCCCACCCCACCCCACCCCGCTCCACCCTCCCGTCCCCGTGCACGCGGCCGTGAGCAGGGATCGCCCGGCGTGATGGAAGGCCTGGGCCGCGGGCTGGTGCGGCGCGGGGAGGGTTTTGTTAGAGGCACGGAGGCGGGACTGGACAGGGCGGCGAAGGCGGCGAGGAGGGGTCTCGAGGTCGCCGACAACGCGGCCCACGTGATCGGCATCAACCGCATCCCAGTGCTAAGGCAGTACCTGTGGGGGCAGGTGCACACCGGCTTCTGGAACTCCTACGAGGTTAGTCCGGCCAGCAAGCTACCACCGTGGGAACCTATGTATGGCGGGTGGGGGCGCCTATCTTGAAAGTTTCTGGAGCAGTCGGAAAAAAAAGGGGTCGTTCGACTACGGCCATGCCGGGCATGAGTAATATACCCCCCCCCCCCCCCCCCGCTCCCCCCCCCTCCGCAGTGCACTGAACGCATTTACCCGTTATCTCGCCAACGCCCCATAACCACCGCGGAACTCCCTCCGACGTTGTTCGCGTCTGTGCGTTTTTTATTTATTTTATAAAAAAAAATTCAGGCTGTGAGGGGCGAGGTCCACGCCACCGTCCGCAAAACGCTGGTGGACTGGCTGCTGAGCGAGGACGACCCCCCAGACATCAAGCTTTACGTGACGGGGCACTCTATGGGAGGGGCGCTCGCCACGCACTGCGCCATGGACCTAAAGGTACGTGCGTGTCTTGTCAGGCCCCGTGACCCGTGACCCGAATAAAACGCGTGATTTTCCCTTTTTTTGGGCAATGCGAGGGAAACGCTGTGTCTGTCAGCCGAGCGCGCGGGGGGGGGGGAAGGGTGTACTCACTGTCATGCATGGCCGTAGTCGTATGACCACAGACCAGACCCTCGGGGTGGGGGGGAAAGTGTAGGGGGGTGTACTCATTCGCCGCATGTCGTGCATGGCCTTAGTCGTGTGTATGACGATGATCACAGGAGGCCTGGAGTGTGGGTCTTGGGTTTATTAATCGAGGTTTTGGGGCATCTGTGTGTTGTTTCGACGGCGAGGGGGCAGAGAGGCTCAGGTTGGGGGAAAGGGAAGGGGGGGGGGTACTCATGTCGTGCATGGCCGTAGTCGTATGATCATACCTGGTAGACCCTCGCATCTCCACTATGCCGGGCCGGAGGACGTCGGGTTTTTACCGACCAGGCAGGCATTGATTTCTTGGTACCATGCGCGAAGCGCCGTGATGTGTTCGGCGAGTCGCATGAAGGGAGAGCTGCATCCTACTAAGAACCAAGAATCGCTTGCGAGGCGGACTTTGGCACCTTGTGCGTACTTTTCTTGCATTTGGATAACAGTTCCGAGAGGACTGTGATTTCTTCGTTTGCTTTTTTGGGGGGGGGGGAGAAAGAGAGAGAAAGCATAAGAGCGCTATCTACGTTTGACGGCGCGGAAACTGCTGATGCCGCGTGGGTTTTGCTCCGTTCTGACGGCGCCGACGGCATCCGTCGTGGTGAAGGTGGTACTGCTGCCGTGCAGTGAGCACCCGTTTCGATGTTGGGTGCCGGGGGCAAAAGTCCGATTCACGACCGGAATTAGGGTTGGCGGAGACGGGAGCGATAAGGGAGCTGTCCCTCATTCCCTAAAAATAAGACCTTGTCATGGTGGCGACCCGATCGTGCCGCCCGACGGCACAGCCATAAATACGTACGCACACACGCGCTCGCACGCGGGCGGGCGGAAAGGAGACATGCATGCGCCCGTCCGTCGCCCCCCCCTCCCCGCTCTCAACTCCTCGTTCAGTCGGTTTGCCAATCAAGATCCCGAGTAAATTAAAGAAATGGGGCGTTTGCAGCAACCTTGACGAAAAAAGTAGTGGTGCTGGTTTCCCCCCCCCTGCTTCCCGTCCCCTTCCCCATCCGCCGCTTTGCCTATTTGAGCATCTCTCTTATTCGCTCGCGCTCGCGCTCTCTCTCTATGCGTCCCTCTCTCACTGATAACCCCCCCCCCCTGGTCGGTGTCTCGAAAGGGATGCGTGGTCAATGGTCAAATGACTAAGGCAATAAGACAAATGAGTACGCCCAAAGA
>MEHQ01003941.1:59549-71130 GCA_008828725.1 Saccharina japonica | reverse complement strand
ACGGCCATGCATGAAAATGAAGTAAGCAACTACCCCCCCCCCCGCCTCCCTTTTTCCTCCCGCGACCCCGGCAGCTGCACACGATCGACAAGATCCAGGCCCGTCTCGGAAACTTTGTTCGCGTGCGGCGGACCCTCCTGCAGCGGGCCATGCGTTCTCTCCCGCGCAGTCTCCAGCAGCGCCGTGGGCAGCAGCAGCAGCAGCAGCAGCAGCAGCAGCAACAACAACAACAACAACAACACCAACAGCAGCAGCAGCAGCAACGAGAAAGAGGACGCGACGAAGCTAACCGGGACAAGCAGGAGGTGCCCGAATGGCGCCCTGGGCAGCAGACGCAGGCGCGGGCGACGTCGAGCGAGAGGGTGGGCGAGGCGGCGGCGGCGGTGGCCGGGACGGTGGCGGCGGGGGCGAGCCACGCGCTGCGGCGGGTGGGAACCTTGGGAAAACGCCTGCAACGAATGGGATCCCCCTCGCACGGGACGCCGAGCGTGCTTGCGAGGGGGGGTGCCGGAGACGGTGTCCCCGCCGCCAGACCCTCCGATGAAGGCGATCCCACCGTGAAGAGGGCTGTCGCTCGCGACGGGGATGTCGATGGTGACGGCGTCCGGGACGGCGTCCTTGACGGCGTCATCGCGCCAGAGCTGAAGGTTTCTGTGGCAGGCGAGAGCCCCGCCGCAGAGGGCGCTGGCGTCTCATTCGTCGATGGCGGCAGCGCCGGGCGTGCTGCTACCGGGGAGGCTGCGGACGTCGGCAAGACCATAATCGGAAGCAGGAGCAACAGCGGCAGCTGCAGCACCGGCAGCGCGAGGAAGGCCGCCTGGGAAGAAGGCGGGGTCGGCCCGGAGCGTACGATGCGAAAGGTCACCCCTTACCCGATCGAGGAAGCTGCCGAGAGGGCTGACCGCGGGGACACCGGCGGCGTCGGTGGGAGCGGGAGCAGGGTGCTGCGGAGGGTTGCGTCGCGCCTGAACACGGTGGTGAGCGCGCTGGACCCGCGGAACTTCTTGAACAGCCCGACGCCCATCCCCACCAATGCGGCCGGCGACCAAGGCGACGGGGAGGGGGGAGGGGGGGAGTGTCCCCGGGGCACGGTGGAGCTACACATGGTTTCCTTCGGGGCTCCGCGGGTAGGCAACACGATTTACGCAGCGAGATACGACGATGTCGTGCCTCATAGCTTCCGCGTGGTGGTGGACGGCGATCCCGTGCCGGTGAGAAGCGGAGTTCGAGCGTTGTTTTTGTTTTCGAGCAGGCGTTATTTTTTCCGCGGTTTCGGATGCCGAACGTTAAAAAAGAGACGCGGGCATGTACGGGGCGCTCCCCTGAAGCGTGGGGGGCACGTGCTCACGGAGACAGTGACGTCAATCCGCAGCTACTTGTGCCGCTAAATTCCCTGCCCCTGCCCCTGATCGCACAAGCTTCCCCCGGCCGAGTACAACTACCCGCCTGCCGCAACCCCCCCTCCCCCCTTCGCTGCTATTAACTCATTAAAGCTGTCATCCACATGCAAGCGCGCCTCACAAGCGGTTCTTAGTAGGATGCAGCTCACCCTTCATGCGACTCGCCGAACACCTCACGGCGCTTCGCGCTTGGTGCTAGCAATGTCGGCCTGGTCGGGAAAAATCCGACATGCTCCGTCCCCGCATTGTAGAGATGCGAGGGTCTATGATCATACGAGTACGGCCGTGCATGAATATGAAGTACACCCCCCCCCCGCGCTGCTATCCCTCCCTGACTTCCGATTTTCCGCCATCCCGTCTCCCCAACTTGCTCTCTTCTTTTCTGTCCAAATCCCGTGCGAATCGTGGCAGGGTGTGCCCAGTTGGTGGTACACGCACGTGGGCACGAAGGTGCTGATCGACGGGAAGGGGAAGGGGAGCTTGATCATGGACCCCAGCTTCGTGGAGAAGCGTTTCTTCGTCCGCTCGAAGCGATACGTGCTGTCCCACCTCGTCGAAGCGTACCAAACGGGGTTGCGAGGCAACCTGCTGCAGGTGGCGATTTTGTGTGCTTTGTGTTGGGGGTGTTGGTGTGAGGTGTTGGACGTTGTTTTTTTGTGTCGGTGGGTAGTGCGCGGCATCCAGCCCGTACGGCTCGTGACACGGCCTGTACGGCAGGGCTGCTTTGTTTGTCGTTCTTGTGGGTGTTGTTGTTGCTGTTACCGCTGGTGTTGCTTTTCGGTTCGGTTCGTTATTTATTTAAATGTTGCTGTTGTTTCTTTTGCTTTTGTTTCTGCTGTTGTTTGTTCCGTTTTATGTTGGTGTTGTGGTGGTGGTGGTGGTGGTGGTGGTGCTGACGGTGCTGTTGTTGCTCATTGATGTTTTTGCTGCTACAATGAGTAGGTGTTGTTAGTTTTTGGTATGCGGCGAGAAGGGGTGGATGATCCCCCGCAGAGGATCAATAGGGAGAAAAACAAATTCCCCTACGCCTCCCCCGAAAGAGGTGGCGGCTGGCGACAAGCAAATTTTGGAAGCCAAATAAGATGTCGGAGGGTGTTAAAACAGTCTTTGTTTTTGGCCCCTTTCTCCAAGACGCGAGGAAAATTCCGAGAAAATGTTGGGGGCCTGCGCTCTACTACGCCAGCTCGTCTGTCGGGGAGCAGATCAGATACTCCAGTCCGTGAATCGGCACTTCGTTGACGCCCTGACCCTCACCCCCCCCCCCCATCCCCTCCTCCCCTCTCCATCGCTCCCTCCTTTCCCCCCGCTCCGTCCGTGTCTTTGTACATGGAAACAACAGGCGGTGCCCGCCAATGTGGCGAAGAGTCTCCCGGCCCACTGGCCATTTGGGGTCCCCACGGACGACTCCTCCGCCGAGTCGACGACCTCTTCGCAAGAGGAGGCCGAGGACTCGGAGGGGGAGGGGCTTCCCCTTGCGTCCCCCATGTCCATCTCCGTGCAGCAGGACGACATCGCCCAGCACGCGCTCAACGCCCTCAACCGGGCCGACCTGCTCAACCGCGGGCAGTCGTTCCGGCTCGTTCCCGGCTTCGGCCAAACCCCTGGAGGGACTGCTGCTACCGCTACCGCTGTCGCTGTCGCTGCGGCGGCGGCGGCAGCGAAAGCGAAAGCTACAGCGGTGGTGAGGGGAGCGACGGTGGCAACGGGGGCGCACGAGAGCAGTGGCGGGGATCCCAGCCCTACGGTGACTCCTGGCGGCGGGATCGATGAGGCGTTGGAGGAAGGGCGGGGGGTAGGGTGGATTAGACCAACGCCGGCGGCAACACCAGTGGCGGCAGTTTCGGCAGGGAAACTCGGCCACAAGTGTCCGTCGGGGCTTAAACCTGCCTGGGGTGGGTCGATTCGAGGCGTCGGTGGTGGTGCCGCTAGTGTGTGACGGTCCCGGGATACGTAGCCTTATGTGGGGGGGGGGGGGGGGGGTCCCTTCCTTTTTTAGGGGGGGGTGTACTCCATTTTCATGCATGGCCGTAGTCGTATGACCATAGACCCTCGCATCCCTACAATGCCGGGACGGGAGCATGTCGGGAGTAGACTTGTGTTCGCAGCGGTAGCAGTATTAGGAAGCGGTTGCGTGGGAAAACCCCAATAGCAGAACGGGGTCCCGCAGACTTATCTGTCGCCTTTATCGTTTTCGACGTTCGCACGCTATAGATTATATCCGCCCATGTTTTGTTTTAAGATTTTTAAGTTTTCCAAGATTTCGTCCCACCTTTTTGGGTAGTTTGTACGAGATGCCCCGGGTTTTCAATGGAAAGAGGGGCAGTAGAGGACAAACGAGGGTTTTGGGGTAGCGGGGGAATTGTTTTTGTTTTTGTTTTGTTTTGTTTTTTGTTTTTTTCGGTCACAGCCGATACGTTCCATGTTTTCCTGCCTGAAAAAAAATATATATTTCCGCTATCATATTATACGTACGCAGCGTGTTTTGCGAGGGGTTTGGGGTATCGTGCGATTTTCAGGGTTTCGCCTGTCGGGTGGTCCCGCGGGATCGCGGGGCGTCGTGGTAGCCGCCTAGGTGTTTGTAAATGCGTCCCTTTTTTTGTCCCGATTCCTGCCGTTTTCATTGGTAACGTCGTTTTGGTAGTGTAGGGTTATAGGCTGGGTTGCTTCTTTTATCCGACGCAAAGCCGGCGACCGTTTTTAGAGAACGCTGTTTAGGTGAACCCAGTGCTCGACAGAAAACGAATAGTTTTGGGAAAGGGAAAGGAACCAAGGGGAAGCACAGGCGGCGGGGGGGGGGGGGGGGGGGGGAAAAAAAAAAAGGGTTAAAAAAAAAAAGATCTTTGAGATCCCGGGGGGGGGGGGGGGGGGGGGGGGGGGGGGGGGGGGAGGCGAAGAAAAGACAAGGTTTAAGTAAAAAATGATCATGTGAATCCTCGGGGGGGTATGGCGCGGCAGTATTTTTTTTCAATATTTTCAGGAATAATAAATAAAACGTATATAATAGTGGGTTTTGTTATTTTCCGAGTTGAGTTTCGGGGGAGGGGGGGGGGGGGGGGGAGCCGCCCACGTGCGCACCGGGGGGGGTTGTGGAAAAGTGCGCCCCCTGTCCGCGCGGATGGTTACAAAGAGGCGTGTTTTGCGCTTTTCGAGTTGACCGACCGACCGGAAGGCGAAGCGATAGACACGGTAGATTTTTGCCATCGGTGGTTTATTTAGTATTAGACCGGCCGACAGCGCGTAGAACATTTTACCTGGTTAGGTCGATTGGTTTCCAGATGGTGCAGGGCTACTACTCTGTTGAATATTTTGTGGTAGCGCAGCGCAGTGAAGAAAGACGAGATTTAGAGAGTAGGGGGGGGGGGGGGGGGGGGGGGGGGGGGGGGGGGGGGGGGGGGGGGGGGGGGGGGGGGGGGGCAAACGTCGGACACCGTTCGTTCCGACGGCTCCCGGATAGCACTGTTGAGTAGATGTCTTGGTCTTTTAAGCGCTTGCCTGCTCCTCCCGCGTGAGAGTCTCTTGACGAGACAATTTCGCGTAAGGGCGGAGCATGGTTGTTTGATCGGCGGGGGGGCTTGCTGGCCGCGTGCCCTTTGTCGGCGTTTAACGAAAGGAAAACCTTAATCTTAGCGCACTAGGGGATCAATAGAACGCCGAGAAGAAAGCCGACCGTGTTGTTTTAGCGCGGAAGGGGAGGGAGGGAGGGAGGGAGAGGGAGGAGTAGGGGGAGGGGGAGGAGAAGGGGTGTATGGGGGGGGTATCGTTTTCGCCGTTTGGCATCAGACCATCATAACTTGGGGTGCTCGTGGGCGTGTTTTTCTACTTAGGCGTGTGTTTTTTTTTTGGGGGGGGGGGTTGTTTTTGGTGTTTTGTTGGTGTGTCGACCAAGCCGTTGTCGCCGCCGATATCTGCGCTGTTTTTTTACCTCCGAAGCAGTCGCGGTTTGCCACGGGAGCTATGATTAGCATGTTTACGAAGAAGAGCAACAGCGCGCATTTGTCGCCTTAGTTAGGTTGAATAGGACGAGGAGAGCGCCCTGCACCGCCCTCTTACCGCCCTCTTTTTTTTTCTTTTTCTTTTTTGTTAGGAGAGAGGCCTGGCGTGCTGCAAGCGCACGCACGCACCTACCTCTACCTGCCCTCTTTTTCGAAAATTCTCGGTTCGGTGTGTCCCGATTGATTGTCTCCGGGGGTGACTTTTGTCAGGTTTTTGCGGGTCGGGTCGGGTCGGGTCGGGTCGGCTGCTGTGGTGATACCTGCCGCTCCGGTAGGTGATTCCGCCGCTTGTACGTTGCTCGTCTTCGAGGAGATTGCGCCGGAAAAACAGCGCTTGCGGCAGAGAGGCCTAACGGGGAGCCGCGCTGGTGGTACCGGTGGTTAGCGCTTTTGGTCGTGCTCTGGGCGCGTGAGGAGGATAGAGTGAGAGAGAGAAAGAGAGAGAGAGAGCGAGAGACAATTTACGTTGTGGGAGCGTCTGGTTCTGTTGGCTGGGTGGCTGGATGGGTGGGTGGTGTGGGTTGGTGGAATCGTGGGTGGGTGCATGTGTGCATGTGCTGCGAATGACTGTCGCTGTTTTTTTTTTTTTTTTCTTATCTCGGATGCTTGCAGCGGTTTGCGCCGCGCTGCACTCTCGACGGAATCGCGCCGTTTGGCGCGACCTGTAGAAGACTGCACGTGTCTGCAAATAGACTCGTCTCGACCTGGGTGTGTATGTTTTTGTGTATAAATAGGTTTTGAGGCGAGAATTTTCGTTTTTGTTTGTTTGTTTGTTTTTTTTTTTTTTTATTGTTTCGTTAGGTTGGCTTTTTTTTTGTTGCGCCGCCTGCCTCTCCCACCCACACGGAAAGGTGGGTATTGAAGGGGGGGGCGCACGGGCTACTGCTGGTGTACCTGTTTTTTCTCAAATGGGTAGGAGTTCGTACAGAAGTACGGACTATGTTTTCTGTGATATGAGTGTGTACTTAATGGCAAGTGGAGTCCATCATCGTGTCGTGTCGCCTGATGTTCCTACTCGTAACTTCGAGGAGCGCACGGTGCCTTGATGCGAAGTTTTATTTGCCGTCCACTTGTGTCGTCTTTTTTTTTTTCTTGTCATGTTTTTTTGTATTTTTTTTGTATTTTTCAGTACAGCAGTAGCACTACATTAGTATGTACGTGCGTGGTGAAAGTGCGTGAAGGTTCTTGACAAGCCTAACGATCCCCTTGGCGTCTTCCGAATCCAGCCTAATCGGGGCCGGAATTTTGAATGATAAAAGGTCTCTTGGTGATGGGGAGCGATGATTTTTTTTTAGTTTTTGTTTTCGACGAGCTCACACGTATTGTTGTGCTGTATGTAGTGCGATGCGTTCTCTTGGAAGAGGCTGTATCAATAGCGCTACCACGAACAGCATTCCGTTTTTTTATATATATACGCACAGATAGCTGATGCGCTTGGTTGCATTTTACATTTTGGCGTCGGTATGTCCGGCGTGGCCGTGCTCCCGCTTTATTGCTTCTAAGCGGCGCAATTGGTTCCGCGGGCGGGCGTGTTTCTCGATAGGGGCGGGGGCTGGGGATGCAAAGCACGCCCAGTATATAGCCTCTGCAGAGCTGAGGAGATTGCAGTGCATCAAGGGTACATTCCAGCAAATAGTAATACTCCCAAGGATACATTCATACATACATCTCTCTATTCCGACTGTGGAAGGCGAAGTGGCGTCGAGATCATGCCGATTTCAAGGTTTTTGACTCGCCCCTCCTGAGACGAAGCAACGGTTCGTTGTGTTCTGCATCAAGAGTCCGTGGGAGCAAGTTCTCATGCATCAAGCTTCTCTCGCCGATCACGTTGTTTTTTTTAAGAATGATATTTTGGTCGGTAGAGCTTAACAAACCACTTACTATTCGATCCTATGCATCGGTTGATTGAGGTACAGTATGTACGAGACAAACGGAATAACGCCAACCAATGATTGTGGATGGATCTGATCGGATTGGCTTAGGGTTCGGGTTTGTTTCTATTCGCCTTGTACAGTGACAATCAACCATTCGGTCGGATATATATATATGTGATAAAGCACCTCCCTCTCATTTTGGTTCCTTCCATTTCGATGCGATCGAGGCCCCTCAAAGCCACACACAGGTGGCAGTGGCAAAAAAAAACAAGGCCAACAGCCCATTGCCGCGCGCGGAGGCATGTGTACGTCCGCAGCTCCGCAGCAGCAGCGGCGCGTTGCCCGACAGTGGACCAAACGTTCGGATATTTCAAGCCTTGCTGTCCCTTCCCTTGCTGCTCCAGACCGCGGACAAGTCACCAAAACCATGATTTCCTATCCGGACCAACATCCGGACCACGGACAAAAACGTTTCCCGACAGTGCCCCCGACCCAACATTGATCGCCCCCCCGCCCCATTCAAAGCTGCCATCCATAAGCGAGAACATACGCGTGAGGTGCCGGAATCGGCCTCACTATTAATAGGAATGCAGCTCGCTCTACAACACCTCACGGCGCTTCGCGCTCTTGGCTGCGCGTTTGGTGCTCTAGCAATGTCTGCCTGGTCGGTGAAAACCTGACGTGCTCCGTCCCGGCATTGTAGGGATACGAGGGTCTACAGTATGGTTACTATACTACGGCCTGCTGACATGGTGACATGAATACCCCCCCCCCCCGCGCATTGTAGGGATGGTCGGTGAAAACCCGACTTGTTCCGTCCCGGCATCGTAGGGATGCGAGGGGCTAGAGTCATACGCTACGGCCACGCACGACATGAGCCCCCCCCCCGTCTGAGTCTCCGCCCGGCCGCGGTGCAAGCAATGTCTGCCTGGTTGGTGAAAAACCAACGGGCTCCGTCCCGGCATTGTAGGGATGCGAGGGTCTATGGCCATACATACGACTTTGGCCATGCACGACATGATGACGCCCCCCCCACCCCCTCCCCGCCCCGCGCGCCTCTTTGTGCAAAACCTATGACGGCGACGACATCCGGCTTGCGCGCTTAAAAACCACCAAGTGGCCGCCAAAGCACTATTAATAGGGGAAGCGGGGGCAGCATATGCCGATTGCCGCGCTTGGTACAGAGACCCGGTTGAGGAATGCCCACCACGCATTCGTCCCGCGCGCACTAAAAACCTACCAAGCATTGCCATTTTTTTCTCTGGCGCTGGGTGTTGTGCTACAACAACATTAGTAGTTAACAAGACGCCGTCTACCAGTTTTGTGCCCGCTGCACCGGGAAGGGGGCTGGTTTCAGCTCGCCCCCAACCATCGCGACTACACCCTCTGGCCAGCGGCTGGTCGGTACACACGTACGGGCAACGACTACAGAAACCGCCTCCATCACGCTCCCATCAATCTCTTGTCAGTGAGTGATTCGTCCGGGTCCGACACTTTTATGTTTCCTGTTTTTTGTTTTGTTTTGGTTTTCAGTCGGCGTTGTTCGTGCTTTTTCCTGGGTCATTCCTGGGCGGGACGATCGAACCAATGGGGGATGTCATCCCCCATTGGATCGAACAGTCACTCCCAGGCCCGGGTGGGTGGGCGATGCCGCAGCCCTAACCACCTCGCACGCATGTTGCGTTAGGTTTCGGGAAACGTCACATGCGGGCCACGGTACAACAGCTACTAACTACCGTAGCTGCAGGATCGTTTCGCGATATTACTGTATCGTACACAATGTCATATCGTCAGAGGAATGCCTAGGAACGTAGGAGGAGGACTGGCGCCAGAAAACCGTCACGAACGAGCTCCACGTTTCCGCCTCGACTTTTACTCTATCGCATGTACATTATTATATTCCTCCGCTTTTAGCTCTGTGGATGCACCGCTAAACCAAAATCCCGAGAACACGGCATACAATGGGCCTCCTGGCCCCCTCTCTCTTCCCCCTCCCCCGCCCCCTACCCCGGATCTTGCCTGGCACATTTCATCGCGCTTTGGGTCCGGTTATTTTCGACGCTCGTCTTCTACTTGCTATGTACGAACGATGCTTAACATTGCGCTTAGTTTTTGGCCGCGCGTATGGCATCTTGTCGACGTTGCCTGCAGCAGTCTCAAAACGCCCGCGCTTTGCGCCCCCGAAACTCTTCGGGGGGGGAAACACCAGGCGAGAGTAACTAGTCAGGATTCGGACCTGAAACCAACCGTAGGAAAAGCGTTTCCGCTGGTAACATCAATCACCACCGCTAGATTGTTAATGGAAGATTGAGGCTGCCCTGGCTTTTGTCACTTCACTTCCCCCTTCCGCCCAACTGTCTCCGCCCACTTCAGCCCCCCCCCCCCCCCCCTCCCCCTCTCCCTCAGCTCCCACAACGCCTTGCACGTGACATGCATGCGGCCTTATCTGCTTCCCGCCCACTGCAGCCTCACCCCCCCTGCGCTCCCACAGTGCCTTGCACGTGACATGCGGCGTTGCCGCACCAATAAGTGTGGTGCTATACACTATGGTACCTACCTTACCGTTTCGCTGTTCAGCTTTAACCTAAGAGCGCACAAGCGAGACACAAACCCAGGGGTACAGATCCACATGGCCCCCCGGTATTCACTCGTACAGCTGCGACATTTTCGCTTCTAAAGCAAAAGCATGATGCATGAGCGAGAGACAACTATGATGACGTCGACGGGAAGGTGTATCTATTCCCGGGTCTCGTCCGCAACAAAAAACACCAATCCTGGTCTAGAAAGCGCCTCCCCGGGGGACATGACCTAAGGTCGACAGGAGAATACAAGGAGAACATCCAATTACTATTTTTTCATTGAGGGGTACGGGTCACATGACCCCCCTCCCCCCGCTCGGCCGCTTGCTTTGGCGGTTTTCGCCCCGTTTTTTTCTCGGAATGGCTGCTTTCTCATCGCATCAGCAGGGCGCTCAGCCGCTCAGCAAACAAGAACACGAGTTCGTACAGCAGTAGTAATGGCGGGCAAGTATGTACGATGTATCACGTTCCGTATAAGGGGGGGCGGAAGAGCTACCATCCACCGGGAACTAACAAGCAAGCCAACACGCCAAAAGGTAAGCAGCAAGCACATCGATCGATCATGATTTTTCCTAAACATATACATTAATATACAAGCACAAATTTTATGCTATTAATAGTTTATTTCAGAACATGATCAGCTAAGCTTCCCAAAACCGAACGCAGCGCCAAGCTCGGCGAGACCGCAAGCTCTACTCAACCCTCGCCAAGCACGGAGCACCCCCAAAAAGTCCCACGTTGAAGACGGAGACAGCGCGAACGACCAAGCCTAAGAAAGAAAAGGTCAAGGAACTACGAACGATTATCAGCGCATAAAATTGGGGGGCATCCAGTCACGAATAACTACTACTACATTCGCTCGCGAGTTTTCGGGACGCGAGCGAGTCTCTTCGCTCGCGATTTTTTATCTTTATTTTTTATATATCTTGCGAGTGAAAATCAACGCCGCAACGCTCTTTTTTTATCAAAAGAGAGATAGACACACACCATTCCCAGCAGAAGAAGACGACAAAAAAAGAAAAAAAAACTAAACGAAAACAAAAAACGCTTCCTATCTGATCTTACACCCTACCACGAACTACCGAACGAGCTGCACACAGCACAGCACAAACCAAACACAACTCTTACGAGCTTTCTTACTTTCTTACCCCCACCGCCGCCGCCGCCGCCGCCGCCGCCGCCGTTACCACCTTCACCATCACCATCACCGACACCACCGCCACTCGGCCCTTAACCTACACGGCCAAAACAACAGACAGCACCACAACCCATCGCAAGCGACCTTACTCGCTCCCCTCCCCAGTATCGGACGTACCCTTCGCCCTCAGACCCTCGCCCATGTACGTAAGCCTCACGATGACTACCCTAGCCCCGGTTTCTACGAGAGGAACGGCGTCGCGAGAGCGGGGCGGGGCCACCAGCGGAAGCCCGCGGCGCACGCGGGGATCGACGTCTCGCCAGGCAGCGGCTCTCGCCCGGGCACCAGGCTGTGTAGCGGGAGGGCGACGTCGGAAGCGGGCACGGGTTCGGGGGGAGGAAATGAAAGGGGGTTGCGGGGGAGACGGGCGGGCGGGCGGGCGGGCGGGCGGGTGGGTGGGTAGGTGAGTGGATACACAGACGCTCAAGGCAACAATGTGAGCGTACGAAACGGTTGGACCAGTCCGCTCCTGACAGGAGACGCGAAGCAGGAAAAAAAAAACACGACAAAACCCTACAACTCCAAGCAAGTCTGCATG
>MEHQ01003941.1:0-59303 GCA_008828725.1 Saccharina japonica | reverse complement strand
GCACACGACGTGTGTGCCGCACCTGGACTGTCAGCGCAGCGTCTGGCGTGTCCGGCACTGCGACGGCATAGCTGATATCACCGGCCATGAAATCGTCCATGCAGCTGAACGGAGGCATGTTGGTGACGGCGGGCCGCCCTCGCTCCCACCCCTGCAATTCCTGCGTGGCGGAGGGACAGCAGCATGGAGGGAAATCGCGCGTGCCAATGTTGTCGTGTTGGGCGGTACAAAAAAACTAGGCTCTGGCGGGGGGTTTCGGTTATGCTGAAGGAAAGCATCTATAGAAGCGTACGTAGGAGGAGGGGGGGGGGAGGGGGGTTGGTTCATGTCGTGCACGGCCGTAGTCGTATGACCATAGACCCCCGCACCCCTACAGGGGGGGGGGGGGGTTGTGTATTACCGCACCGGGTATATTCTCGATCTAGACGCCGGGTGTCCCTGGCTGCTATTTCATTTTTTCACGACGGGGGAGAGCATAGCAGTCGAATCCCGCCAATCGAAAGACGCGCCAGCCACATCAATCGCGCCATCAAGAGCAGAAACGCAAAGACCCGGAGATTTGTCTCTCGAGCGCCTTCAATTTTCTACCGTCCTTGCCCCCACCGCCCGCCCGCCCGCCCGCCCCTCTCTCTTATCTCTCTCTGCATCCCACTCGGAAAGCGTACCCGACAAACGTATTATATGTACCGGCAAGAACGACACTTTTTTCAACACTTGTACCACGTCATTAAACGACAATCTCTTACCTATTTCCGTGACAGCGAAACTCCCGCAAGGGGTGGGTGACATGAGCATGACCAGATTTCGTGGAGAATTTAATTCTCGCTTTTCATTTTCGTCAACTACTTTCCCCAAAAACTCTCTTTTCGTGACTTTATAAGCCTTTTCAAAGGAACCTCTAACCGGACACGAGACCGAGCTTTTATCGCTGTCTGGGGTATAACTCCAAACTCCCTGATTTTTTTTTGTCTCTCCTCCTCTCTTTCGCGTTTTTTTGCAGCCTGAGCCCGTAGGAGAGAACGTGCGCCCACCCACCACAACGAACGGCCGTGTGAACAAACGGGGCCTGTTCTCGTGCGGAGGAGCTCTTATCAGCGTGACCCCGAGAGATCATGCCGCTAAAATAAAACGATCCAGACGCAAGGCAAAAAATGGGTGGGGGTTGATAGCGCCTAGCCTCACCTCGGGCGCCTTAGGCTTCCCCTCGACCGTTGTGATCCTCCATGGACCAACTCGTACGTGAGCGCCGTCGAGCGGTACCGGCGTACCTTCCGCCTGCGAAAAAAAAAAGGCATTTTTTTGTTTTTTTCCCCCCATCAGAAACGGCGGAGGTGAATAATGAACACGATCAGCGGCGTGCGGCGGCCTGCCCCCCCCCCCGCCTTGCTCTCCCGTATCTCGCCCCCACAAAGAATGCTACGTTTACTCAGTCAGGCGCATGTTTAGTGTGTCAGATGGCGGGAAGCGATGCTCAGACTGCTGAGACTGCTGCTGCTGCTGCTGCTGCTGCTGCACGTCGATCCGAGTCTGTCTACAAGGCAGTAGGAGGAGGCTCGCACCCCCACCGCCCCCGACACGACCCGCCCCTTTCCATTGCATTGGGCCCGCACATCGTGACTCGCGCGGGAGGTACTGTGGCGGCTGGTTCCCCAGGCACAGGCAGACACTACTGTTCCCTCATGCGACGGGCGGCGGGGAGCGACCGTACCGGCGTCGTCGTCATGCGTCACATATGGTCATGGGGGAAGCTTTTTCATGGGTGCCCTTCGGCAGTGCTATTAGGCAAGGCAAAAGCCGGTGGGAGACATGGGGGCGTGACCAGGGCACAGAAATGCGTACGGTACTCTGGTATGTAGCTCGGGCTGTTCAGCTGTTGTTGCTGCTGCTGCTGCTGTTGCTGCTGCTTGCTTGCTGATGGTGCTGCTGCTGTTGCTTGCTGATGGTGCTGCTGCTGCTGTTGCTTGCTGATGGTGCTGCTGCTGTTGCTTGCTTGCTGATGGTGCTGCTGCTGTTGCTTGCTGATGGTGCTGCTGCTGCTGTTGCTTGCTGATGGTGCTGCTGCTGTTGCTTGCTTGCTGATGGTGCTGCTGCTGTTGCTTGCTGATGGTGCTGCTGCTGCTGTTGCTTGCTGATGGTGCTGCTGCTGCTGTTGCTTGCTTGCTGATGGTGCTGCTGCTGTTGCTTGCTGATGGTGCCGCTGCTGCTGTTGCTTGCTGATGCTGCTGCTGCTGTTGCTTGCTGATGCTGCTGCTGCTCTTGTTGCTTGCTGATGCTGCTGCTGCTGCTGCTGCTTGCTGGTGGTTTCTACTGCTTGCTGATGGCTTCTGCTGCTTGCTGATGGTTTCTGCTGCTGCTTGCTGCTGCTTGATGCTGTTGCTGCTTCTACGAGTTCTGTGATGATGAGGGGAGGGATCGACACTCTTACCTTTTCGCCGTAGGACGTGCTGGGCGGGAGGAAAACGCCTGTCCTGAAGACGTACAGGCAGCCGCCGGTCAAGAAGCCAACGTACTCCTTTCGGAGCTCCACCCATTTGTCCTGCGACGCAAAAAAGTTGCAAGAACAAAAAACGAAAAACAATAATCAAGAAAGCAAAATAAAAACGAACCAACATCAAATCATAGCAAAGCTAAACGACACAACAGAAAAGTCCTAAAACCAGGTGGTATGCTTGAGCGTAAGCCAATACACGATGTGGGGGAGGAGGAGGAGGAGGAGGAGGAGGAGGAGGAGGAGGAGGAGGAGAAGGAGGAAGGCGTGTGTGCGGGCTAAGCTACTGCTGTAGAGCAAGCAAACACGCAAGGGAACGGCTCGCCGAAGGTGGGTAGGTGGGTAGGTGGGTGGTGGTGAAGTTAACGTCGTTATCGCCCCTTACCTTGAGAGGAGCGTCCATGTCCCGCTGCAGGGTGTCCCTCACGAACATTCCCAGAGTTTTATCCCGAACCATGGGCATCCCCATCGAGTGCACCAGCTCCCTGATCACCTCTTTCCAGAATAACAGTCCGTGGCCCCTTAAACGCGGAAACGAAAAGGAAACAAAATGAGACAAAACTGCATGGGCTTTCATGGTTCTAGGAGCAAACACACTACAACACGCGAGAGAAACCATCAACAACAACAACAAAGGCAAGCACGTGAACAATGACACACCCGGAAAAAGGGCCGAACCGGCTCGCGAACCGGCTCGCGGGCCTTCTACGGCTCGGTCCAGCGTGCGCCTTATCCACCACGCAACAACCACATTCACAAACAAACTACGGGGGGGGGGGTGTGCACTTGGTCCACGTGCCCAAGCGCGTGAGGACGGAGGCCAACGTTTGAGAGCTTGCGCGCGCGGGGGAAGGGGTACACATGCCAAGCGAGCAGGAAAGGCGGGCATCGTTTCTCGCAAGCGCTACGGCGCTGAGCCAACGCAAAAGGCTGCTCTTCATTCAGTGCCCTGGCGGTGCGAGCATCGAAAATGCGGCGGGGTTAATTTCCCAAGCAGCGACAGATACATCGAATACACGCGCTTTCTGCATCCTCCACCGAACAAAAAAAATAGAAAAAACACTGAACACAAGCATCGGCAGTCGGAGTCGAGGATCCGTTGATTTTCAACAACGGACCACACCGACCATTGAAAAAAAAAGTGCCTACTACGTCGTACGTATGCCATGAGGCCCACCTGTAAGGTTCTACGTCGAGGCGCATCCCTAAGGGCTGCATGACGGCTTTGTCCCAGACGGGGCGGAATAGCTCTCGGTGCACCAGCTCCCGGAGGTCGTCCGACTCGTTCCCCACCGATGACAGGTGGCCAAGGACTCCGCTGCCGAAGACATCTTCCATCAGGGGGATCTGTTGTCGAGGAGAGAGGTCGTCGGGTTCATCCATCGTTCCGTTCCGAGGGGATCAATCGGGCAGGTATGGAGTCAGCTGTTCGATGGGCCCGTCGGCGTTTTTGCTGTTGCTGTTGGGAGGAGGGTTATTGCTGCTTGTTGTGTTGTTGCTAGCATTACTATTAGCAGTGGTGGTGGCGTTACGTTGCTGTTGTTGCTGTTGCTGTTGTTGTTGTTGTTGCTGCTGCTGTTGCTGTTGTTGTTGTTGTTGTTGTTGTGATATAGATGTTCGTTTCAGTTTTTTGGCGGAGTTTGAGTCGCTGTTCTCGCTGTTCTTGTTTTTTTGCCGTTAACGCGACCGCCGGCGAAAAGCGCGACCTCAACTATTACTAGGGGCCATAGTAAATAGGACTTACGGGTACACACAAAAGCCTATATATTTACCTATTTCTACTAGCAATAGTTGGTCCTATTATATAGTATTTACTATGGTCCCCCGTAACAATGCGACTTGAAGAAATACGCTACGGAGCAGCGCTCGAGTGGCTCATCGCTCCTGGCCAGAGCATTTTCGCTCTTCCTGATAAGTTCACGTACATCAACGTCGACTACCGTACACTTGAGCACACGGAGGGACAGGATCCCTCCCTCCCCCGGCGGGAAGGGAAGGGGGGGGGGGGGAGGGAGGGATCCTGTCCCTCCGTGTGCTCAAGTGTACGGTAGTCGAAGTTGATGTACGTGAACTTATCAGGAAGAGCGAAAATGCTCTGGCCAGGAGCGATGAGCCACTCGAGCGCTGCTCCGTAGCGTATTTCTTCAAGTCGCATTGTTACGGGGGACCATAGTAAATACTATATAATAGGACCAACTATTGCTAGTAGAAATAGGTAAATATATAGGCTTTTGTGTGTACCCGTAAGTCCTATTTACTATGGCCCCTAGTAATAGTTGAGGTCGCGCTTTTCGCCGGCGGTCGCGTTAACGGCAAAAAAACAAGAACAGCGAGAACAGCGACTCAAACTCCGCCAAAAAACTGAAACGAACATCTATATCACAACAACAACAACAACAACAACAGCAACAGCAGCAGCAACAACAACAACAACAGCAACAGCAACAACAGCAACGTAACGCCACCACCACTGCTAATAGTAATGCTAGCAACAACACAACAAGCAGCAATAACCCTCCTCCCAACAGCAACAGCAAAAACGCCGACGGGCCCATCGAACAGCTGACTCCATACCTGCCCGATTGATCCCCTCGGAACGGAACGATGGATGAACCCGACGACCTCTCTCCTCGACAACAGATCCCCCTGATGGAAGATGTCTTCGGCAGCGGAGTCCTTGGCCACCTGTCATCGGTGGGGAACGAGTCGGACGACCTCCGGGAGCTGGTGCACCGAGAGCTATTCCGCCCCGTCTGGGACAAAGCCGTCATGCAGCCCTTAGGGATGCGCCTCGACGTAGAACCTTACAGGTGGGCCTCATGGCATACGTACGACGTAGTAGGCACTTTTTTTTTCAATGGTCGGTGTGGTCCGTTGTTGAAAATCAACGGATCCTNTCCCTCTAGAAGATAAAAGCAATGCGAACATGAAGCATCACCGCGGCGTACCAGCTGTCGGCGCAGCTTTCCCCGGGTCGACCAGGAAGGGGTGGTATCCTTGAAGTACGGCACCCCGAACTTGTGCGCGAAGTCGTACACGACGTCCTTCCCGAAAGGAAGCATCGGCCGCCAAACTCGAACTCCGTTCACAACATTCTCAGGCAGCATGCCTGTCATTGGGGGAGGCAGTGGGGAGGGGGGAGGCGTACTCATTCGCTGCTTGCCTTAGCCATTTGAACCATTGACCGCGCATCCCTTTCGAGACGAAGCATCGTTCCTACTCCTGATAGCGACACCCACCTCCAACATTTGCGCGCTCTTATACGTGTGTTCCATATATATATCACATAGGGTGGGGAAGCAAGCGTGTCCATACTTCGTTTGCTTGGGATGATGAGGCCGTCAACATCGCGAAGTTTCGAAGCAACAGGGATCGCAGGTGTTCGCACAAAAACCATACCGAATCTCTGCAACACAGTAATAAATAACTGGTGGGGTGGGGTTTTCACGCTTTCATGCGTCTGTTGTCCTGCGAGACATGGATGCAGCTATAGACGGACAAGTCTGCCTACTGCCAGAGATGCAAAAAAATGACGGCGCGTGCTCGGTTGTCCAACTAACACGTTGATGAGAGCGGCTTCCGCGGTCGTCGCAAGAATCTCACCGAAGCCCAAAAATACGAAGAAAAGAGTACCCCATCTGCCCCCCCCCCCTACCAGCAATACCACCACCACCACTACCACCGAGTATCGCAAAGGACGAGGGATACTCCGCGTCTATCCGCCCTCCCTCGCCGCTGATGCAAGAAGACGAAACGTAGGTTCGCTTCCCTAGCGACAGCTTGAGGTCACCAACACCAACACCAACCTATCCGCCCTCCCTCGCCGCTGATGCAAGAAGACGAAACGTAGGTTCGCTTCCCTAGCGACAGCTTGAGGTCACCAACACCAACACCAACACCAACACCTTAAACCAGCGCAAATACCAACACCAACTCCAACAACGGTACCAACACCAACATCACCGTCAACACCAACACCGACACCGACACCAACACCAACAACACCAACACCAACACCAACACCAACCCCCCCCACTACCACCCCAACCCCGCCAACCCTCACAGCCGCTACACAACCATCACCACCACCACCACCCACCTGCCAGCTCTACACCAACACCAACCCCCCAACTACCACCCCAACCCCGCCAACCCTCACAGCCGCTACAGCCGCTACACAGCCACCACCACCACCACCACCACCCACCTGCCAGCTCTAAAATGCTGGACCCCTTGATGAGGTTGGTGAGCACGTTCTCCTCGACGTCCCCCTCGTGGTGCCCGAACATCACCGCCGGACACCCCCTCCCCTTCATCGCCTCCTTGTACGCGTCGAAGCGGATCTCGCGAGCCATCTTCTCGTACTCGTCGCGAGCCGTTACGCCCCTGCGGATCTACCTCGTCAAGGAGGCCAAAACGAGGCGGGAGGGGGGGGGGGGAGTTGAGGAGGCTCAATTAAGGGGGGAGGGTGTACTCATTAGCCGCATGTCATGCATGGCCGTAGTCTTATGACCATAGATCCTCGCATCCCTTAAATGCCGGGATGGGGCACGGGGGGGGGGGGGGGGTAGTGCACACGCACGTCAAAAACATGATGAGTTATGGTAGGTCTTGTGATGTGGAGACAAAAGCAGCAGCGCGGGGGATGGGGGTCTACTTGATAACTGACTCGACTAACAGGTCAGGGGACAGGGGATGGGGATGGGGACCGCCTCCTAATTGAACTCCTACCTTCCACGGCGGGGGTTAGACCATGGACCTGCCTACCTGCATTCACTTTAGAGGCAGTTGAGCAACGTCGCTGGGGGTCACTCGACAAAATCTAAGAAAAACGTGCGTTGGAGCCCTCAACAACTTACACGGCTTGTTCTGTGAGGCGTGCATGGCGGAACGCTCCAAACTTCACTGGCCCGCAGCATATGAATGCTCAAGTAGCTGACCCTGCCGCGTACGGATTATGGTAATGGCGAACAGACGCGTCGCATCGCATCGCATCGCATCGCGTCGCAACACGGCAGCAGTGAAACCGCTCTGCCCCAGTCTTGGAAAAAAGAGGTGCTGGCACGGCGGGCAGACGACAAGTGTTCTTCTTTGCTCCCGGCGAACACACAAGAGAGCGCATTCCGCACTAATAAAAAATAGTAGCGGTGTAATGCGAGAGCGCAAACATCCAGGGCTCCTTCGAGAAAGGTGGTTGTTCGAACGACGCTCGGGGCGCGCTCCCGTCATGCATACAATAGCCTCCACTCCTCTCCAAACTACTTGTGTCGCTCTTGACGAAACAAGCAAGTGTTTCATCATCTACAATCCATTTTTTTACATAACCCCATCTGACGACAAACAAACGTCTTCTCGCTTCCCCTCGACCTAGCGTCTCAAATAACGTCGGCCGGTAATGTTCCATCCCATCTCTTACGACCCCCGGCCCCGCCCGTCCCCCCCGCCCCCGCCGCCGCCCACACGCACTCGGCGATGGTTTTCTTATATGAAAACACTCCGGGCGCCGCGCACCACTCCTCGACGAAGTCCGCCTCTCGTCCGCTCTCGTGCCGGTTCCCGTAGTCGATGTGAATCCCCATCACTTCGAAGCCGTACACGGGCTTGAGGTGCACGAGGGCTAGGCACAGCGCCATGGAATCGACCCCGCCCGAGAGGGAGACCGCCACCGTCTGCAGCATACCCTTGTCAAACGCCCGCCGCGCCGCCGCACCGCAACGCCACCGGTGCCGTGCCGCCGCTGCCTCCGCCACCGCCACCGCGGCCGCCGCTGCGGCTGCCACTGCCGTTGAGCTTACTGCTGTCGCTTCTAGGGGCGTGGTTGTTCAACCCCTGGTCTCCTCCTGCGGCCCCGGAGATCCGTTCACGCGCGGCCGCGCCACCTCGCGCGTCCAAACACTCGCAAACCTGGTGTACCGTCCCGCGGGGGGGGGGGGGGGGCAAATGAAAAAGAAAGTGCGGCAAGGTCGCGGTTTTTTTAGAGGCGTGGCAGGCTTGGTGAGCAGAGTAGCACGTTGGGAGAAGAACTCCCTTTCGTATTGGATAAGGAGAGGAAAACATATATCTTAGGAAAGGAAGGAGGGAGATTTGGGCCCAATGGTTCGCGTGTTTGTTGGGGGCTATTTGACGGCTACCGTTGTTGGGACGATTCAATGGAGCACCTTCTATTGGCCCGCTTCGCTATTGGGCCGCATCTCTCGCGACCGTTTCGTGTCGACCAAGCCGTCGAATGCGTTATAGGTGTGAGTTTTCTTTGCAACCCTCGACAGCGCGGGGAGCAGCGTTTTTATGTTTGCTTTTTGTTCTCATGTCCGGCGCCCCCCCCCTATCGAGGAGAACAACCGAAAACTGCTGCTAGCTGTGCGATGGCAGGCGCAGTAGGTGATGTACTGCCAAAAAGCTCCGCCGACACTGGGCAGCAATCTTAACTCATCGCGCAAGCAATCTGAGACTCATCGCCAAGAACGGAAACAATCACGAATAACACACAAAGAGGTCGGCAAGGGAATGGGCTCGCATACAGGCGGCACTGAGTTGTCTCTTGAACGACACCACACAACACCACACCAGCAACGGCTTTTGCTCTATTGCTGTACATAAAAAAAAACATTTTCCTTTTGGTGCCAGAAAATTATTTCTCCCCAAGTAGTATTTCACATTGGTGCCAGAAAATGATGTCTCACTTGACAAGCTCGTGTCGGTCCATTAAGGAAGGTTCTGGCGGCTCGAACTCGAAGTGTTCCAAGATTTCCGCCCCCTCCTCCGCCCTGTCCTGTATGCCCTGGAGCCTCCTGTACCGGTGCCAACAACAAAAAGCAGGAAAAAGGGGTGAGTTCAAAGCGTATACGGATCCTTCCATGTGAGGGGAAACCCGCCCCGACAGAAACAACCGACGTCAGAGAACCCCGACGTAAGTCAGAACATGGACCATAAGCGGACCGACCGTTCATCCCAAAGCGACCGTCGCGTTGCGCATGGTGAGCATAGTACAAGTACGTGTTGATGGTGAATCTTGCGCTATGTACGTACCGACGGAAATTCCAGCAACAGAAACCGAAAGGGACACAAGAGTCCAAAACATGAAACTCGCGCCTCGGTACGGGAACGCGCCCACGCGCAATGTTGCCCTTGTATTGGTGGTTACAGCTGCAGTACATACTACATATACTATGGGTATCTACAGTAGTGACTACTGTACTGGCGAAAGGGCGGTTTCTGCGTGTGTCCCGAGAAACCTGAAAAAGGGACACCTCGTTGGTAGCTTGGCGTACTCAAAACTCAAAACATCCAAGCTTGTTGTATGGTCAGGAAGAACCTGTGAAAAACACAGCCGGAAAGCTGTGCCTCACTTCGTGAATGGTCCTACATACACCGCATACCAGGTACGCCATAAATCACAGCCTCCTTCCCTCCCCTCCTTGACGCTTTCGCCTACACCGCACACGTGACACCTGTTGGTCGCCTTCTTGAACCGCTGCAGGAGTTCCTTCGAATGCTGGAGGCATTTTTCCCTCGCTCCCACTTCTTCCATCACCCGCCGTAACCGATCCTCGCTGTCGCACGAAATAAAAAAAAAACGGCCGCGGCACCACGTTTCGATGAATATCCTAACAACTCTGTTCTGCAGCAAGTGCAGCAGCAGCAGCAGCAGCAGCAGCAGCAGCAGCAGTCTTGTGTCGGACAAGCGATAACGTAGCCCCGCAAGCTCCAACCAGTGCGCACGGCGAAGCGCAAGCCACCCCAAAAAAAAAAAACCTACGTACAGCAGTACGAGTATATACCAGGGTTTGCTACGAGTATAACTTCGTATTTTTTTTATGAAACGCCAAGTAACGCATGCGGGACCCTTCCGAGGGAGGCCGCGATGCCGTCCGCACGATACCGCCCGCTCGTGCACCGCTCTTCTCTTTTTTAAGATTGCATTTACAGTGGTGTACCCATGTTTAATTAAGACCACCCCGTGACATGCCCGAAAACGTGTGGTCTTATCTCTACTATGGTCTTATCTTTTACTACTGACCATACTAATTCCAGGTAGTTTTTGTCCTCGTGACAAAGCCGACCTAGCTGGTCTTATCTCGCTGCTATGGCCTTAAACCAGATAGTCTTAAAACGGCTACACCACTGTATACACAATATAATATATATATATATATACTTCGTTCATCTCATCTACCCTCGGTATATACTCTGCTACATGCATCCCAACGTCTGTGTGTAAACAGGCTCATCGTCCGGGAGATGATGCATCAAGGTGTTGATCTGCCAAACTAAAACTGACACGGTCCTCTACCCCAACCTGATCAGCCTCAAAGCGACATGCGTAAACCTCTCCACCCTGGCGAAGACCTACTTCCCAGACAAGGTATTTCATCATCACCATGCCCTTTGCGACGCATCGATGCTCATGGGGGTGATCTCCCTGAGGAACGGGGGGGGGGCGGAGGGGCGAGCCCTCGCCAGAGATACCAACCTTGGGGTGTGCCTGAGCGGCATGAGAGCGAACACGTGCTGCTCGGCGGTCAGCTTCTGCTGCCACCCCTTCGCCAACAAGACTTCCGCCAACGGTAGGGCCCGCCGGTCGCACGCACCGACTCGCTCATCCCGGTCGGGGCGCCCGCGGAAGATGTGCCTGTGTTCGTGGGTGCGCCAGGAGACACGGGGGGGGGGGGCAAGAAAAAGGCTCAGCTTCGAGTGATTGATGGTGGCCTTGTCGAAATCATGGACGCCTGCTGCTGTACTCGTAGCAACCCATTTAAGGGGAGGGGGGGGGGAGGGAGGCATACCGAGACAAGAAAAATCGACAAGTAAGTGCGGTATTATCAACCCATCTAGGCGTGCCTTGAAAAAGGAAGAGCTTGGAGAAGAATACAAGCATCGCCAACATGCGGCTGCACGCGTGTCGTATATACATCTCCTTACTTTCGCACTTCGGGCGCGCACCCCCCGACCCCAGCAGCCCGTTCCCAAGGCGAACAGCACGCGTGCCGTGACGGGGGAAAAAAAACGCCACCACCATCGAGAGAAAACCCAGGGGCAACGTCAAAAAGGGTGCTTGCTGACCTGGAGAACTGATCCAGGAGCAGGATGAGCGCCACGAGCGATCGCGGCCGCTTGCTCCACGATGCCGTCAGCAAACCCGCCTCCGCCTGAAGAACCAAGCCTTCGAACCCTTCACGGAGGAGCTTGTCCACGCGGGAAACGTTATCCCCCTGGCAACGAGACAGACAAAACAGCAAGGGAGGGTTTGCATGAGAGAAATTGGGGCTGAGAGGGGGGGGGGTGGCGGAACCGTGTGGTGTTTGGGCAGATGCGCGTTTTCGGGGTCGTGGACGAATCTGTGTCTTCACCGTCTCTTCCGTAGCCGGTGGGAACGCGGAGATTGGTGTACGGTACAGACGGTAGATTCAACAAGGGTGTACCTTTTACTGGCAGACTGCCCATGGTACCGCTGAAGTATTGCGTTTCTCTTCAGAGTGCGGTGGCAATTAGGGGGGTGGGGTTGGTTGGACTGGCGAAGTAAGCCGACCATCAACGGACGTCATGTCGTACTCTTTTCTCAATATGAAACAGCGTTGCGAGCCACGAAACGCACCAGTCAGATACAAAAAAACGCAGCACTCCGTGAAGTATTAGTATTGCAATGCATTGGTATTGCAATGAGCTACCCGCAATACCTCAAGCACCTAGCCAACTATTTAATAGTGTAAATAAGGGTAAAAACCAAAAACAGGTACGTATAACTGGCTCCTTTTCGCTCAACATCAGGTACATGCTCAAACCAAGTAAAAAACCCAATCCACGGGCCACGCGATTGGCCGAGTGGGCATCGTACTTATTTATGAGGAGTAACGTCACAGGCGCATAACGTGGCATTGGCGCAGAGGAATATCTCCGACATGCGAACGCACCACCGTGCGATACGGAACGTAACGCGTCTCATCAAGATGTCGGGGAAATTCGCTGCTGGGAATACTGGGGAGGAAAAGGAGGCGTGGGAAGACGTGACTGCTGACTGTGTGCGCAGAGCAGGGGCGTAGAGCAGGGGACTGCTTGTCTTGTGCACCCGTGCGATACGAAAGCGCGGCAAACATATTGGCTGAGTGGAAAATGGACACGCGAGAATTTTCGCTGGAAGGAATCA
Organism: Saccharina japonica; assembly: GCA_008828725.1. Taxonomy (NCBI): domain Eukaryota; class Phaeophyceae; order Laminariales; family Laminariaceae; genus Saccharina; species Saccharina japonica. The sequence continues at coordinate 46,674 of MEHQ01003941.1, read as the reverse complement.
GCAGGGGAAAGTGCACCGCCGTGCGATATGTGGACACGCCAGGAATGTTCGCTGGAAGGCACAGCAGTATAGCAGGGACTGCTGTGCGTACAGGAGCCGGGCTGTACGGGGTGCGTGTGTTCTTCATATTAAACCGTCCTTTCTACCGGTCGACACCCAGCAAAGTATATTTACTTTTTATTATTTTTTCTTTTCGCTTTTTTCTTTTTTCTCTTTTTTTCTCTTGCATGCACCTGGATTGCTAGCAGGGTAGGTCTTGCCTGTCGTATATGGCGTTGCATTGTCTGCTCTGCTTACTGCACTGAGTGTAGTATCTCTGTGTCGTAGTTTTGTGACCACAGAACTGGTACCTTTTTAGGATGATGAATCGGCACGGACACTGGGTGTGCTGGATGTCGACGGGTAGAAAGGAAGGTTTAATGTGAAGAACACACACACACACACACCCAGCAGTGTCCGTGCCGATTCTTCATCCTCGTATGTAGAGAGACACCAGTTACGTGGTCACAAAACTATTGCTCTATTAATAGTACGAAACAGAGATACTATGTTGCAGTGCAGTAAACAGAGCAGACAATGCAATGCCATATACGACAGGCACGACCTGCCCTGCGAGCGATCCAGATACGTGAAAGAGAGAAAAGAAAAGAAAAGAAAAACGAACCAGGAGAAATGAAAGAATAAATAATAAAAATAAAACAGACAAACAGACGAACAAACAAACGAACGAAAGCAAAGAAAGTGCCGTGCGTCTCCCGGAGATGTGACAGACAATGGGGGTATGACCCTCCAAAAAAGGGCCACTATGGGGTATGACCTTCCAAGTCATATAGGTGACAGACAATATATAAAAAAGAAGGTCTGAACGTATAATATCACCGTAGGAAGGACTGAACGCATCACCGTGCGATTCGTACTGAGCGCTGCGTCTCATTTATATGCTTATACTACTAACAGTAGTGATACGACTGCTGCACTACTCTTGCACCCCTGGTAGGGTATGATGCAGGTATTCGCTGAAACCAAGTAAAAAACAGACGCTTGCCACCATAATTTTTCTTGTAAGTAGCCTGTCTCCCGCTTGGCACCATGACTACACCTAGACATGACCCCACCCGGACCTGAACCCTCCGAACTGAACCAGGATACGTACTCGTATGTACGTCGAGGATAAAAATTAGGCGCGAGCAAGTGTACTTGTGGCTCATTGTGTTGTTTGTCCCTCCGAGACGGGTAAGATGCGTGTGTTTAGGTCAATCAATCGTGTCATGATAGCTCGTGGGGTGCGTTTAGACTCGATTCCAGGCAGTGTACCTGTTTTTGACTCCCAACGGAACGGGTGTATCTTTTTTTGGTTACTGCCCTGCACAAAAGTAGCGGACGATTTACCAGGTACTGCTGTCTGTACATGTGTACCTGGTACAGGAGTAGTACTCGTACAAGCAGTTTTTATTTTGTTTTATATTTGGTTTTCTTCATTTGTTTCTTTACGTTTTCATGTTTCTATTTATATGTTTTGGTTCTTTCTTCCTTTCGTTCCTTTGTCTTTCGTGTTTGGCACGAAGATATGGCGGAATTGAGCAGGAAGCGACAAACATCCGTTGTATGATAAGGGTGGCGCCCAAGGGAATGGGGGAGGGGGGGGGGGCGGAAACGGTCGTAGGGAAACCGCGGTTGACGAAAGCAGGAAGGAGACGGCAGACAAGGTACATAGTACATAGCAAGGTACCAGACCGACTAGTAGGTAGAACCTGTCTGTGCTGCCGGTGCCATAAACTGCTGTGGCTGCCTGGAGGGTGTTTTTGTTGTGCTTCGATTGCATGTCGTTTCCTTTCGCTCTTAATATGTCTTCCTCTGTTGACGTAATAATTGTTTTTCTTTCTTTTGTTTTATTTGTCTGTCACATCTCCGGGGGGAAGCACGACACGTTGTTTTTCTGTTTTTATTGTATGTTTGATATTTTGTTTTTTCTTTTCGCTTTTTCGTTTCTTACGTTTTTTTTGTTATCTCTTTCAGCGCATCCGGATTGCTAGCATGGGTAGGTTGTGCCTGTCGTACATGGCATTGCATATTCATATTGTCTGCTCTGCTTGCTGTATTACAACCTATGTGCTGCTGCTGTAGTATCTCTGTCTCGTGGTTTTGTGACCACAGAACTTGTATCTCTACGGTGAGTAATCGGTGGGGCCTGGGTGTGCTGGACGGGTAGAAATGACGGTGGTCATGTGAAGAAGAACACACATATTGTCTGTCGCCTGTCACATCTCCGGGGGGGCACGACACATTTTTTTGTTTAATTTGCGCTTTTCCTATTCTTTTCTTTTCTTTCGTTTTTTTTCATCTCATTCCACGCATGCATCTGGACTGCTAGCATGGGTAGGTCGTGCCTGTTGTACATGTCATTGCATTGTCTGCTCTGCTTACGCACTACCAGGTACCTTGCAACGTATATACGTGTGTGTTCTTCACATTAAATAAACCGTCCGTTCTACCCGTCGACATGCACATCCAGCAGCAGTGCCTGTGCTGATTCTTCATCATAGAGAGATACCAGTTATGTAGTCACAAAACTACGACACAACAGTAGAGATACTACGCTGCAGTAAGCAGAGCAGACAATGCAATGCCATATATACGACAGGCACGACCTACCCTGCTAGCAACCCAGCTGCGTGAAAGATAAAAAAAAAAAATGCGAAAAGGGAAAAATGAACAACACAAATAAATACAATAAAACATACCAGGTATCAACAAACAAGCAAAAACGATCACGAAAGACAAAGAAAGTGTCGTGCTTCTCCCGCGGAGGAGATGCGCCAGAAGAATAATATAAAATAGAGTGTTTGCGATAGAAGTAACAAAAATATTTACTTTCCTTCCGCTCAAAAAAGTCAATTCCCTTCCCCTCGTATTTTCGGTGTGTTTGCGATAGAAGTAAACAAAATCCTGCAGGCGACGCCTCCGAAAATGATAAGGGAAGTGGGGTGAGGCAATGCGGCAAACCAAACAAACAACGAAAACAAAAAGTAGCGTACGAGAGGAACGGCAGCCCAGCAACGGTGGCGGCGGCAGGGGTATAACCGCAGTGCCGCAGCTGCTATCCCACGACCGCAAGCAGCAGCACCGGTGGCTGCAGCTACGTGGCGGCAGCCCCAGCAGCATCGGCAGCCCCAGCAGCAGCGGCAGCAGGAGCAGCAGAAGCAACAGCTTCCGTTTTTGCTTTTTTCGATTTTGCGTCCGACTATTCTTGTCGTCGTGTGCTGCTCCTGCTGCTGCCCACGACCTACGCGCGACACCGCGCCAGCAAGCTCCGCTCCAAGCCCGCCCGGCGCCCGACATATATAGACCGTGGCGGCGCGCCGCCGCTGCTGCTAGTGCTGCTACTGCTGCTACCGCAGTGTGGTGAAATTGAAATGATACACGACGATCTGGCATCCTGTCGCGCTCTACGAGCAAGGCGGTACGAGTACGTCTCCTTACGAGTACGACTCGTACGAGTAGTTCTTCTGAACAGCGCATCCTCCACGACACCAAGCCGGCGAGAGCGTACCGTAGCGGGCCGCCAGCAGTCCGCCGGCGCCCCGGTAGGCAAATCCAGCACCGCTCGTCCGTATCAGTAGCTACATCTCTCGAGACTCTGTGCTCCCACCGGTTGTTGTGTTGTGTAGAGCAAGCAGCAAGGTTGGGGCTCTAGTTGGGGCCTATGGGAGACATCTCCCATAATTTGGGGCGTTCTGCGTCGGTAGAATGCTCGGTGGGTGTAGGCCAATCAAACTGAGAGACAAAAGTTACCGTAACTTTTGATCAAAAACATACTTCTCTGAAGTACATTTTTGCCGTTTTTTAAAAAATTTACCTCAAATCCTCGGGAGAATTTTTAGAGAAGTAAAAGTAAAAAAAAAAAAAAACGCAAACACTCTGATGAAGTAAAATGAAAACATGGTAAACAGAGCAAGACTAAGAACGAAAGGAAAATATGGGCAACCGAAGCACACCAAAATGCTGGATGTCGGCGTATGGAAAGAACGGTTTGATGTGAAGAAGGCACACAGGCAGTCCTGCAACCAATTCAGAGTTTTATTTTTATTTTTTTGTCCATCCCATTTATTGTTTTCGCGTCTTCGCCCTTCTTTTCTCTCTCCCTCTTTAGTCGTAACTCAGATCCGGGGTCACAAAGTAGGCTCTTCTCCCTCCCCCCCCACTACGGTACGTGCCTTGCGTTTTTATCGCGAAAATATTTCAGCACTTTCTTCCCTCGTCGACCTGCGTCGGATTCCGCCTACCCACGCCACGAAGGCGCTCTCAGCAATTGGTTCCTTTTTATTTTTTCAAATGAAGTCAAAATCTCACCACGGTGGGATTTGAACTCGGGTACCAATACTATATAGTAGCCTTTGAAGCTGACCACTAGTCTACCGGGGCGACCGGTTGTCAGTTGTCAGAGCCCTATACTGCTGATTAATTATGCCGGCATGAATGGACACATGGACACCCTTGCTGAGTGTGTGTGTTCTTCTTCCACCCGTCTTGACATCCAGCACACTATTAACAAGTGTCCGTGCCGATTCTTCAATCCTAGAGAGATACAGCAGTACAAAAGCTCTGTGGTCACAAAACTACAACTCGGGGAAACTGCATTGTTATAGTGCTGCTGTAAGCAGAGTAGGCAATGTATTGCCGTGCGACCGCACTGGGTACGAAAACAAATCGAAAAACAAAACTATAAATATATACTCGTACCTGGTAAATACATAAATACGCGCTGTAAACACGCAGACAGCCAGTACGAGTGCAGAGTAGTAGCTGCAGTGCAGAGAAGAGGCCGCCCGTCGCTCACTCGCTGCTTTCCTGCCGGCTTGAGCGAGACAAGCGCTACGTATAGGAAGCAGCAGGCAACAGCACGCAGCAGCGGCAGCAACAGGATACCAAGTACCAGGTACTTCTTGCTGTGTAACAGCAGCAATAGCAAAGTAGCAGCAGCAGCAGCAGCAGCAGCATCAACAGCAGCAACAACGCCGGCGGCAGCTGCGGCAGATGCTTGTTCTTCCGAGAGAGACGGGAAAAGAGCTGGCGTGGCTTCGCATTATTACGGAAGACCATAGTAAATAGGACCGGATATTGATAGTAAAAATAGGTAAATATATAGGTTTTTGTATTTACCCTAGGTCCTATTTACTACGGCCCCCCGAAATATTATTAGTAGTCGTTTCTCTTCACTCCAACACGCTGCTTCAAGTTCAGTCGTACCTGGTACGACTGCTGTACATATGGCAAGCATGTTCAGTCCTTATTCTGCTTATTATGACTACATACCGGTACGTACCCAGCAGGTACATAAATACGTCGTGCACAACACAATGGTGGTCACGTTCAGTCGCATCCGGCTTCCCGGCCTCCAAAAGGCACAAACGCAAACGGACGCACAACAAACAGCAACATCACACCATCACACCATCAGCAAAAAGCAGGAAAGGTTCGTCGCGCCTTCTGTTTCACACACTCGCAGTGTTACGCACACTGCTGACCGAAGAAGGTGTTGTTGAATTATACATCAGAAGTACGAGTAGTATAATAGTGAGTTGTATCAGTATCATAGGTCCCTCCTGCCTGTTGCTGTTGCTGCTTGCTGTTGCCACGTTCATGATGGATGCGACGACTTCGCGGTCTATTTTATGTGTACGAGGCACACCGACTGCTGCATTCAATTCGCAACACCTCTGCGCAGAGATATACGGTACGAAGTATGCACGCGTTCGTACGAGTACTTGTCGTAGGCGGAACATGTTGCCGGGCATGTGGAAGTTGAACAGCAGCAACGACTGCAGCAGTGCCCATGCACCCATGCACAGACAGGCGCAGCAGCAGCAGACGAGCAAGTAGAGCATATACAACCAAGGTGCAATGCCTTCCTATTCCAACGGCAATCGTCGCCTACACGGGAGACCTCTTACAGCAGCAGCAGCAGCAGCAGCAGCAGCAGCAGCAGCTTTCTACCTCTCTCTAACGCAACAGCGGAGCAACACTTAGAGACCAGCACCAGCACCAGCACCAGCAGCACCGTACGACAAGGAACAACTTTCGCACCTGAGCAAACCACTTGGTGCGGTGATTGTCCGCAGTAGAACCGTCGAACCACACCGACAACACCCTCTCCACCTCCTCCTCGTCCTCCTCCTCCGTGGGGCAAACACCATCAGGCACGCCAACACCCTTGCCACCGCCTTCGCCAGCAAGGGCCGCGCCCTTGCTCAGCCCCCTGCGGTACGCCGTTGCAGCAACCGCTGCTGAGATGACAGCAGTGCAGGGCAGAACCACGAGCAAAGTCTGCATGGCCACGGCTTTATGAGACCGGCTCGCCATACCTATCGATTTGTATCTCCTTCCAGCGAAGTGTGCGACTTCGTAACCTCTGAACACACGCAACTCCGCCTGGCCTACCCCGCCGATTCAAGGAGAAGGTCCGTCTGTGCACAGGGTAGACCGCACTAGGGACCGGCCGCGAAAGAGCTTCGCTTCACGCCGTGGGTGTGGCGCCGTGTGCCGAGTGGTGCTGGGCATGTACTGGGGTGCTTGGTGATCGCGAATATCGGCGGCGCAGTCCGTGACCTTTCGGGGAACGTGTACGAGATCTCCGGTATTTTATGTGGTTATCGGAGATCGGGTCGGAAAACGGAGACCTTTGGTTTTCTGTTCCCGGTATTTCGTCGTACGTTAGGTATACGGTACTCATTCATTCGTAATTCCCCCCAAAAACAAACGCGGGGGCATTGTTGGACGCATATCTTAAGTACAACGCGCCTACCTACCCTGGTTACCCTGGTAGGCTGGCCAGAGAAGGGTAGCGCTATCCATCATGGGGGCCAAAAGCATCGCAGACCAGCCGCAGACAAAGCTGAAAGCAAGATGCTGAGCCCGAAGCGAGTGCAAACAATAGTACGTCGTAGTGTGTGTGATTCGTTCCTGCTTTTTATTTCCCTTGTGAGGCCTGTGAACTCGTATTATTACTCTGTCTGATGGCCTTGGGGTGCTTTGTTGCGAATCACCCCCCCAATTGTGTCGCTGTTGGTATATATATATACCTACAGCAGGGGAGATAAAGATGCCGTTCGTTCGTTTTGAGTGCTTCTAAAGAACGAAATGTTTGGTCGATGTCGTGGTCACCACGTAGTACGTGTCTTCTCCTCCTGTGGTACGATATATATATATCATGACGTCCGGCGGCAGTTTAAGAATCGATCGTATATTCATATGAGCACTTTTGTCCGGACAGAGTGGTATACATTAACAGCAGTGCATGTGTGTTGGTGCTATTAATAGTAGTACGCGATGGTACTCCTACTACTGCTGCTGCTGCTGTATGCACATACGAAGTACGAGAACACAGAGAGCTACTCGTGCAACACAGGACGTATTTTGAAGTGGGTAGATTGAGGAACACCCTCGAAGCCAGGGGGCAATCATACCACACAACAACAGTTCGAGGAGACGCAAAAAGGCCGTATAGCACGCAGCAGGCAGCTGTATCAAGAACTGGGGAAACGCAGGTTCCATCATCAAGTTGAACTTTTAACCGATGCAGTTCCTCGAGCAAACCCAATCCCACACCCGACGATTACGTCTAACCCGCGGGAGGCCATGAATGAGCTATCCGGGAGCAGTAGCGTTGGGGAAGAAACTACGTACACAAATCAGTCTGCTATAATGCCCGCGAGTGACTCGAATTATTTAGTCATATACGGCATGGACGGACGGGTGAGCAGACCCCCCTGTACTCCTGTCACAACGTCGAAAACCACATCAACCATACACCCGTCCGGGACACACCGTCAAGCTGAAAAGCGCCGCAACGTCAGTGCAGCCTTAGGCATTGAGGACACGCAAATATGAACTTGAGCTCGACAACGTGTCCTCAATGTATGAATTATGTGGTATCACTGCATGTATGTAGCATATATGGTATGGTATGGTATGGCATGATATGATTATCACGCTGCTGTGGGCACGGAGCGGGGGGGGGGGTCTGTCCACCCGGTGCCGAGTTATCGCCTCGTCCCAGCAGGATGAGGGGCGGGACGAAAATGATATCGCCCAAAAGGTGAAGCTCTTAGTACTGTGCCGCGTGATGGGCAATGGGCGGGCAAACTATCACCTACTACTGCTACTATTACTACTACTACTACTACTACTACTACTACTACTACTACTACTACAGTACTACTACTACCACTACTACTACTACTACTGCTACTGCTACCACTACTACTACTACTACTATATACTACTACTGCTACTACTACTGTTTACTGCAGTTCGCAACCAACGGTGGAGCAGATGGGCAGAATTTTAACCTTATTGGCAACCACGTCCCGATTATCGGTGCGAACAAACAGTAACAGTCCTAAACACGAACATACATGTTGTATATATATATATAGACTGCGCGGCCAACACTACGCTCGCTCAGGAGACGAAAGCGTCCTTCGACGGGCGGAGTCACAACCTTTCACACCTCGGACAGATCATCTACAGATATATCATCTACAGATATGTTATATCTAGATCATCTATAGATAGGTCACGATCTAGATCATCTACAGATAGATAATCTACAGATAGATCAAATCTAGATCATCTGTAGATAGGTCACGATCTAGATCATCTACAGATATATCATGATCTAGATCATCTAGTTCCTCACCTGCCGCTGTGAGAGGTTGGGCAGGATCTACAGAGTACAGATGCAACCCTAGGAAACATGTCCTTACAGTAGTAGCACAATCCAGTTTAATACGGCTCCTACCCAGCAACATGAGCTAGATCAAACAGGTCAGGACTATACTGTATATTCCCTGAAAGATCTAGATCATCAAGGTGGGAATCGATTATCTATCTGGTCTATCTGATCTATCTGATCTATCAGTAGATCATCTGCCCGAGGTGTGACAACCTTCCCACCTTATTCGCGGCGGAAATATTTGGGTGCCTCTCGGGGTAGAGGGTGGCATCTTCATCGACCAGCTCTCAGCCACAGCAGCAGAGTTGCTATTGGGGGAAGGGATGGATGACCAATCAATGGCGAATAAAGGGGTGACTGAAGGAGCACCTCTTGCAGAGATCGCCTCGGTGACTCCCCAGGTCGCCACCTCGCGGAGGGCGTCCCGCTTTAAACTCCAGCTACGGGATCGCCAAGATTCCAGTGTAGGAAGAGGGGGGCGAGGGGCGGGGTGACAGGCCCGCACCCATGAAGTGGGGATGGATCCTGAACGCGCCCGAGGTTTTAAAGTTTTGTTAGCGTAGACGAGCGCGTAGTAAGTAACGAGAGAAGGGTGGGGAAAGAGCAATAGGCGGAGTAAGTTTGTCCTAAGCCGGGGAAAAGGCATCACATACATGGAGCTATTAATAGGCTACTGTGCGTTGTACGTAGCCCAATAGCTTTCCTTGTTTGATGTCCCTAAGCTTTCTTTTTCTTTCTGTGCTTGTGAGTGATCGGCGTCAAAAAAATAACTTGGTATTATGCTGGCCTTTGCCGGATGGTAAACAAAACGAACGATAGAAGTAAAGAGACCATTGCTTACTCTACCGCAACAGTCTGAACCCTGAAGGGTCTCGTACAGCTGTTTCATTGACTTCATGCATTGCTAAGATTCAGGCGGGCAGCATCAACCTATTACAGTAGTAGTAGGAACTGGTTTTCTGAACAATGTTAAGGCATTAGTCCGTTGGGCTACCGGGTAAAAGGTTAACCGAGCACCTGTCCAATCTAAGCCTTATGAAACTCTCTCCCCCCTTCTGAACGGCGGGGTCTTTGGTCTTCGTATGGGGCCGTGCGTGCCTAGATTAACAGTCCGAAGCTCTTGACAGTCTCTGGGCACCCATGGAGAGTGTTTATTAGAATATGACATGAGGAAATTCGCTTTTCTTTAAAATGCGCCTTCATAGTGGTCGTGAGATTCGAAGTCACGACCACTGCAACCCCATCCATGCCCTGCCGTCGATGCAATTTGTCATGACATTAGTCCGCTGGGCTACTACTACTGGTAAAAGGTCAACCAAATACTCACCCAATCTAGGCGTTACAACAACAACAACCTACTGTTGTAGTACTGTTTTCTTCAGGCAACGCCTGGATCCCTGCCTTCCAAGCCCATACGATTACCTTTAGCCTTCTTCTGTTGATCCGTCTCGAAAGGGATGCGTGGTCAATGGTCAATAAATGATTAAAGCAAGAAACAAATGAGTACGCCCCCCCCCCCCCACCTTGATGCTGTTATAAGGCTTAGTTCGGGTAGGCGATCGGTTAACCTTTTACCAGTAGCCCAACGGACTAATGCCTTAACATATGGCGTCGACGGCAGAACATGAGTTGCTGGCCGTGAGTTCGAATCTCACCTCCACCATGAAAACACTTTTTAAAGAAAAGTGAATTTCCTCATGTCATGAACCTGAAAAATACTCTCTCTGGGTCCCCATAACATTGGAACCGCGAGGCCAATTGGCTTTGACACGACGACCCGTATATCCGGTCTGTCCTGAATATCCCGCCGGTCCAGGGGGGGAGAGTGTTATAAGGCTTAGTTCGGGTAGGCGATCGGTTAACCTTTTACCAGTATAGCCCAACGGACTAAGACCTTAACAATGCCATCTGACCAGAAGGGGCGAGACAAAACCAAGACACGTGCTACGTGCGGACGGTAGAAGGGCGCACCATTTGTTTTCTGAGGTTCCTCCCTTGAGGACCTCTATACTAATATTAAGTCAAACAATAATTTTGGAGGGAAAATGAAAGTGCAACTCGATGAAAAATACAATGGTCTATTATAGGTAGACAACAAAAAACATTGCAAAAAAAATATATGGCATTCTGAGGATTTTGTTGTTAAGGAGCCCCGCCATTCAGAAACGAATTTAGCCAAAAGGCACTACTATTAATACCTACCCCTATCATCGTAGCACGCCTCCGAAATGTCCTCTTTACTGGCGGACAATAACGCCTACCGGAGGGGAAACCATTGTTTACACTGCACATGGCTCACCTTTGAAGGGCCGTATGCCATTATTATTTAATATAGTCGTATGTATGCAGATTTGATTAATGATTTATTTCATACCAGGTACTACAGTAAACCAGAAGGGCACCGAACTTCATCTATCTGGGGAATTCGGACAACGGATCAGAGATAGATGCAACGTCACAGCTTCACCCGCGCCACCATAACAATAAAACTTACAAAGTGAAACCCCGATTAAACGTGTAGAGCAAAGCGATGTCAGGTCAGGAAAGGCCCGAGCATGCGTACCTGTACGCTACGATACTTGCATGTCAGAATGGTCAGAAAACGAAAGACGAAAGAGCTTTATCGGAGGAGCTCATCTAGCACTCTGAGTTGTCTCGCTGGAGTCAATGTCCGACTTGCCACCTCTATCCCCCCCCATCTAACATGCCTCTCTACCCCCCTCTCCGTCCCCTCTCCTCCCCTCCCCCCCGTCCCCTCCCCTCCCCTCCCCTCCTCTGGAAGTGGCCACATCATAAATTAAATCAACTAATTGGAGGCTGTCGTCCATATGCAAGTCCGCCTCACAGGCGGTTCTTAGCAGGATGCAGCTCACCCTCCATGCGACTCGCCCAATAACTCACGGCGCTTAGCGCTTGGTGCAAGCAATGTCTGCCTGGTTGGTGAAAACCCAACGTGCTCCGTTCCGGCATTGTAGGGATGCGAGGGTCTATGGTCATACAACTACGGCCGTGCACGATATGACTACACCCCCCCCCCCCCCCCCCCCCCCACCCCCCCCCCCCCCCCCCCCCCCCCCCCCCCCCCCCCCCCCCCGCTCCACCACCTGGTACCTCCCCTCCCTTCCCCTCCCCGCCTCATCTCCCCTCCAATGGCACTGCTGTGCAATGGCCCTCTGACCTCTCACCACAACGTATCATCATAATATATCCGCGTCGCACCATACATATGTATCACTATTATAATAACAACAACCTACGCGATGTACCTGGTATATATTATGAAGAGATTCTATTAATAAATAGACGGAGAATCGGCCTTGGGACGATGACGACTGACTATTAATAGTATTAATAGTACAGCAGTAACTATATTTTGTTATCGTATAGTACAGATAATCTAACTTTTAGACGACCCCCTCGGTCTCTTTCGTACAGCAGTTAGTTGAAGTTTTAGTATTAATAGTATATCATAGCACCGGTAGACGCATGGATGGTAGGTTCACCATTATTTTTCTGAGGGTGGTTACTTGAGGAGCTCTATACTAATAGCAAGTCAAAAACTGATTTTGAAGGAAACTAATAGTGCTACACGATGGACAATCCCTGATGGGCGTAAGTATAACATGAAAAATATTGCACCACAAGCCGCCACAAGAACTAAATTCCGACGATTTTGGGTTAAGGAGGCCCATCATTCAGAAAACGTTTCAGCCAAAAAAAGGTATACCTTATACCTTATACCTCTATCATAGCACGCGTCGGTATCATCTCATATCTCGTACCACTCTGTACCGAAATATAAGCACCTTTTGTACATTACTATTCAATCAAAACGGTGCTTATATTTCGGGACAGAGTGGTATTTACATACTTCGTATTTATATCATATTTACCTGGTACCTGGTATATTTTTTATAGATGTATGTGTATTACATGGGGTAATATTTAATATTTACATGTATGTGAAATATACTTTACTTTTGTACCACTTTGAACGGGAATATAAGGACCATTTATATATTAACATCCAATTGAGATGGTGTTTATATTTCGGTTCACAGTGGTAATTATTCCGCCCGAGGCGCCACACTGCTGCAAACAAACCTGAACATGTTCATTCAATCCATCCCGATCGCATCAATTATTGTCATCACTCACCAGCCATAAGTTTGCATTTTAAAAATCTACTCGCGTTATAAGTACCTGGTATGTAGGTACATGAAATCAACATAACAATCACTGAACATTATCTTCCGGTTTTGGCGGAGCTTTTCTTGCCCCCGTCGAAAAAGCGGAAATCTTTCATTTTCGAGATACGACTCTCGATTCTCGATACGTACATAAAAGTTCTTAAATACATAATGCATCATGTTTATATGCTTCGTATAAAAATAACTTGTACTTAATACTTGTACTCTGTATCTGGTATAACATAAAAACAACTTGAGGGGAGGACCCCCGAACACAAAAATACAAATCATACCGAACTTATGTTTTATACAAAAACACATATTATACGTATACTGTAGTACGTATGATATCATATATATACACCGGTGTTGTACCGGTAGACCCGAAATTTTATACTTACGATATTTATATTCAGTTCTGATAATTTAAACTTTCAAATCAAAGAAATATTATCAACACTACTACTCGTATACCGGTATTTAATATTATCCCTTCTCCCCACAAGCTTCCCCCCACCACTCCCCACTGAATGATGATGATGATGTGATGATGATGTGTGACACGCGAGTGACACGTGAGTGAATGATGACCTCCTCGCTTGTCACATCCATTCTCATCAGACTCAGACACCGAAAAAGCGGCGGCAGCAGCTCGCACACTACCGCACACACAAAACGATCGATTGGTTGTTTTTCGCAAGTTATTTGTTATTTGTGCCCTTCCAGCCCCGGATAATAACCCCCCCCCCCGCATTCTCACGCCCTCCCACTCCTCCTCTTCTAGTCTACCTTGACCTGAGAGCTGGTTTCCGCGGGTGTGCATCAAAGACACTGCGGCGAACGATGACACCGACCGGCGGTGCGCGTCCTCTTTCTTCTAGCCGCGCGTACCTGCCTGCTGCTGTACCGGTGCCGTCTTCTTCTTCTTCTTCTGCTGCTTCTCTTTTTTTGTTCTTCTACTCGTCGTACATTGACTGATTGGTCTTCTTCTGTGAGAGAGATTCCGGCGCAATGGGCTGAGCTGCGGCAATTTGAGCCGCCACGGCATGGACTTGAGCGGGCTGCTGCTTGTGCTGTTGTTGTTGCTGGTGCTGCGACGGATGTGTGTGAAGCTGCTACTACACCACCACCAACCGAGAGCGCGTCAAGGGCTGCCACCTTCTCTCTGTGAGTGATTACTTCGTATCAGTAACTTCTGGTGATTGTTTTATCTTTCTACGTATGTATATACATACCATACTTTATTTTTAATAGCTTACTCTGTACATACTTACGCATCATATTATACGTACGAGTACCATTGTTCTTATTTGCTGGGTACGTCGCAGTCAGTCTTGTTCAAAGAGAGCTACGTACAGCAGTATGATATAATAGTAGTATAACATACTATTTCCCCCTCTATCGTACTTTTTATTTGCTGTGCATCACGGGATCACGCTCGACGAGCTCTCTTCCTTCCCGTGCTTCATGCACACCATGTCTGCTGTATACGGAGTATGCATGCCTGATATAAGTTGGGAGTCATCACTACTACTCTGGCTTCAGCCTCCAGCCTGCCTATGCTTTTTTAGTGTTCCTCGAGTTCGGGTGTTCCGATGCAGCTCGTACCACACGTACTCTCAACATGGAGATTTTGAGAAGACAAAGAAATATACTTCGTTTTAAAGGGCGAAAGTATTATTTTGCTTTCCACTAAGTTGCAGTACCTCGTACGTATGACGTTTATTCAGAAGAATCGCGTATACGCAGTGCACCAAAGATTTCAATTACCCCTCGATCACCGGTATACTTTGTGATCTAACCAGCAGTACACCTTACTGCTGTACCTTTTTGCTGGTCGATGCGCGCAGTGCGTTTCAGGGCAGTGCGTTATTAGCCCATTCAGAACTGAAAAACATGTCCCACACTAATGCCAATCGACAGCAGCAGCAACAGCACAGCAGTAGACTACCGGTACTTCACACCCTGTATGTATAACTAGGGAATAAGAGGCCCTCCCGCCCCCACGGCGGTAAGGCCAGATTTTACACTTCGCACCCTGTATGTATAGTACTTCGTACATATCATATGTATATACGAGATCAGTAACTACCTGGTACCATAGGTACGTTGTAAGGAAATTAAAATGATGGTCATATTATCATAATATCATACCTGGTACACCCGGCATAAAAGCAGCAAAGATGGTAACGATTTTCGATTTTCGTTGTAGGGTGTGATATGTACCAGGCTATGGGCTATGGCTATGACCCTTCAAAAAAAGGGTCATAGCCCATATAGATACCAGGTGTCATATACGAACGCGAAACGTAAAAGGCATTATTTATTGAGACTTGAGATACAACTTTAGACAAGAAGCGCTCCGACTCGGGCACCCGCCCCGAGAGGTGCATGTCACCATCATCATCAATGATGTGTAGTGGTGATGATCTATACTATTAATACTTCGTATTATTGTACCAGGTTGTAGGTGACATGTATGACATGTACAATACCAGCAGTAGTGGGTATGTTAGTGTCGGCAATCTGACGCAAGGCGCAATTAATTTCTTGCGGGGTCGCCCCACAGCGGCCTTGTAACATACAACTATGTCCCAAAATATAAGCATATTTTGTACATTATTATTCAATAAAAACGGTGCTTATATTTCGGGACATAGTGATATCAGGTACGTACATGGTATAGGATACTACCAGGGACCAGGGGTATAGGATAGGAGGGATTACTGGAGGCAGAAATAAAAGGAGACGATGATGCTTTGTTTTGTTTTTTCAGCACAAAAAAGAGTGGATCTGTCACCGTTAGATTGTTGTCTATAGAATACCTGGCAATTAATTAAGCTGTAAGTAGGTCGGCGGTTGCCCACCGACTGACTGACGTAAGTCACAGCTTTATGTGGCTACGGCATGACTTACCTCGTACCGTATTATGGTATATAACACAAATAAATGGAATAATAACTACCAGGTATTAATTTATACTTATTATATTAATATAATTAGTATTTCAACACACACAACCCCCTGGGATTATAATTTCCGAGCCGATTTTTCCAAAACCCCAAAGCCTTCAGCGCACGCACACACAGCGAAAAATGGATGGGCTTCGTAGGAAAGACCCGTTCTCCAGATATTTTTCTATGGACGCATGCATGCATCGCTATGCATCGCTCGGTGTGTTTGCACTTCGTGGTCATGGAGCTTCGAAGTTCGCCTGAGGGGCTTGTTACATTGTTATCTTGCGTGATGGTAGTTAGGAAACTCTTAATTTTGGACAAGGCTTGGGGGTCTGTTTTCCCTCAGATTTTGAGCATACATTCTTATAACTCCAGTTTAAGTTTATTACTGCTGTGCGAAGGGAGGCAGACGAACGCCAAATTCTTTAAAAACGCCAATTTTCTTATTTTGCACGAAAGAGTGCAGTGTATTACGAGTAATACCGGAACGTTTGTTTTTTCTTGGCAGGTGTGGTCGAGTCGCATCGCCCTGCGCCGTTTACCGCACGGCATCCAGCATCCATGACGGGAAAAAAAACTCCCGATAGGATATCAATAGTATACGTACATTAAACGATAAGTTTGAAAACTGCAGGCGTTTAAGCTCTTCGTACTGTCTATATATCATACGTTAAACGATAAGCTTGAGGACTGCAGGCATTTAAGCTCTTTATTGTGTCTCCAGCTTTCAACGACTCCAGGGCCGCAGGCAGCACTGCCGCTGTACACATGTTGCTGTGCTGTGACCGGAACACAGCCCAAGCTTCTTCTTCTTCCTTCTTCTTGCGGCCGAAAAGCGCATGGCAGATCTCGGTCCCCATCCTTATAGGCAAGAATTAATGAAAATCCTTACCCCTTCAGACGCGCAGCGTTCATGATGATCTCTCGATCTTCACCCGGCTAGCTTTCCCATACGACCGTGGTTCTGCATAGGGGGGTAGACAGCAATGAATCAACGCCTACTCAACGTTGAACCCGGCAATCTCTCGTCCGGTCAGCTCGTGAGGAACTCTAATCCCCTAAACCATTAAAATCAAATCTCTTCAGCTTGTGTACCTGCATTATCTACGTTACGCGCATTAGGCGTACAAGGTTCTCCCCCTACTGCTTACTACGGGGGACTTTCTCTTTCAGCTAAACCTCCCAACTGTGGCTGTTCTGCCCGCCTCTTCCAACTGCACCCCCCTCCGGCTTCTCTTCTTCCTCGTTTGGATCTAGCAAAAGCCCACGCACCCACCAGCAGAGTGGAAGATGTAGGCTTTGATACGCATGCTATGGTCCTGTTGAAGGCGCCCACTGTGATAGTCGTGCACACAATAATATGCCGTCTGTGCTCCTGACTCTTGCCAAAGTGATCATCAACTCACCAAACCACCCCACAGAACATAGCCTCCTCACAAACCGTACCACCCACCCATCCATGCGCTTCAGCGACAAATGAAAAGCGAACGCCTTCCAACCTATATACCGACACTAATACACTAATAGAGGGGCGGCCCTTAATGAAAAAAGGATGTTGAGTATGATAGCTCAAAGTGACGCTGAAGAATATCCCACCATCAGATTTCTCAGCATGACGAGGCAGAGGTGGCCGGGATCCCCCTCCCCCCACCCCTCCCCTCCCCCTGCGCACAGCAGAGTGGGAGTAAATAAATCCCTGCGGGGACATTGAACAGTGTATATATAGCAACCCCCCCCCCTAAGGTGCCGACAACCTCAATTCGGTACGGCTAACGGTGTGCTCATTTTATGTAGAATACGTTGTGCAATGTCTCCTCAAGGGTTTATATACGCCCGCATTATGCAGGGGAGGGGGGGGGGGGGTCTCGGCTACCTGTGGTGCAGTCAGGTCCCGCAAAGCGTCGGTATAGATGGGCCCATTTAGGCGCGGACCCACACCGTCGAGAATCGACCGCCACAACGTCACGACGCAGTGCGGGTCAAGGCGTTGCTCTGCTTGCCGTGTTTCGCTGCACCACAGGAAACAAGAAAAGGTTGACACAAATATGGTGCTCCAGCAATGAGTATTTTATGCTTGGAGAGGGGGACTTTGTGAGACGGGGAATTCGTTTTGTTTGGTTGCTTATCGTTACGTAGTTTAGAAGTCAAGTGTGTTTGCCTGAAAAAAAAGGGTCAGCTAGCTATATATGAGATCGATTTTGGAGAGGAGAGGCAGCTTTGCTGGGTGCCCGATGCGGCCTTCGGCATTTTCGTATCATTCTGGGCCGCAGTGTATTCTCACAGATTATTAGCGGCCGACCCCCCTTGCATTTTCCGATTTCCAATTTATGTTTCCTCGAAGTTGCGTAGCACCCACCAATGCTTACGAAGCTGCAATTTCTCCAAACACACACTACGGCTAATTATTAAACTATGTGTTAACTGCTGTCGTACTGCTGTGTACTGGTAGCCTCAATCATGTGATAAGTTCACAACAACGGCAAGCGCACACGTACTTTCCGGGGCCGTTTTGTTGTTACCTTGCTTGTTATACACGGTGCCTCAGTGGTCGTTGTAGTCATATACTGTTTGTACTGCTGTACTTCGTCTGGTGTAATTTAAGGATGTGATAAGTAACAACATCAATTTACTAGGCGTGCGTGCGTGCCCCGTTTTCATGTATAATTGCATATTCCAGAAGCATATCATACCGCCGCCGACCCAAAGTCAACTACGTACGAGCATTACTATTATCATGTACGTCTTTACGTTCCACAACAATACAGCACTGCAGTTCAGCACTCGATACTCAAACTTTGAGTACCGCTTGTATGTGCATAAAACTGAGAGTTGTTTTGCAGTTATATAATGTTTCCAATGCATCGCCGTACAGCAGTATCAGCAGTATTAATACACACCATACCTCGGGGTGTTTAATAATGTATTGTCCGTTGTATTAAGCCGAATTGCACCCCCTTCCGCGAAGTTAGCCTATACCAGGTACAATCACGGGGGACCATAGTAAATAGGACCAAATATTTTTTAGTAAAAATTGGCAAATATATAGGTTTTAGTGTATCATACCCCGTAATAGGTACACTCTGTCATGCTGGTCCCTGGTATATATATACCTGGTATATATACTCGTACCTGGTATATATATATATTATATACCTAGTATATGTATGTGCATAAAACTGAGAGTTGTACTGCTTGTGTGTGCATAAAACTGAGAGTTGTTTCGCAGTTATAATATTTCCAATGCATCGCCGTACAGCAGTATCAGCAGCATTCGTAATACATACCATACCTCGGGGTGTATAAGAATGTATTGTCCGTTGTACCAGGTACTGACACAAGCCGAATTGCACCCCCTTCCGCGAAGTTACCCTATACCAGGTACAATTGCGGGGGACCATAGTAAATAGGACCAAATATTTTTTAGTAAAAATTGGCAAATATATAGGTTTTAGTGTGTATCATACCCCGTAATAGGTACACTCTGTCATGCTGGTCCCTGGTACATATATATACCTGGTATATATACTCGTACCTGGTATATATAAATATTATATACCTAGTATATGTATTATATATACCTGGTATATACCTGGTATATATGAATTAAATAAGTGAATCCCGTACATACCGTAATAATGTATAGTATAATAGTAAGCGCCTCGCCCAGAGTAAATGCCCAGGAGCACCAGCACTATTTTTAGTGAAAAGAAGGATAATCCGGAGTAAACGCCCCCTCGTTACGTAGAAAGAAAGCGTAAAAAACGCCCGGCCACACAGTAAACGCCCCTCCCTACGTACTTTGTTTTTTTTGGGGGGTATACGCCCCGGGGCCGAGCTAGCAAGGCCGTTTCCGAAGCAGGCAAGGGCGCTTTTGCATAGGAATGTTGACACATGGATCGGTGCATGTGTTGCCCAAACGCAACACGGGCATCGTAACCAGCCAAGCGCGGACGATCAAACATGGTAAAGACGTGCTACCTTCTGAGACTGTCATCTATTCCGGAGGACCATAGTAAACAGGACCCAAATAGTGTTAGTAAAAATAGGGAAATGTATAGCCTTTAGTGTGTACCATAGGTCCTATGTACTATGCTCATCCTGTGAAAGTGTCTCGACCAGCCACCCGAACGAGTTCGTGCCATATATATATAATATACCAGGTATATATATATCATCTATTGGGGGGTTTGGGGTGTATGATCAGCTCGTGCCGATGTTTAAGCGGTGGCGATGGTAATGGCTCGCTTACTGATCGTGGAACAGATAAAATACACAGCCATGGTTGACGTTTTATCGATGAGAGGCAAACGTTCAGTCGATGTTAAAAAAACTAATATCAGCTTCAACATCAGGCACTGTCTGTTCCTCATTTTTTTTGGCACGCGAACCACCTGCCCCGGCCCCGCCCACCCGCCACTAAGGTATCTCATGTGCCGAATCTAAACATCGGCCGGTGGTTCACCAACTCTCCCGATGCGTCCCGCCCGACTTAGGCCGCTCCGCCGGAGAACGAGGCGCTTGCTTTTGTCAGTTTTTTTGTTTGTATCGTTCCGGGGGCGGGGGGGGGCGTACTCATTTGTTGCTGGCCTTAGTCATTTGACCATTGACCACGCATCCCTTTCGAGACGGAGCGGGGGGGGGTAAAAGGCCCGAGATTTTTCCAAAAAAAAAGCCCCGACTACGTAGCAAACGCCCCGGGGTGCCTTTTGGCGCGTGCACAGTCACAGCACGCCCCGGAGGGCGTTAACTACAACTAGCATTATTATCGTATACAAGAAAAATGTCACATGAAATATCGGCTTCGCATTAATATGTAGGCAAGTATGCAGATCCTCGAGGGGAAGAGGAGGTAGTGCTTGGGATTCGGACGAGGCCAGCCGCTGCCTCCACGACAATGCTACTGTAGTAATCGTCAACGTAGCGCGTATTGCATTGTTTCGTTTTCCTTCCGACGACACGCATACGACAACAGCACACCAAGGGTCAAGCCAAGTCCAAAATACGCAACACGAACGAGAGCAAAACACTCGTGTCCTTTTTCGGTGGTTGTTTTAAGTACCGTACCGTATGTATGCATATATTTATGTCGCGAAAAAAAAAGGGAGAACCAAAACACCACCCTATCACACCTCTTCCTTCTCTTACGCACACCGGAGACCGGAGATTGCCATCCTCGCCAAATCCCTCCTCCTCCTCTTTCCCTGCGTGTACCAGTACTTACTTCAACGCGCCCCTACGTGCATATGATCTTTCATATTCGTATGTACCCCGTTTGTTCGCCATCTGACAAAACGTATAATACATCACATTATCACTATTAATGCCGGTATATGTTCTTGCCACGCGACCCCCCCCCCCCCCCCATATACCGCCGCCCTTCCGAGACCCGGAAACCCCACGGATACGCGGGCGGTAGGAATTAAATGGTCACAACTGTACCGCCCCCCCCTACCGCCTCCCTTCCGAGCCCGGGAAACCCCACGGATACACGGGCGATAGGAAGGAAGTATACGATTACGGCGATATATCCGTGGCGAGCGTTCTCTCCTACAGCTTAAGTGTGCTGCACTGCTTTTCCTTCCGCCCCTTAAATACAAGGGCGCACGGATTTGGAGAACAAGATATTATTGTGTTCCAACTGCTGCTGCTCCTTGCTTCTGCCTTCGGTATTTTCCCTGCATTGCCACTTCTCAAGAGGTCAGGCGGCTTGGCGCTGTGGTTCGGTTCACGACTGACTACGTCGGCACAACAAAAGCTTATTTATATACAGTATATACGAAGTATATATTTTTTCTCCCTCCGACAATGTATGTATATATACAGTATACGATGTTCCAGTCCGACTTGAATCGATTAATCCTCTATTACCGCAGTGGTAGTGGTGGTAGTAGTAGTAGTCTCTCTTCTATCCTTCTGAACCAACACCTATCCCGCTTTCGGTCTTCTTGAAGGCCCCTACTTACACCTCCCTCCCTTTTGGCAAAACCCTCGCTTACCCCACTCCTTCGCGAAGGTCCACCCCCACGTCATTGGCAACAAACACTCCATTTTTCTCCCCTCCTTTCCCATATTGCACCGGTACTATCGGAAAATACCGGTACTCTTGTACATTAAATTCTCCAAGACACGTTACATACATACACCTTCTGCTTCCGATTTCGGTTTGGCATCGCGACGCTGCTGTGCACGGTAAGTCCAACAGCGGTGTGATAATTATTGTTCAAGAACCACTGCTTTCTTTTCTTTCGCGATGCGCGCGCGCTCGTTGATAAAAGTCCCCACCTATCATCGCAAATGAGGAGCAACAAGAACAAGAGTCACCCCGGGAAAGCGTGAGGCTGACTCCTATAAAATATTGTCACCTCCCACCCGCCCCCCCCCCCCGACACAAGTCAGTTGTACCCGCCCACGAGCACTACCTCACAAACCTTAAACGTACATTCCTCAGCTCAGGAAACGGGCTATGATTATGTAGCGACCGCCCCCCCCCTCCGTTCTTCCCCACTATATTTCCCCCCCCCCCCACGCATGTACTGGCTGTGGGTAACATTCTTTCATACTCGTAAGAATCCCGCTTTCGTGGACTACAGCAGTTACTGGGCCCGGTTCTTGTGCGTCGTTTTTTTTATAAATTGTTTTGCTATGCTACCGCTAGCTGGCTGCGCCTTTCCAAACGCTCGACACTTGGCGCCCGAGCCGACCCGTTATGCGCCCTTGCTGCCGCGACTTCGTACGGCTATATTTTAATATATTATCCGTTGCAAATTGGACGAAGAGGCCCACCCGAAAGCGACACTTCGATACACCCCCTTCCAAAAGACTGCATCCACTTTTTGTTTTTATAGAGTTAACTGCTTGAAGTAAGATGGAGGGTTTACTCTTTTGGTGGTAGGAAAACGGTTAATTAACCCCCCCTGCGGGCTGGCGAAAGGCGACTGCGTACTATTTTTTGCATCCACTCTGCGTGAACACGTTGTCGGCGCGGGCATAGCGAGGCAATCAACCAATAAAGTGTTTTCAGCCCCCCCTTCCCTCCCTCCCTCCCTCCCTCCATGCAGGTCACCAAAACCGGCAGTAGAGCTTACCAGTTTTTCGATCAAATGGTTGACGCACACAGAGTGCGAGGAGAAGAGGATCAGCCGAAAACATTGGTTGATTTGGGTGGGGTTTGAGATTGGCGTCCTTTGTATCAATCACTTTCTCGAATAATCTCGATTACCATGGGAAATTACCCTCAAAATCGGGCCCTCAAACACGCCCAACGATTCGCATTGTACACGGCATGTACGAGCGCGTGTGTGTTTCTGACACCGTTCGTACTTTTTACACCCTTCTTACGTACGTCTTGGCGATGTGAGAACTTTGTGGTGGGGGGTTTCGGATTTTGTTTCCCCCCCCCCCCCCACGCAACGTCGAAATAGCAGACACACGCGTTCAGCTTTTATGATGGCTCTATTGCCATCCGCTCTCTCTCTTTCCTTCTCCAGCCCTTGCCCTTCTTTTGGCCCGCCGAAGGTTTCATAAGGGTTCGTTCCTCCCCCACCCGCCCCTCCAAGGTAGCCCATCCCGGTTTCTTTCTGCCTGGCTGCTTTGTCCTTGCATTGGGTTTAGCACCCTTGTACCTTGGTTGGCTTGCGTCGAGTTGCTCCGTCACCACCCGCTCTACGTACGTACGTAGACGCTTCTCCTCGAACGCAATTATCATGTCGAGCCTGGCCGCATTCCTGAACAAACGCGGTATATATATATATATATATATACGTGCAACATATAGCATATATAATATATATGTGTCTATGGATAATCTCACTGAAAAAGGAACTTACTCCCCCCGAGCCGAATATATATATAACCCTTTTATAGCTCCACCCACTTTTATTTGGGGGGGGGGGCTCAATTTACTTGGAATTAGAGTAGAATGATGTTATGTAAGAGTTGAGAGGTTTACGCGGCTCCCTCTAGAGACTGTCCAGGGTCCAGGGCGACCGGGATACAGAAACACAAGAAAAGCATACGACAAGATGCATGGTATCACTGAAGGCAGAAACTTACGCCCAGGCCGATTCATTCCACTCACGTTTTTGAGAAAAAAAAAGATCTTGAAGTTGAGTTACATAAACCCATTCAGAACTGAAAAAAAAACGTACATCTTTATCCCACACTAATTCCAAGTATCCCCCCCAAAAAAAAACGGGGGGACCAGTTCTTAAGGGGGGCTAAGAGTGGAATGCTGGTTGAAGTGTTGTGAAATAGTTTTAAGATGGGCTGCGCGGCTCTGCCTCTAGACCACCGAGGCAAGGGAAGGGTCGTCTGTCTTGTGTTCTCCCTTGTTCTTGTGTCGCCTGCCGTAAAGGGGAGGGACAACGACACACTACGTATACACACCGGCGTTTTCCAGAACATACAGACGCGTACTACGATAGAGGTATATACTACTGCTGTAGCATTTTTTGGCTGATTTTTTTTTCGGAATGACGGCGTGTCTTAACCCAAAACCGTCGGAATTAGATGTTGCACTTTTTTTTTCGTTCGTTTTATACTTGGGGGAGGCCACGGAAATTATCATCCGGTACGAAGCACTTTTGGTTTCATCTATGTACGTATTTTAACACAGTTTTCGGGGAGGTATAGATCTCCTCAAGAAGAAAAAACACCCTCAGAATAAAAACACGGTGCACCACCTATACCGCAGACGCATGCTACGTACGATAGAGGTGCACCATGTTTTTTTTTCTTGAGATCTCACTTAAGGAGCGTCATACCTCACCGAAAAAAAGTGCTTTTTGGAGAAAAATAAAAGTGCTACCTCGTACGTACGACCGGAGGAGAAATCCCATGACCGACGTATGCTCTGAAACATTTATTCGTCACAAAAATGAAAAAAAGTCCGACGAATTTGGGTTAAGGAGCCCGATCGTTCAGAAAACGATTCATCCAAAAAGTTCTACCTCTACCGTAGCACGCGTCCGTAGCATGCGTCTGTCTATATATAGACAGGCAATATACCTTACCGGGTATGAAATACGTACGATGACATCAATATATATATATACGATATATATACTGGTATGGCGTGCATACTATTGAATTGTTTTGCCTCCCCTTTGTATGGTCACGTTGTCCATGAAAACCCCACATACTCTTTTAAAATTCGACGGTACGTGACGCATCCCATCCTCTGACCGGCACGCCGTCCGTCGTTTCCCACGTTCCGTCGATTTTCCAGTTTCCGTCGGTTTTCAGTTGCGGGCGGACAAGGACGCTTTCGCTCGCCATCTTTCATCGGGTGCTGCTTCTATCTTCGCGTGGTGTGTGCAAAAGTGGTCGAGCAGCGAGGAAGAGGCATATTCCGGGACGGCTGGCTTACGTGCAGGATATTTCGGAGGTGGCCTTCCTGAGCGAGCGCGGGCAGTTTTGTTGACATGGCCCAAGCTTAGGTGGGATGATGGGTCGGCATGTTGGTTTGGATTGCAAGGGATGTCGTGTGTCGGTGCCACTCCCGTGTTTTGTATTGCTGGTGTCGGCCCACCGTATTGGTTTTATGGGCGTGAAAGTTGGATGCTTGGGTAGCCGAGTTTCAGCGAGCATCCGGCGGGGCATGCTTGCTTTTGCCTTGGTACGACAGCCCCAATAATAGACAATGCCAGACATGCTTTTTGTACCGAGCAGAAAAAAACTCTCGACTAAACGTGACGATTTTTGGCGGAACCATGAAGACGAGCCTCCACACCTCCGTTGCGCTTACAACCAGGAACTACAGTACGTGTACATTTCATACGGTAGCCGATCGTCGTAACTATACCGCCCCTCCATGCCAGTGTCACCACACGTGATTCGACAACAACGACGACAACATTTACGACCACGCCGGTGGTGCCTTATCCCTTTCGCAAACCTTCGACGTCAATTTTTCGACAGGTAAAGGTAGGCCCACCACGAGCCACCACTTCTGGCACGCCGGTGGCTTAGCCTTGGCGAAAGCTTCAGCTTCGACCCTCTCCATAGGAACGAGGAACGGTTCCTACACCGACAAGGTCGTCTCGAGCACCGGTGCCGTTTCAAGCTTCGCTGTGCCCGGAGAAACCACGGACTCAAGATCACCTGCGATTTATCATCTGGTGATGGCAGTGCTTACGCAAGGTGCAACCTCAGGTACTGCTCCAACATATAGAACGCCGTCCGCAGCGTTCGACCCAACGCCGGTGCTTCTCACCTCCGACATCCACCCTGCCGACAAAGTACGCTATAAATAGTCACACTTTGTTCCCTCCCCCCCACCCCTTCAACAGCTGCGATGACAACGGTCGCCTTTGATACCACATCGACCGCGCCGCTCGGGCAAAAAATCCCTTCTCCAACTCGACCGGAAACTACCATGGACCCATACCAACCCCCCCCCCCCCCCCCCCCCCCCCCCCCGCCCCCGCCCCCCCCCCCCCCCCTTTCAATCCCGCGACCATGGTGCTCACACAAGCTCCAACATCCGCCCCTTCAACAGCAATCCTCTACCCGACACACAACCATAACTCCTCTTCCTACGTTAGCGTGCCCCCCACCGATCCAACATCGACTCCTTCGACAGCTGTACGCCACCCACCCACCCACCCACCCACCATTCACGGACGCCTGTGCCGTCCACCCCACCTCCGACACACACACCACCGTCCTCGACAGCTGCGCCAGCCCAGTCCCCAAACACGAGGGTCCAAAAGCCGGCACGCCTGACACAGCAGTATCCGACGTCTTCTCCTGCGACGACAATGACCGACCTTGAACCAACCACCACATTCTCACCAATGCCAGAGTGTCGCACACTACATCCATCCGACCGACGTCAACCCCCTCGACATGTGGTGGATCCAAACCCAGCAACCAAATTCTACCCCACGATGAAGCCCTTTTTTTTTTTTTTTCCCCCCGCCGCACGTTCCACGGCCCCCCCCCCCCCCCCTACGACCCCCATGGATCCCGCATCAGCCACTACATGCTCGCCAACACCGGAGATACCCACTCCAAGCTCCGACATCGATTATCTCGACATCCGCAACACACCGAAACCCACCAACCTTTCCTACCAACGCCGGTGCCTCTGACCCCGGCCTCGGCGTTGATCCGTTTTATAGTTGTAGTGGACCTCAACACCAGCAACCGCAGTTCCACCACCTGCGCTAATGCCGCCCAAGAAAACGGCAGCGTACACCCCTTCCACGGCTACAGCCGACACACCACCAAACGATCCGCCTTTGATTTCTAACGTCAACCCCCTTAACCTCTACTGTCCGTCCCATACGGAACGCCACTTTCTCCGAATTCTTGAAGGAGTTGACACAGGCCCCGACCAACCTCGACCCCCTCGACAGCTACGATTGACCCCACACCCATCCGCCCTCCATGTTCCTAACACGTCGGTATCGCTCACACAAGCCCCGGCATCACCTCCCCCCCCCAGCCTCCATGGCGGACCCCTACTACCCGTCCCCTTATGCCCTTTGCCCACAATTCCCATGCAATCTCCGACGTCCTCCCTCCCCGATGGATACGACGGGCGCGTCGCCAGCGACCACGTTCGGTCTAACACCGAGATCGGTCAGGTAAGCCCCAACGCCCCCCCCTTTGACACATCCCGTCAACCTCCACACTGGCCACCAAATGCCGCAGTGGTCAACACAGGCTCCGAACGCTGTCTCCTTGACAGACCACCACCGCCCATACACCGCCTCCCCCACTTTCCGAACACCCCGGTTCTGCTTACGCCCCCCCCCCCGACATCACGCCCCTCGACAGCCACGGTGGACCCCTCACCGACCCCCTCGATATATCCAACACCAACACCTTCCACGCGATATTCGACGTCTACTCCTCCTCCGACTACGACAAGCCGCACAGCAACCACCACGTTCCCACCCACGCCAAAAGAGCCCCCTTCAGGCTCCGACGTCAACCCCCTCGACCTGTAGGGGACCCCAACACCAACAACCCTCATTACAACCAAGGCCGGTGCTCCTCACGCACGCCACACCGTCTACCCCTCCAACAGCTGTGGCGCACCCAACACCAACAGCCACAGTTGGACGCACTCCACCGACGCCAGTGCTGCTCGCACAATCTCCGACGCACACCTATTCGATCTTTACCTCCTACCCACTACCGACTATCCCATTCTTCCCCAACACCAGAATGGCTCTCGCATGTTACGAGGTCGACTTCTGCGACAGCTACGACCGTCCTTACGCGGCCCAGCCACCCTTTCACGCACGCCGATGCCACTCACGCAACCTTCGACGTGATTCCCCTCGAAACTTGCCCCCTACCCAAGACGCCCAGCGCCGGCATGTCTCACACAAATTCCCGACGGTTCTCCCTTTGACAACGACGACCAACCCCGCACCAACCACTACACCCTCACCCCCGCCAGAGGCCTCCACGCCGTCGACTCCCATGACCTGTGGCGTGCAACAATCGCGTTTCCACCGACTCTGATGCTCCGCACAGAAAACGCAAGCCACGAGTCGACTCCTTTGATCGCTGTGGCGAGCCCCAACAGCTGCTGCGGTTGCACCCACACCAGTACTTCTCGTGCAAGCTCCGTCGTCGACCCCTCAACGTCTACCTTCTACCCATCGCCACCACCACATTCTCCCCGACGCGAGAGTGGCCCACATCCCCTTTGTTGTATACCCCTTCGAAATGTACATTCGACCTGCCAACTTCCACGCATGCCGGTGCTTCTCAGACGACCTCGGAGGTGACACCCCTAGACATCTACGGCGGACCCCTGCCCAGTAAGTCCAACGCCGACACGCCCCACACAGTATCATACGTTTCCCCCTCTGACAACGACCGATCCCCGTACCAACAGCCATATCCTTATCCACGCCAGAAAGCCCTACGCAAGCTCCGACGTTCACCCCCTCGACAGCTGTGGCGACCCCAGACCCACCAACTACACTCCCCAATTAACATCTGCGTTCCTCGCGCAAGCCACGACGTCGACCCCTTCCACAGCTGTGGTGGCCCCACCACCAACTACCAGGATTTTGAACCGGCACCAGGACGGCTCAAACAAGCTCCACACTTTCGACGATTACGACCAATACGCCACCAACCGCCACCTTCGGCCCCATGCCGATATTTCCCACACGACCTCCAACGCCCATCGCTTCGACATCTCCCCCTTCTTCCCACACCGACTACCACACTCTCCCCGAACGCCGCAGTGGTAAACACAGGCTCCGATGCCGACCCCTTCAACATCTACGGCCAACCTTACACCGTTCACCCGTTTTCCAAGTACGCCGGTGATACTTACGCAAGGTCCGACACCCCCATCCTCGACTGCCACGGTGAACCATTCACCAACCACCCACCCCCACACACCCGACGCCGATAATTTCCACGCGATCTCCGAAGACTGCTCCCCCGAAAACTACGACCAGCCCTGTACCCACGACCACGTTCTCGCCTACGCCAGAGATTTCCATGCAAGCTCCGACGTCGACCCCCTCGACGTGTGGCCGACCCAGCACCAGCAAACTACATTCCTACCAACGCTACTGTGGCCCATCACCCAAGCCACAACGCCGACCCCTTCCGACAGTTGTGGTGGACTCAACATCAACTTCTACCAGATGCACCCACACCGATGCTTCTCGCACAAGCTCCGACGTCCACCCCTTCGAGTTCAAACTTCCACCCACCACCGACGACCACATTCTCCCCAACGCCGGAGTGGCTCACAGCCCCTTTGGCGTCTACCCCTTGGACAGCTACGACCGATCCCACCCCCCCCACTGCCGCCTTCCACGCACGCCAGTGCCTCTGACAACCTTTGACGTGTTCCCCCTCGACATCTACGACGGACCCCTCCCTCCAAAGTAAGCCCAACGCCGACGTGCCCCAATCAGTCTCCCGACGTGTTTCCCCTCCGACAACAACCGACCCCATTCCAACAACCGCCTAAGCCAGAAAACCCCATGCAAGCTCCGACGACCCCGCTGACAATGTCGGCGGCGAACCCACACCCAACAACCCCATTCCCACTGCGATGTCGGCGGGCGCTTCTCGCACAATGCATGGCACCGACCCCTTCGACAGCTGTGGTGGCCCCAACACCAACATCCACAACCACACCGACGTCACTGCGGTTCACCCAAGCTTCACTCCTTCGACGACGGCGACCGACACGCCACCAACCGCCACCTTCGGTGCCATACCGATGCGCATCACATCTCACAAAACCTCCATCGCCCACACCTTCAACATCTCCCATCTGCCCCACACTGACCACTACACCTTCCCAAGTGACACAGTGGCTCACACAAGCTCCGGCGTCGATCCCCTCCACAGCCACGGTGAACCCTTCACCGACTACCTCCATGTATCCAACGGCGACACTTTCCCATACGATCTCCGACATCTACTCCTCCGACTACGACAGACCGTGTACCAACCATGTTCCCACCCACGCCAGCATGTTCCACGCACGCTCCGACGTCGACCCCCTCGACCTGTGGCTGGCCCAACACCAGCCTCTTCCTTCCCACCAACACCGGTACCCCTCACGGACGCCACAATCTCGACCCCCGCCGACAACTGTGGCGTACCCAACGCCAACCGCCACAGTTTGTTGTGCACCCACACCAGTGCTCCCCGCACAAGCTTCAACGCCCACCCCGTTAACACATACTTTCCAACACCGACCACCAAAGTCCTCCTCCCAAAACCAGAGTGGCCCACACGTTACGACATCTACTCCTTCCACAGCTACCAGGTACAACCGAGCCTACGCAGCCTACCCCACCTTGAACGCACGCCGTTGCCACTCACACAACATTCGACATCCTCGACCTCGACACTCGCCCCCTCTCCAGTAGCCCCAACGCCGATACGTCTCACACAATCTCCGACGCTTCCCCCCCCCCCCGACGATCACGACCGACCCCGCAACTACCACCGTGTCCTCACCCACGCCCGAAAGCCCCAAGCAATCTCCGGCGTCCATCCCCTGGACAGCTGTGGCATACCCAAAGCCAACCACCACCTTTCCACCAGCGCCGGTTTTCCGTGTACACGCGACAACATCGAGCCCTCCATCGAGCCCTCCACGACCTATGGTGTATCCAACACCAACAGCCGCAGCTGCGCTGACGCCAGCGCTGCTCGCACAAGCCCCAATCCCCACCCCTTTAACATCTGCATTCTACCCAACACCGACCACCACATTATTTTCCCAGTACCAGAGTTGCTCCCACACGTTACTACGTCGACTCCTTCGACAGGTACGACCGACCCTACACCACCGCCTCACCTTCCACGCACACCGATGCTACTCGGACAACCTCTGATGTGACCCCCCTCGACATCTACGACGGACCCCTCTCCAATTCGTCCAACGTCGACATGCCTCATACAATCTCCGAGGTTTCCCCATCCGACGATCACGACCGACCCCACACCTACCACCACATCCTAACCCACGCCAGAAAGCCCTGCGCAACCTCCGACGTCGACCCCTCCGACACCTGTGGCAGACCTAAACCCAACAACCACAATCCCACCCGCGTCGGTCAACCATGACGCTGACTCCTCCGACATAAGTAGCGACCCCAACACCAACTTCCACAGTCTCATCGACTCCAGTGCTGCTCGCACAAGCCCCAACACCCACCCCTTTAACATCTGCCGTCTGCCCAGCACCGACCACCACCCCCTTCCCAACACCAGAGGCCCTCCCATCGATCCTTCGACAGCTGCGACCGACCCTACACGACCACTCCACCTTCCACGCACGCCGATGCTACTAGGAAAGCCTCTGATTTAACCCCCCTTGACATCTACGATGGACCCCTCCCCAATTCGTCCAACGCCGACATGCCTCATACAATCTCCGATATTTCCCACTCCGACGATAACGACCGGCCCCACACCTACCACCACATCCCAACCCACGCCAGACAGCCCCGCGCAACCTTCGACGTCGGTCCCTTCGACATCTGTAGCTAGACCTAAACCCAACAACCACATTCCCACCCCACGTCGATGCTTCTCGTGCAAACCACGACGCCGGCTCCTCCGACAGCTGTAGCGGGCCCAACACAAAATGCCGCGGTCTCATCGACTCCGGTGCTTCTCGCACAAGCCCCAACGCCCACCCATTACATATCTACCGTCTGCCCAGCACAGACCACCACACCCTTCCCCAACACCAGAGTGGCCCACATCGATCCTTCGACAGCGGCGACTGACCCTAACCGCGCACGATCAAGCTTACGTGAACCCTGGTGCCGTTCACACGACCTCCGAGGCGACCTCCCTCGACAGGTACGTACGGCGGACTCCTTCCCAACAGGCCCAACGACGACACCTCTAACACAATCTCCAACGTTTCCCTCTTTGACGACAACGACCCACCCCGCGCCTACCACGACATCCTCACACACGCCAGACAGCCCCATGCAACCTCCGACGTCGACCCCCTCGATACGTGCGACGGGCCCAAAACCAACAAATCACTATCCGACCCATGCCGGTGCTCCTCGTACAAGCCACGCCGTCGATCCATCCCTTTGGCACCTTTCTTCCACCCCACACTGACCGCCGTGTCCTTCCCAGCACCAGAGTAGCTCACGAAAGTTACGACGTCGACCCCTTCGACAGCTACGACCGACCCTTGCGCCGCCCGCCCACGCGCCTTTCCCGCACGCGGGTGCCGCTTGCACAACCTCCGACCTGACCCCTCTCGACAGCCACGACATACTCCTCCCCAACGGGCCCCAACGCCGACACGTCTCGTGCAACCCCCGACGCCTTTCCCTTTGATAGCAACGACCGACCTGCACCTAACCTACGACAACAGCCCCACCCACGCCCCGAGAACCCCACGAAAACTCGGAAGGCAACAGCCCCCTCGACAAGCGCGGTGCCAACCCGGATACTTGCCATACGGTCTACGCCGACTTTTTATTCGACGGCAACGACATACCCTGTACCAACCACCACGTCCTCACTCACGCCCGCGAGCCCCACTCACACTCTGCTGTGTACCACCCTGATCTGTAGCCGGCCGAAGATCAACGACCACAGGCCACCAACGCCAGCGCTCCCCACGCATGCCACAAACGCCGGCCCCTCCAACAGCTGTGGCGAATTCCGAACCACCGATCACTGTTGCGCTGACGCTAGTGCTGCTCGCACAAGCTCCGACGCCCACTTCTACGACGTCTAACTTCTGTCCAACGCCGACCATTCCCTTCTTCCCAAAGCCAGAGTGGCTCACACACGTGACGACGTCGATTCCTTCGACAGCTACGACCGATCCTACGCCCCCCCATCCACCTTTTACGCACGCCGGTGCCACCTACAGGGCTTCCGGCGTGACCCCCCTCGACACCCGCCCCCCTCCCCAATAGGCCCAACGCCTACACATCTCACACAGTCTCCGACGCACCCCCTCGCCCCGGATGACGACGACAACAACCAACCCCGCACCGACCACCACCTTCTCACCCACGCCGTAAGTCCCCAAGAAAAAAATCCGGAGTCGACCTCCTCGACAGCTGTGGCGAGCCCGACACCAACGACCACAATTCCACCGACGACGGCGCTCCTCCGGCAAGCCTTCGCCGGTTGTGTGGCAGCTCCAACACCCAATGGCCACAGTTGCACCCACGCCACAGTAGTAGTGTGCTGCTCGCACAAAAAAATCGACGTCTCCACCCCTTCGGCCCTTGTCCTCCCACCTGACACCGGCCATTCCATTCCTTCCAACGCTATCGTGGTTCAGACACGTTACGACGCCGATTCCTTCCTAGATAGCTACTACCGACCCTACACCGCCCGCCCACCTTTCCTGCATCCGGTGGTGCTCGGACAACCACGGGCGTGACACCTCTTGGTACTCGCCCCCCCCCCTTCAACAGGACCGACGCCGATACGTCTCATACCATCCACGATGTTGTCGCCTCCGACGACAAGGACCGACCCCCCACCTACCACCACATCCCCACCCACGCCAGAAAGCCCAACGTTACCGCCGATGTCGACCCCCTCCACGGCTGTTGCTAACCCAAACCGGACAACCCCATCCCCACTGACGTTGGTGCTCTTCGCGCAAGCCTTCGATTGCTGTGAACGCCCCAACAACAGCCACAGTTGCAACGACCCCTGTGCTGCTCGCACAAGCTCCGGCGCCCGTCGCTTCGACCTGTCTTGTAGCCACCACGGCCCACCTTACCCTTCCCAATGCCAGAGTTCGGTCACGCACGTTACGACGTCGACTACTTCGGTAGCTACGACCGTCCCTACGCCCCCCCGTCCACCTTTCACGCACGCCGGTGCCACTTGAACGACCTCCAGCGTGATCCCCCTTAGCATTCGCCCCCTCCCCAATTGGTCCAACGCCGATACATCTCACACCATCTCCGACGTTTTCACCTTTGACGACAAGGACCGAGCCCGCGCCTACCACCATATCCCCACCCACGCCAGAAAGCCCCACGTAGCCTCCCACGTCGACCCCCTCGACTTCTGTTGCAAACCCAAAACCGGCCACCACATCCCCACTGACGTTGGTGCTCCTCAAGAAAACGCCGCTACGACGACGCCTCCGCCAGCTGTGGCGGACCAGGCGCCAACAACCGCAGTTGCACCAAGGCCAGTGGTGCTCACACAAGCTCCGACATCTACCCCCTTCAACATCTACCCCCTACCCAACACCAACCCTCACATTCTCCCCAGCACCGGAGTGGCTCACAAGCCATTTGACCCCCCCCCCCCCCCACCCCCCCCACCCCCCCCCCCCCACTCCCCCCCCGACCGGGGGGGGTTCCAAAACCTTTGGCCCCCCCCCCCCCCCCACCCCCCCCCCCCCACTCCCCCCCCGACCGGGGGGGGTTCCAAAACCTTTGGCCCCCCCCCCCCCCCCACCCCCCCCCCCCCACTCCCCCCCCGACCGGGGGGGGTTCCAAAACCTTTGGCCCCCCCCCCCCCCCCACCCCCCCCCCCCCACTCCCCCCCCGACCGGGGGGGGTTCCAAAACCTTTGGCCCCCCCCCCCCCCCCACCCCCCCCCCCCCACTCCCCCCCCGACCGGGGGGGGTTCCAAAACCTTTGGCCCCCCCCCCCCCCCCACCCCCCCCCCCCCCCCCCCTACCCGTGCCACCCAACAAACAAAATTTCCTACCCAAGCTACGCCGTCGATCCCATCGACATGTACGGGTGCATCCTACACCGACCACCCCATTTTCCCTTTCGTCGGAGTGGCCCACCCAAGGCTCCAATGTCGACCCCCCCCCAACACCTACGACCGACCTTTCACCACCGACAAACACCGTTCGACGACGACCCGACACCCCACTCCCTATACCATGCGCGCGGCAATCTGCCCTCGCGTGATTTCCCCTTCCCCTTCCCCCGCTTTCCCTGCACACGCCTTGGTCACCCTGACTCCCAGACATCGACTCCCCCGCCCCCCCCCCCTCCCCGCCGACCAAAAACCAACACCCGGTAAACGCGCCGCGGCAGCTTCGCCAGCAAGGATTCCTGGCAGGAGACAAGACACCCTGGGGTTATCACCACACCGGGAGGCCCAACCCAATTCCGTGAGTATTGTCGGAGTTACATTCGCAATTGTCGAATCACCCTTTGATGGTTGGTGATATATACGAAGTGTATAGAGATATACTGGTTTATATCTGATGTTTCCCAGGCCGCATATGTTGGTCTACCGGACGTAGAGGACGCTTCGATGTCAAGCTGCTGGCTGCAGAAGGCGCCCCGTCAATTTCTTCGATTTTCTACCCCCTTGGGAGTAATTCTCGAGCTTTATTCTGTCGATTTCCCGATTCTATTTTCGCCGGTTCGGGGTATTTTACGGTTTGTGTCGTACGGGCGTGTATAGTTCAGCTTGATCCACTCTTTAGGTGAGCTCCGCTGCTGCGGGACAATTACTACTATACGGAGGGCCATAGTAAATAGGACTACATATTGCTAGTAAAATTGGGAAATAGCTAGGTTTTTGCCTGCACCGTAGGTCCTGTTCACTGTGGTTCTCCCGTAATATAGCACAGAGCAGGTCGCGTGGGCAGTAGCGGCGGAGCGGGGCGAGACTATTGCTCCAACGCGGCTTTTTCCGTTGTATACTGTCTGCCGCACATGTCGATTTCGTTCCCACGCCTCGTCGTACATATGCGTATATAAGATAGAACTCTCGCAAGCGCCATGCAACAAAAACGCGGTCTACTAGCAGCACACCATGTACACCTCCACACCCTCCCTCCCTCCCTCCCTCCCTCCCTCCCTCCGTCATAACATGCGCACCTTCGAACCCTCCCTCCCTCGCCCCCCGTCACTCCATGTGTCACCGCGCCCACAGAGCAGAGACCGATCGGGGACCTATATATGAGTGTGCCTAAACCCATCCACTACGATAGGGAGTCTCTTAGAGACGAGAATGGCGGGATTTTGTGCCAGAGCGTGGAGTCAGAGTGGCCGCCGGCCGGAGGAGCAAGACACGGGTATCACCAACTTTTTTCTATTCCCGCTGCCAAGTCGACGTTCTTCCACGCCGTGTCGGAGGAGGAGACACGCCAGGACTCGGACCACAGCCCCCTCTCGACTTACGCCGGGACCGTCTCATCATGGGGGGGGAGGGCAAGGTAACGGAGCAAAGGCATCGAAGGTCAGAGGCGGGCTTTCGTTGACTGACCCCTATACGCGCGGAGGGAGGAGAGAGGCGAGTGGTGAGGCGTCGGAGGCTTGTGCGGTTTTCAGTAGGCGCCGTACTTGGCTGGTGCGACACGCCGGGGAGGAGAATTGGAGAAGAGTAACCGTCGGGAGACGACCCTAGAAGGGTGGAAGGTGCGACACGCCGAGGAATAGTTTAGGGCTCTTCACGGATCATGACCCAACCGGCGGGTCGGGTCACGAGGCTTTTGGATTATCACGCGTCGGGTCGGGTCTTGTCGGGTCCGGTCCGGTCCGGTCCGGTCGGGTCGGGTCGGGTCGGGTCGGGTCACCCTTTTACCCTTTTACCCGACCCGACCCGACCCGACTTGACCCGCGAGGTTTGATCCGACCCGCGAAAAAACCTCTGGAACGTTTGGAGGAACCACCGGGCGACAACCCGAGAAGGACACAAGAGGGCTTCGTGGGCGCCAGTGGTTTGAAGATGTAGTGCGGTGCCAGGAGGTAAAACGAAGGACAAGAAGGCGTTTGGGTCTGCTTGTTTCTACCTGGAAGTTTTGCAACCCGGTTGCCGGATTATGCCCCGTTTTTTTTGCGCCGACGCTTTTTTAGTAGTGTGCGTCGGGCAGGGAGAAGCAGGGGGTGGTATTAACCGCAGAGTACCGCGGCGGCGGCAGGGCTACAAAAATCAGTGATGCGTCGTGGCTGTCCGAACCAGCCGTGCACGCGGAGGGTCTGAATGTATGGGCAGGGGTAGGGCTGTCGGAAGCTCCCTGTCGTCACATTTAGAGGTTGGGAGGAGGAGCTATGTTCACAAGTTCTTCGGGACGTCTCTTCCACATCGTTAAAAAAAACTAAACCAACCTGGTGTTTTCTCAACACCACCCAATACAAAGGGATAAAAGTGAAAAAGAAAAAGAAAAAGAAAAAGAAACAAGTCTCGATTCACTCGCCATCGGGCTCGCGATGACGGTGTCCAGTCATATCGGTCTGTTTTTGTTTTTGTTTTTGTATTTCCATGAATTAACACCTGCATGCAGTAGTAGGGCGATGACGGTGTCCAGTCATAACGGTCTGTTTTTGTTTTTGTTTTTGTATTTCCATGAGTTAACACCTGCAGTAGTAAGGGCGTTGACGGTGTCCAGTCATATCGGTCTGTTTTTGTTTTTGTTTTTTGTATTTCCATGAACTTTCACTTGCAGTAGTAGGTACGCTGCAGACGGATTTCGGACACAATTGTGTGCGTGGGAGGCGTGTGTCCCCTCGAGGCGGGCGGTTCGGGGAGAACACGCACCAGGTACACTGATAGATACATACGTACCCGGTGCCTGGTATAGACCTGGTAGGCATTCGTTCCATGCAGAGGGGGCGAGTTTAGCGTTCACACTGTCGCCTTCGTGAGCGTGGTAGGTGCGTCGTTGTAACAACAGCGTTCAGTTCGTTCACCGCGTCAACAGCTGGAATGTCGGAAATCTGAGGGTGCGCCTTGCGGGGACCTTCCAGTCGCTACGAGTAGCTGGGAGGATTCTCTCCGCTCGTACTCAATTACAGCAGCAGCCTTGCAGCAGCAGGTGAGAGTATCAAAGGCTTGAGGATGCTATTGGTAGTCCGGAGAAAGAACCGGCCTGGAGGATATATACCGCTGTGTCTCGTCCTCGCCCTCAGCAAGCGCGTGTGGTAGAATAGCTGCGACACACAGGATCGCGGGCGCCTCCCGTCGAAACTTGTGCACGGCCGTTGCAGCCCCCGTCAGACGCATCATGCGCGAAGATAGACTCCTGCGCCCGCGAGGATAAGTTTGCGCAGGAAATTTGTTTTTGAATTAAAAAAAAATGCACTGACAGCTCGGCCATCAACCCTTCCCCCCCTCCGTGCTCCGTCTCGAAAGGGATGCGTGGTCAGTGGTCAAATGACTAAGGCAAGCAACAAATGAGTACGCCCCCCCCCCCCCCCCCCCCGNNNGCCCCGCCCCCCCCGCCGATACGGAGTAGGGGGGGGAGTTCGTTCATACAACAAGCGAGCAAGCAAGCAAGCGTGTATCGTTGCCAGCACCTTGAAACTTAACCCCCCATCCTCTCCCCTCACCCCTCATATTTGGCCCATGCGATGACGTTGTCGTACTGATCGGTCCGTCATCGTACGGGCTGCCTTTTGACGCGTGTTTTGCCTTACAGGGCTAGCGCCTTATTATTTTCAGCAGGCCTGTCACGTGAGGAGCTCCATATACCCCGAAACAGCAACCGACTGCTGTGACACAAGCATATTATTGGCTAACACCCGATACTCAAATCAAATGGGATTGCAAATAAACAACCAAATGGGCTTGCAACTAGTAAAATATTACATAACACACGTTGGGTGCAAAGACATTGGGTAGCTCCTCAGTATACGTCGTAGGAGTCCCCGTCCACGAATAATGTCCCCACGAAGTATACGTGCAATCTCTTTCGGTAGCACTGGGGTGTGGGGGGGGGGGGGGGGGGGGGGGGGGGGGGGGGGGGGGGGGGGGGGGGGAGGCGTACTCATTTGTTGCTTGCCTTGCTTAAGTCATTTGACCATTGACCACGCATCCCTTTCGAGACGGAGCACCGTTCTTACTCCTAGTAGAGACACCTCCAGCAGTTGGGGCGCTCGATACGTTGTTTCCATGCGTTTATTCCGATGTTTCCACATTGTTTTTGCTCCTCTTGTCCCCTTCCTTGCAGGAGTGCGCGCAAAAAAACACAAGCTTGGTAGTGTTGTACATAGGGAGCTACAGTATATGTATAGAGCACACAAAAAACTTTTGACAACTCCATGAATTGATTTCATTGCTACTTTGTTCTCCGGACCTTGTGCTACAAAAAACAATGCGCCGACAATTAAAAAAAAATCTATCGGAGGAAGAGGAGGAGGAGAAGGAGGAGGAGGAGGAGGAGGAGGGGGAGGAGGAGGAAGAGGAGGGAGGAGGAGGAGGAGGAAGGAGGAGGAAGAAGAGGAGGAGGAAGAGGAGGAAGAAGAGGAGGAGGAAGAGGAGGAGGAAACGGAGGAGGAAGAGGACGAAGAAGAGGAGGAGGAAGAGGAGATACACCGGAGAGGCAACAAGTAAACTCGAACTCTCCCTCCGAAAAGAGAGACGAACCTTGCACGAAAACATAAAAAAAAACTTCCTTCCTCCGTCGACACGAAGCGCCGACTTCGCGCCCGCTGGAGCGGGGGGGCAGTTTACGCCACTTTGGGTTTAGGGTCAGGCTTGTGTGGAAAAAAAAGTTGGGTCCCAGGCGACACTGGCGGTAGAACAGCAAGGTTTGTGGCGCACAGCAGCCCTCCTCGTGTCCCCTTATACCGCGAGACACCCGCTCATGCCATCTCCGCCTGTCGTTCAATATTTTCCAAGGCCTGTGGGATGGGGGGTTTGTTGTTGTTGTTGTTGTTGTTGTTGTTGTTGTTGTTGTCGTTGTTGTCGTTGTTGTTGTTGTTGTCCGCCTGTCGTTCAATATTTTTAAAGGCCTGTGGGATGGGGGGGGTTGTTGTTGTTGTCTTTGTCGTTGTCGTTGTCGTTGTTGTTGTCGTTGTCGTTGTTGTTGTCGTTGTCGTTGTTGTCGTTGTCGTTGTTGTCGTTGTCGTTGTCGTTGTCGTTGTTGTCGCTCCCCGGACACGATGTATGTGTTGCATGGTATGCGAACACAGATATAGACTGACCTGCTACTTGTTCGTGAGACAACAAACATTTCCACGGCAAACATGTACCCGGTAGATATTAGTGGACACCTCGCAGTACTGGACACAAGCCGTAGCGTTTTTTTTTTGTGTTGTTCCTGCCAGGAGATCGCCGCGCGACACCCGGGGTCAAGAATCGGCGTCAGGTAATCTAGTCAATGCGCGTTTCGTTTTTCTTTACTGGTCTGAGTATTTTCACTGCAGACGGAAGCGCCTAAGAGATATACTTCTAGGAACAAAGATGTCAGGAGACGGTCAGTCAAGGGAAAACGAGCATCGGTCAAGGGTGTGGATCCGAGTGTTCCACACTAAAACCTAGTAGTTTGGCGTCAATCAAGGATTAAAAAAGGAAAATTGCCGTCAGTCAAGGGGTGAAAGTGCCGTCTCCTGACATCTTTGCCTAGGAATGAAGTTTACTAGGTACATGCCTGGTGTGTAAAGAGCAGTCTTGTCTGTTTGGTTGTCTGTCAATCAATGCCCTTCTGTCTGCTGCCTGTCTGCAGTGCCGTGCGTTTTGTGCCGCTTCATTTCGTTTCACGTTTGTTGCACAGCAGTGCCGTTTCATTCCGTTTCATCATAAATTTTCATTGTCGAATCTATATCAGTACCGGTTCACTTCGTTTCGTGTCACGTCGAGTGCCGTTTCGTTTCGTGTGTAGAATTATTTTTTTTCGGATTTTTGTTGTTGTCATTCCACCGTCTCCCCCCCCCCCCCCCCCCCCCCCCCTTCCCCCCTCCCCCTCTCACCGTGATCTCATCCAACACCTAACCGCACTCGACCGTCGTTTCTAAGACTGCCCAGGCCTTCCTAACTTTACGCGGTTTTCCTATCGGTAAGGTGGCGGATGGCTATATGTCATCCATCCGCCCATCTATCATCACCCTCTCATCGTTGTCGACATCATCAACATCATCACCACCACCATCATCGCCACATAAGTCAAATACTCTTTTTCGAAACGATGAGTGGTACAACAACCTGTACTAAAAATACACATCATATATATACGTACGTAAACAATCCAGAGCTATTAATAGCTGTCATCATATTAATAGCTGCTGGAGGGCATTCATCACAGCAAAATACATTAATGACATCGTCACCGTCAATCGAGTACCTCAGGCGTCAATCGAGTGCGCGCCCCAGGACAAAAAACAAAAAAAACAAAAAAAGAGAAACATGAATGTGTATATACCTACCTCTCAGAAGAAGTGGGTTAGTAGCCGCCTACACAACCGTCCGCAACCCTGGTCCCCGCCGCCCCGCGGCAGCGGCGGCGGCACCTGGCGGACAGCCACCAACCCACCATCGACAAAACCAACCAACAGCCAACCAATAAGCCAACCAATCAATCCATAAAGAGCAACCCGTTACCGTACAGAGCGGTTGTTGTAGAATAGAATAGTATACACCATGCAGCACAAGCAAGAAGAGCCAGGCAAGAGAAGAGTTGAGTGGATAGTTCCTTCCATCTACCTCCCACGACGAAATAAAAAGTAATAAACGCATCGAATCAGCATCATCATCATCACATACAACAAAGAATAACAAAATGCCAACCAGCCAGCCGAACGAACGAAAAGCGCCCCCGCCCACTCCCCCACCCCCTCCCGTCCCATCCCTCCTCCGCCCCAAACCCCTCCCGTCCCCCCCGGGAGAGCACCTCTCTCGTTCCCCCCCCCCCGTTTCGCTCGGAAGGCGGACAACACAATACATCCATCATCAATCACCGAGAAGAGGGGGAAACTAAACTTCAACAAGCGGCCAAGAAAGCACAACCAAAAAAGGCAGAAAACACACACGCACAAAACCACAACGAGTTTCTTTTCTTTTGCTGTGTCCTAACTCATAATACTAACCTCTTCTTATTTTTCCCTGTGAGTTTACAGACCAGCTCTATGATGAAACAATAACAGCACTCCCGCGACCCCAGCCCCCCCCCCCCGTATCGACTGCGCACCCCTCCCCTGCCCCCCCCCCGCCGGCTTTCCACGTCATGCCGATGGTGTTAATCAAGGTAACAGGAGGAACGGGGCGGGCACACAGTCAGCAACCACGAACAAACCGGAAACGAGCTCGGTTAACACGAAAAAACAGACGCGCGATGCACGCCATGCCATGCTATGCCATGCCATGCCATGCACCCAACATCATGAGCGGTAGGGGGGGCTAGATAGGTGGCTGGCTGGGTGGGGGGGGTGAAGGGAGGGTTCACCCGCCTCCCCCGCGCGAACCCGCAGAAAGCAACATTCGCTATTTTTCCCACTCAGTTCGTTTCCATTCGGTTTGTTTCTATTCGGTTCATTTCCGTTTGGTTCCGTCCCCGTTCGGTTCGGTTCGGTTCGGTTCGGTTCGGTTCGGTTCGGTTCGGTTCGGTTCGGTTCGGTTCGTTTCCGTTCGGTTCGAATCAAACCGCACCTATTTGTTAAATTTCGGTTCGGCTCGTTTCCGTTCGGTTCACTCCCCGCTCCGTTCGGTTCCATCCCCTTCTTCCGTGACCCGCCACGAAAACAAAACCCCCCAAAAAAACAAAAACCGGTCCCGTCGCCCAGCATCTAAGAAAAAGAAAACAAAAATTATAGGGAGGGGGAGGGATATTATAGGGGTAGGCGCGGTTTCGCACACGCGCGTACACGCTACTTGCCTTGCCTTCCCTCGGCAAAAAGATAAGGGGGGGCGGGGG
Organism: Saccharina japonica; assembly: GCA_008828725.1. Classification (NCBI taxonomy): domain Eukaryota; class Phaeophyceae; order Laminariales; family Laminariaceae; genus Saccharina; species Saccharina japonica. Next base: position 3,729 of record MEHQ01003941.1, on the reverse strand, counting down.
GAGGGCGGTACGGCAAAAGAAAATCCCTGGATAAAAATTCCAACAAGTGGAGGCGAGAGGTTATTGCTAAAAATCCCCCCCCCCCCTTCCTTTACCCCCCCTGCCCTGCGTTGGTGAAAAACCCAACGTTGCCTCCGTCCGGCCTGTTAGGGATGCGAGGGTCTATGGTCATATGACTAAGCGGTCGCGTGCATGGACAATGAGTACAACGCCCCTCCCCCCCCCCTGGTTACGTGAAAACGCCACGTGCTCCGTCCCGGCATTGTAGGGATGCGAGGCGTCTACTGGTCATATGACTACGAGCCGTGCAGCGACATGAGTACACCCCTCCCCCCCCCCTCCCCCTTGCCTCGCCTTTACGTAATGTATTATGCTTTGTAGCGCGTCACTGCTACACCGGTCGCCGACGCCCTAAAAAACACCCTGGACCAGGCATGTATTGCCCCCCCCCCCCCCAGACATCGCGCGCGAAAAACGCCGCTGAAGAAAACAATACAACTCCTTCGTGATGAGAACGCGGGAGGAAAAAGGGCAGGATAGCGGGAGGGGTGCGTGCGAAAGGGACGGGCCCACATCAGTGAGTAGCTTAGCTTCGGTATGCCGTACGTAATATAAATAGTAGTAGTGTAGTAGCAGCGATGTGAAAAATCCCCCATCTCCCATGGCTCACCCCCCCCCCCCCCCCGCCCCCTTATTCAAGTAGATAAGGAAAACCTTTAAAAACATAATCGGGATTTTGTACAGCCAGAACACGAATCACACGACAAGAAGAAAAAAAAAAAACTACAACAACCAAACAACAAAACGAGCGGTCTCTCGGCCCTTCCCCTCCTCCTCCCCCCTCCCACGTCACGAACAAAAACGAACGATCATAACGTCCGCCTTTAGCAGGCGATAAATTAAAGAGAACCCCCTCCCTTCCCCCCCCCCCCCCCCCCCCCCCCCCCCCCCCCCCCCCTACTCCAAGCCCCCCCCCCCCCCCCCCCCCTCAATCCTCCAGTCGCCTCAAAAGCGGTTCTTAAGTGGGATGCAGCTCACCCTTCATGCGACTCGACCAACAACACTTCCACGTTTCGCTTCGCTCTTGGTGCTGCAATGAATGCCTTTCCTGGTCGGTGCAAACCCGACGTGCTCCGTTGCGGCATTGTAGGGAAGCGAGGGTCCACGGCAATACGACTACGGCCATGCATAACATGAGTACACAACATGAGTACGCAAACCTCCCCCCCCCCCCCCCGCCCGTCTCACATTTTCCCATTTTTTCTTGTCAAAACCTAGGATACCATTCGCTGGCCGGCCATCCTCTACGTACGTACGTATCATGGCCGTCAAAAAGCGCAAGAGGCGGAGGGAGGCGAAGCAGGGGGGGGTGGGAGGAGCAGGCAGGGGAGGAACACAAAATACAAGAGGAGGGGGCGGTGGGGGGGGGGGGGGGGCGCTAGGGAAAAGGACATTGATTGCTCTGCATTGCTCCCTCCCCTTCAAATAATTCCTACTCTCAACCCAAAAACAGGCGACGAATTTTTTTTTGTCCTCTTGCCGTTTGGGCGCGGATCAAATCATCAGCAAGCCCCGAACATCATGTCCCCCTCTCCATTGCATTCCACCACCACTCCATTTCGCTTCAATCTGTTAGTGCGTTAGGCCATCCTTCAGTCTGCTTCGCTATCGCTGTGCCTTCAGCCTGCTTCGTCGCTCTCAGGTCTCTGCTTCAACTCGGCTTTTTCCCTGTTTTGCCGCGAGCTTCAAATCTGGTTTATTTATTGCTTTGATCTGCTCCGCTCCGCTCAACAATCTGCTGCGTTGCTTTGCTTCGCTTTGCTCTGCTACATTTCAATCTGCTTTGCCTTGCTCTGCTGCTGCTGCTGCTGCTGCTGCTGCTGCTACAACTCAAGTCTGCTTTGCTCTTGCCATGCTTCAAAATCTGCTTCTTGCTTTTCTCTGCTATATTTACGGACACGCCCGGACTTGTCCGTTTTTATATATAGAAGAAGACCCCTACTATCAATAGGTAAAACCTACCTGGTACAGTAGTAGAGCATTTTGCGTTTCTCTGCTATGCTTCGTTCACTCTCTGCTTTGCTCTGCTATTATACCTGCTTCACCCCATTTCAATCTGGTCTGCTTTGCTCTACGCTTATTTCAATCTGCCTTCCTTAGTTGTTTCAGCTTTGCTTAGCCTCGCGCGCTCGCGCGTGCGGGCGGGCGTGTATACGACAACAGCCGGCTCGACCCGCGCAACAAAAAAGCGAGAAAAAAAAAAACAAAAAAAAACAGAAAAACAAAACAAAACAAAAAAACACAGCAAAAAAAACAGAACGCACGCATATACACACATCCCCACCACGCTACACGTCAGAGTCGCAAAAAAGGTTAAAATCGGGAAAAAAGGTGAAAAAATCACTCAAATTTCTAACCTTAAAACCCTCACACTTTTTACCGAAAAAAACTGTTCAACAGTAATTCCAAGTAGTTTCAGGTAGATTTACCCCCCGAATTTCCCCCCCCCCCCCCCCCCCCCAAATGTTTGCATTTTTCAAAGGGGGTTTTATTTAACCCATCACTGGCAAAAAAGTGTCCCACATAATAAGTCAGTATTTTTCCAAGTAGTAGTGTGTTCCTTTCCCTCCCCCTCAAGAAAAAAAAAATGGTTTTGCACTTTTTTTTTGGAGGGCGTAAAAAAACCCTGCACGTACCAAAAACCGAACCAATCAACTTTAGACAGCATAGGGACCCGCCTATACTGCCTATAACTTCGCAGGTCGCGATATCACTACAGCAAAAAGAAGGGGAAGGCGACACTAAACAAAAAACAAAAAACACATACACAGGGGTTTGGTATAATAGTTGGGGGTAAAACAGCAGTACCAGGTATTAATATCAAGAGTAGTGCTACAATAGTAGTAGCGGTACTGGCATGAATTGAGGGGGGAGGGGGTGTCTAGTATTATTGTGGTAATAAAAATAACCTGCCACAGCAGTAGTAGCAGTAGTGCGCCGCCCGCGGGGGGCGCGCGTGATCAACAGAGTTATTGAATCGGGCGGTACACGCTCTAGCTGCTGTTGTTGTTGTTGTTGTTGTTGTTGCTGCTGTTTTTCTTGGAGCTTGATGGCCAAGCCTGGGTTGGGTTGGCGTGACCTACTATCATCCTATAGCTTTTGCTTGTTTGCGTTATAACCCATTCACTGAAAAAAAATGTACCACACTAATTCCAAGTAGTTTGTCCCCAAATTCGTGAGGCCAGTTCTTAACCCATTCATAACTGAAAAAAAAACATCCCACACTAATTCCAAGTAGTTTTACCCCAAATATGTGAGACCAGTTCTTGAGGGGTTGAGGTGGTTCAGCTTTTTCACTCATCAAGCAATTTCCCCCTCTTCCCTGCTTTCCATCAAGCCAAGTTGAGTTGCGTTTGCATTGCATTGCGTTTGCGTTAAGTTTGTGGCTTATAGCTGTCGTGCCTTGTTTTTTTTTCGCGTATAGCTTTTGGCTTGGCTTGCCTCTTGCCTTGCTTGCTTGCTTATAGCTTTGCATTGCCTAGTATGCCTCGCTTACACTTTTTGCTTTGCTCTGCTTAGCCTTGCATTGTTTTGTAGCTTTCGCGTATAGCTTTCGCTTTGCCTGGCCTTGCTCTGCTTGGTTTTCTAAAGAGCAGCGCCGGGCAAAAACCCACCAGCCCCCACCACGTCCACCACACAGAAATGATAAATCATCAAACTCCTAAGACG
>MEHQ01000260.1:1339-38715 GCA_008828725.1 Saccharina japonica | reverse complement strand
TCCGCTCTCTCTCTCTCGCTCTGTCCTCTAATGCAACGACCTTAAAACATCTCATCAGACTACTGGGCAGTCAGGGCATCCAGATTCGCAATCTAGGAACAAGAGTGTGTGTATTATTTTTCCCGTGATTATTTTATCTTCCTCGAGGTGATATTAACATTCCACTCTAGAGTTATGAATAGTGGAACTTGTCCTGTGACCGCGGACTTGCGTTATGGCGATGAGCTGATGTGAGAACAACAATAGCAACTGCCGCAGTGTACTTGTGTAAAGAATACCCAGGTACATATCGTAGGAGTAGCAGCCAATACAGAGTGGGTAGCGGTACGGGCCGAAAGCAACTATTAGTAGCCTTCTCTCTTATTCACAGTGGGAAATATATAGGTTTAGAGTTATTCACAGTGGGAAATATATAGGTTTAGAGTAGGCGGGTCCTCGATTTCAGAGAGGTGTGGTACAACAGTAGTACAGGATACCTAATAAGAAGCAGGAAATCTGGTCCAGGCTGGATTTCTTGTTTGAAAGAGGGTGCTTTCTACACTAACTCCAAGATAACGGACTCCCGAATTTCTTATTTTCCTCTAAATCTCAGCCTGGCTTTCTTAATATATACCGGTAGCCTGTTTTTTATTAGATGTCCTGTACTACTGCTGTTTGTACAGGCCGAAAGAAACAATTAATAGCCTTCTCCCTTATCCACAGTAGTGGGAAATATATAGGTTTAGTGTAGGCCGGTCCAGCCGATTTGGCCTCTCTTTTAACTGTACTATTCTCTTATATAGGGTACCCTCTCTTAAGCCGGGGTACCAACTGCTGCTGTACATACTCGCAAGAGGTCGTAAAACGGTAAAAGGGCGAGGAAGTAAGGAGAAAGCCAGTGCCGCACGTAAGACTCGTCGTGTAAAACTATGAAACTCTTCTGGCACCCGGTACATCGGAACCTTGCGAGAAAGGTTGCAAGGTCAGGTTCTGTAGGGTTTGTGGATTTAGGGTCAGGGTATGGGTGTCTTACAGAACTTACAGAAGTTCCGGGTTAGGGTATAAAACCCTTACAGAACTCACAGAAGTTCCGGGTATTGTGGCCCGGGCATACAGAACTCACAGAAGTTCCGGGCAGGTACAAACACGTTGTACCGGTACCCCGGGTATTGTGAAATGGAGAGTACAGAACTTACAGAAGTTCTCTGTAGGGTATGAAGGTCGTACAGAACTTACAGAAGTTCCGGGTATTGTGGCACGGGCGTACAGAACTCACAGAAGTTCCAGGCAGGTATAAACACGTTGCACCGGTACCCCGGGTATTGTGGCTCGGTCGCACAGAACTTACAGAAGTTCCGGGTACGGGTATGAAGGTCGCACACATCTCACAGAAATCCCGGGTATTGTGACACTGGCGTACAGAACTTACAGAAGTTCCGGGTATTTATTGTGGAACGGGCGTACAGAACTCACAGAAGCTCCGATTGTGGCCCGGTAGTACAGAACTCACAGAAGTTCCGATTGTGGCCCGGGCGTACAGAACTCACAGAAGTTCCGATTGAGGCACGGGCGTACAGAACTTACAGAAGTTCCGGTGATACCCTGGTAAATACTCACCTCAAGGGGGCCAAAAAACTGCAAATATACTCCTAAAAAAATATACATAAAAATGCATTTCGAAATACTGCGATTGGTGTACTTCAAACATGACACACTATACCGGTACTAACGCGTATATACCATGTACCATTGTAGCTAATTTCTGTTATAGCTGTCTTTCACGATTTTCACGGTAAGGACTGTTCCAACTTTATGGAAATGACTTCCGCGGTCATAGATTTACCCCCCAAATAAAAATCCACGTACTTGTGTGCTCGGTTCATGTGTGGTTGTGAGCGAGGTGGGTTATACGATGTAATGTATTTTCGTAATTTCGTTTTTGGTGTGTCACTGATGAGACATGACGTCAGAATGCATAACATCACTCCTCAAAATATGTCAGGAGACGGCACTTTCACCCCTTGACTGACGGCAAATTTTCATTTTTTATCCTTGACTGACGCCAAATACTTGGTTTTAGTGTGGTACACTCGAATCCACACCCTTGACCGATGCCCATTTTCCCTCGACTGACCGTCTCCTGACATCCTCAACGATACCCTAATCTGTACCGGCACACAGGGTATTGTGCCGAGGGAATACCATTACCCGGGGTATTGTGCCCAAGGTGTTACAGAACTTACAGAAGTTCCGGGTACCAAGGTCAGGTTCTGTAGGGTTTGTGGATTTAGGGTCAGGGTATGGGTGTCTTACAGAACTTACAGAAGTTCCGGGTTAGGGTATAAAACCCTTACAGAACTCACAGAAGTTCCGGGTATTGTGGCCCGGGCATACAGAACTCACAGAAGTTCCGGGCAGGTACAAACACGTTGTACCGGTACCCCGGGTATTGTGAAACGGGGAGTACAGAACTTACAGAAGTTCTCTGTAGGGTATGAAGGTCGTACAGAACTTACAGAAGTTCCGGGTAAGGGTATAAAACCCTTACAGAACTCACAGAAGTTTTCTGTAGGGTATTTCCCGGGTAAATACCCCGGGTATGGTTCTGTAGGTACCCTACAGAACCTGACCTTGAAAGGTTGCGTACGTACCAGGTATGAGGTATGAGAGGCTTCGCATATATGTAAACTAGTAGACCAGAGCACTCCCGCGAGTACGGCTAGAAGCGATGGGTTGCATGGGGTCTATGATGCTCACATGGCCGCAGGTACACCGGCCTATCAAGATTCTTACCAGGTACCAGGTACGGGCTTGCCAGGTACCACTATGTCCGTAAATATAAGCACCATTTAATCATTAATATATAATCCAAACGGTTTTTATATTTCGGTACATAGTGGTATATACCAGTACGAAGAAGCATGTAAACCAGGTTTGGGTCTCCCTGTAAAAGTCTGATCTCCATTTTCCATACTTAATCCTAGATGTTAGTTTCAGGCTGTAGGAAAAAAAAGCGGCTCAATCTGGCTCAATATGACCTTGTCCGGTAAGCTGAAGCGCCATCGAACCGTAATTTAAGAACCGTTTAAAATTAATATAAATGGTACAATGATCCTTATATTTCCGGACAAAGTGGTAAGTCGTAGCCCTGAGAAGAACCACGGCGAGCCAGTTCCGTCAATGAAACTTGATGACCACGCGAAACTGCTGCTGTATAGTTTATGATGTGTGCAGTACACGATGCCTCACACGCAGTGCTGCGCGTGTTGTTGTCAGCAGCGAGAGACCCTTGCGTTGCCTCTGGTATCATGGCAACCCATGAGTTCTATGCGTTTTACAAAGAAAGTGGTGGTGTTTCGGGGATTCGAGCACAGCGCGTGCTACGAGCACACACCGTCTCCCAGATCATTGCTCAAGATCTTGGCCAGCTTCAACCGGAACACTACCCAGACGAGGCTAATACCGTGGTGATATCCTAGTGAACCCGCCAATCATACCTCGGTAGCTCCTGGCCTTCTGCGCCTCGCTGTCGTCCGGGCAATGCACTGCTTCAAGCGAGTACAAGAGTTTTGCGTACACGTAAAGCCCAGGACTGCTGCACAAGTACACGAGTACACGAGTACATATACTGTGCCAATATAGACGAAAACATAAGGATTGTTGTAATATAAATATCAGTATATTGTGGTCCTTACATTTACGTCCATAAAGCGGCATACCACCAAAAGGTGTTCGACATGTTCTCCCAGGATGGCATGTTTAGGATGTTGGTTCTGCTTTTTTCATCTGCTGCCTCTCGTCCTCTGCAGCTCTGTCCTCTCGTGATCTCCCGCAACCAAACACGCAGGCTCGTCGTTGGTGCGGAGACACAAGTCGGAGCAAGCTGTGGAGCAGACGCTAGAGCAGCTGGTTTCTCCTAGATGGCGCGCCGGAAGCATACCCCACACAAGGCGGTCGGTGGCAAAAAGCCGACAAAGAAACCAAGGTAAACGCAAATCCAAAATTCAAGCAATTTGATGAATAAGAAAAAGCGCGCGTTTTTTAGATTGTTTGTGGGGTCCTCGATGCCAAAGCCAGCTTGAAAACTGCGATCTGAGCTCCGCGAAGTCGGTCTTTGCGCTGCTCTCTCGCGCACAACGCTTTCACATGATGGTTGCTGTAGTCGTCGGTGGCTGGGTGGCTTGCCCCGGATGTCGGCGTGTGTTCACGGCCCTATTTCCAGCTATGTGTGGGTCGTGACAGAAGCAAGGACCCCGAGGTCAACTCGCGCGCTGTTTCTGTTGTGGGGGTATTGCGTTGGTCCCGGATAACGTGTGTGTGTGCAAGAGGACGCCGTGAAGCTTTGCCATAGCCGACTAAAGCTGTCTTGATAGGCCAGGCCCCATCCCGTGTACACACATGCTGCTTGCTGCACACAAACAAGCCTACAAGAATACTGCTGCTGCGTTTGCTTTTTTTGCTCTGCTCATCGTTTCGTTTTTGACTTTTTGGAAACAAAAATGCTCCAAAATGCACCGCTTCCGTGGCAAAAATCTAAAATGGGTTCGAAAATTCAGAAACATGTTCGGCAACTTCCAAGGCAATCTGTACCTGGTACGTAACAGCTCTAGTTTTGCCCTTTGCCCAGCGCGTTACCCAGTACCAGCCCGCTATCATATGATACATACGGCATGGGGCGAAACACGATCTGCAGCAGCAGTATACCTATAGCATAACGACGAACGTCGCAGACATGTACCGACTGGACTGCAAGAATCTACGCCTGCCCAAAATTGCCGACTCTGTTCATTCATTCCGTCGAGAATGCAGAAGCCAAACGACATTGGATTCGGATCCAAATCTCGAATCCCCATTAAAAAATCTTGGAAATCTGACCACAAATAATCCGAGTACCCTTCGAGTAAAGTAAGGAGATAAAATACTTCAGGCACTTCGTGTACTCGGGGTATTTCGGGGTTCGATACTCAGGGATACTGCTCGTATTCGGAGTTTTTCGGGTTTGAATACTCTCGATACTGCTTGTACTCGGAGTATTTCGGGGTCCGATACTGCGGGTACTCCTTGTATTCGCAGTATTTGGGGCTCCAGTACTGCTCATACTCCAAGTACTCCGAGTATCCAGGCCGCCAGTACTCTAATACTCGTAAGTACTCGGAGTACGAAATAAACTCGATACTCGGAGTATACTCGGAGTGTGAAGTATATTTGGAATTAGGAGCATATTTGCATCATTTTGAAGACTCGGCCGTCATTCCTCCCAACTTCTGGGAGCATGACTGACGTATTTGGGCCTTCAGTACTGCTCATACTCCCAGTACTCCGAGTATTTAGGCCATCAGTACTCTAACACTCTCAGTACTCGGAGTTCGAAAATCGATACTTCGAGTATACTCGGAGTATCGAGTATACTCGGAGAATCTGTGAAATCTACGTAAACATTAATATTTCACTTTTTGCGTTTCCATGTTCCACTCACCACCGAAGCACGAAACAAGCAACCTCGGGCCACCCAATTATATCATCCCCAATTCACGCGGTGGCCGCTGTTGTAGTCGTCGCTACGAGTAGTTACCGTCCATTCTCCCCTCTGAGTCCGAAGAGAGTTTACCGGTTTTGGGACCTCGAGATTGCGACCGAAAAAACTATCCGTCTTGTCCCCAACCGTCTACGCGTAGCGTGAGCGCCCGGCAGTATAGTAGTATTGGTAGTAGTAGTAGTAGTAGTGGTAGTAGTAGTAGTAGTAGTAGTAGTAGTAGTAGTAGTAGTAGTAGTAGTAGTAGTAGTAGTAGTAGTAGTAGTAGCAGTAGTAGCAGTAGTAGCAGTAGTAGCAGTAGTAGCAGTAGTAGTAGCAGTAGTAGTAGTAGTACGGGTAGGATTATGCTGTGCCCGTGTGGTACGAGTCCTCATCCCCAAAAAGGTATGTACTCGTTGACCGTGGTGTCTTCAGCCGTGAATCCCGAGCAGACATGTCTGCGCGTCGGCTGAATTTGTCCGTGGAGAGAACACGGGAATGTAGGTGTTTCCCCGAGGTGTAAACGGGAAGGTGGGCCAAAGTGCGCGAGCTCTTTTGATACTCATACTGCCACCCGTTTGCTTTGCTTTGTGTTATTGATAGTAGCAAAGCAAGGACTTCAACTTTTTCTCATCGTCCCTCAATCATGCAGTGGACATGCTGTAGTCGTCACTTTTTTATCGTCAAGTATCCCCTCTCAAGTCTGATACAGTGCAGGAAACTTGATAAGAATAAGGCTTATAAGAAAGCCAGGCTGATATTTAGAGGAACATAAGAAATTCGGGAGTCGTTATCTTGAAACTAGTGTAGAAAGCACCCTCTCTCAAGTAAGAAATCCAGCCTGGGCTAGATTTACCGTTTCTTATCAGGTGTCCTGTTTCTTATCAGGTGTCCCGTACTGTTGTCGCAATAGGGTTCAAAGTTGACGGTGTGAAACCTTCATTTTTTTATTGTCAAATAGTCTTGTTTTTATCGCGTTTCGCCGTCCTGCAATTATCCCTACGTCAAATCATGTGCGGTGACGCGGTGATTCATATATAGAGCTAAAACATGAAGAGAAGCCGACGGAAACCAAACAAAGAAGCCTATTCGGACAAGCCCAATCATAAACACTTCACAGTTCGGACAGATCATCGATTTTCCACTTGATGAGCTAGATCATTCAGGGCAGATCTATTCCTGATCTGTATGATCTAGTTCATGCCGCCTGGTGAGAGGGGGCATGATATCCTGCATGGTCTATCTAGGACCTGTTTCTTGGGTTTGATCTGTACTACAGATCCTTCACAATCTATCATAACGGCAGGTTAGGATCTAGATGATCTAGATGGTCTAGATCGTGCCGTATAGTCTGCATGATTTAGGGCATGTTTCCTGGGTTGAATCTGTACTTCACATCATTCACAACTCATCATAACAGTAGGCTAGGATCTAGATGATCTCCTGTAGATCGTGCCGCATAGTCTGCAGGATCTGCAGGATCTAGGGCATGTCTCCTGGGTTGGATCTGTACTACAGCTTATTCACAACCTATCATAACGGTAGGCTAGGATCTAGATAATTTAGATCGTGCCGCATAGTCTGCGCGATCTAGGGCATGTTTCCTGGGTTGGATCTGTACTACAGATCCTTCACGACCTATCATAACGGTAGGCTAGGATCTAGATGATCTACTGTAGATCGTGCCGCATAGTCTGCAGGATCTGCAGGATCTAGGGCATGTTTCCTGAGTTGGATCCGTACTACAAATCCTGCACTACCTATCGTAACGGCAGGTTAGGATCTAGATTATCCAGGTGATCTAGATCGTGCCGCATAGTCTGCAGGATCTAGGGCATGTTGCCTGGGTTGAACTGTACTACAAACCATTCACAACATACAATGACTGCAGGCTAGGATCTAGATGATCTAGATCGCAATCTCAACATACAATGACTGCAGGCTAGGATCTAAACGATCTAGCTGTAGATCGTAATCTCTGTCCCACGCACATAACATCATAGATACAGGTTAGGATCTAGATTATCTGCTGTAGATCGTGATCTATCTGTCCAACATGTGAACCGTCCCCAAACCAACCCTGCCCTTTTTGTTCATTGACAATGGACCCCTTCTTTTAGGACATCTTTGGCCTCAAGAAACAGCGGCGGGGCGGGGTCCGGGGACCACACACCGAAGCGAAGGCGGTTCCGCCCGGGAGAACGTGCCATCAAGGAAATACGGACCTACCAGCGCAGCACGGAGCTGCTCCTCAGGAAGCTCCCCTTTGCGCGGCTGGTGCGTTCCACTTCATTTCGTGTGTCTTGCTCTATTACGGAGGACCATAGTAAATAGGACCAAATATTGTGAGTGAAAATAGGTAAATATATAGGTTTTTGTGTGCACCGTAGGTCCTATTTACTATGCTCCTCCGTAATAGGGGGGGGTGTACTCGATGTTCATGCATGGCCGTAGCCGTATGTATGGCCGTAGACCCTCGCATCCCTACAATGCCGGGATGGAGCGTGTCGGGTTTTTCACTGACCAGGCAGACATTGCTTATAGCACCAAGCGCGAAGCGCCGCGAGGTGTTCGGCGAGTCGCAGGAAGGGTCTTGGAGGGAGTACCCGGCTACCTGCCCGGGTATGACCAACATAACCGGGCGCGGTACCGGGGTACTATATAACCAAGGTTTTTGACGGGTTGGATCAAACCTCGCGGGTTAGGTCAGGTCAGGTCGGGTCGGGTTGGGTCGGGTCGGGTCGGGTACTTGTGTGGACTTGTGAAGTTTTCCCACAGGCTCGTGTCTACAAATCGTTACAACAGTGTACCAGGTGTATATATATGATAAGTACGTGTAATGTTTGAGTGCCGTAGTCTGTACCGGTATATACCTGATATAGAACCAAGGTTGTTGACGGGTCGGGTCAGACCTCGTAGGTCAGGTCAGGTCAAGTCGGGTCGGGTCGGGTCGGGTCGGTTCGGGTCTGGTCGGGTCGGGTCGGGTAAGGGTGACCAAACCCAACCCAACCCGACTCGTGAGATATTTAAAACCTCCTGATCCGACCCGACCCGACCCGACCCGACCCGACCCGACCCGACCCGACCCGACCCGTGAGATTTCGAAAAGTTCCTGACGCGACCCGCGGGTCGGATCATGACCCGGGTCGGATCATGATCCTTGAAGAGCCCTGTCATAAAACCGAATGATGTGATGATGGTACTATTTAATAGTGATAGTTATGATGACGGTGATGGTGATGATGATGATGATGGTGATGATGATGATGGTGATGATGATGATGATGATGATGATGATGATGATGGTGATGATGATGATGGTGATGATGATGATGATGATGATGATGATGATGATGATGATGATGATGATGATGATGATGATGATGATGATGATGATGATGATGATGATGATGATGATGATGATGATGATGATGATGATGATGATGATGATGATAATGACGATGATGATAACCGAATGATGTGATGACAATAATAGTGATAATTGTGATGACGGTGATGGTGATGGTGATGATGATGATGATGATGACGACGACGATGATGATGGTATTAATAGTAGTGATGGGTGACGACGATGATGACGATCATGATCAACCAACCTTGTCACTTAAATCCCGCTTTTATACCGAGGCGTTTTTTATTTTCCATTGCAAATTACCAATGGCAAATACCAAATTGCAAATGCTATTCTAATCATGTGATACAGCAGTACATTCATTTTAATGTCCTGTTGTTGTTCGTACGCAACACACACCTTTGTTGCGCTTCTCTTCAGGTGAAGGAGGTGCAAGAGTCGTTCATGCCATCGGGGCAGTCGTTCCGGTGGCAGGCAGCAGCTCTTTTGGCGTTACAGGTGGGCTTCAGGCGAAACGGAACAACACTGACGTTTTTTTGTTGTTGCCAAAAACCCTTTTGCACCCCAACGCACAGATCAGATAGATCCCCATTGCATTTCCTAGATATTTCAGAACGAATCCTGTAGGTCCCTTATATGTGTGTGTGTTTTCACATTAAACCTTCCTTTAGACCCGTCGACATCCAGCACACCCAGTGTCCGTGCCGATTCTTCATCCTAAAAGGTACCAGTTCTGTGGTCACAAAACTACAGACACAAGAGATACTACGCTCAGTGCAGTAAGCAGAGCAGACAATGCAGTGCCATATACGACAGGCAAGACCTACCCTGCTAGCAATCCAGGTGCATGAAATAAAAAAATGTGAAAAAAATGTGAAAAAAAAAAGTGAAAAAGCGAAAAGGAAAAAAAGGTATATATGATGTGCACGATCTACTGCAGACTATATTGCCGGGTGGGAGCTGTGTGGAATGGTCTGCATGATCTAGCGCTTGTTTCCTGGGTTGGATCTGTACGACACAGATCCTGCACAGCGTTTCATATTGGCAGATACATGTAACAGATAATTCTTCGACTTCGGGATAAAGAATATGTGCGGGATCACATTCTGTCGAAATCAAGAAATAATTTGGTTTTAGTTCTCTCTGTGAAATTCAGACCAGCTTCAAATCGAACACCTCAACCCGACAACGTATTGCTGGTGACTACGAACGAATGCGCTTGGGAGCCTCTAGCCGGACGCGCGCGTGGTCGACGCTAGGCGTAAACACTCGGCATATATTTCTCACATCTTGGGGTGTTTCTATGCGCAGTTCGGAGGTCGACAGGCTTCTTCGGTTCTTCGCTGTGTGCTCCCAGAATACTGCTACAACCAACCTCATACTCGTGTAATAGTACATAAAGATCCATACGCGCCGAGTTACCTACTCTGTGTTTGTTTGCTGATGCTTTGAGATACCTCACCCGGCGAGGTCGTGTGTGGGCCTATAGGTCTATCCAAAGGGGGATACACGCGTGACCCACGCCAGGTGAGCATCTACTGTATCTCTCTGGCTGTGGTTACGACCCTTCTGGGCACATAACCACACCTTATCTATCCCATCGCATCTCTGCTCTCGTCGATCTCCTTTTGGTATCAACATATACGTAGCAGTATCCTGTCTCTATTCTACGAGTATCTCTGTGTTGTCTGTAGTATGCTGTGAGATACCAGGTAACTGGTAGGTGGTACGCAGCAATAAATATACAGCTAGCGAAGGACTGCGCCTCGCACACGCCTAGCACCTGGATGCAAGGACATGCCGTGGGCTGGAACTACCGTGTGGTGTTTGAAACAACACGAGCTGAATAGAGTAGTGGCACTACTGCTGTAGACACGCATGTACTCGTACAGCATTCAGGTCTGGTTGCTGTTTCCTGCTCATCCAAACTAGGTTTTTCACGTCCAAAGTCTTCAGGAGCAACAGGAGTAGACAGGGGCGCGGGTGGAGCTGCGTACCCGCGTTAATCCTTTACGTATGCCCTGCTAGCTCCTTTTATTTTGCCGAAAAGAAAGGAAGCCCTCATAGTCTAGGCTTCTACTTGCTATCAAGAAGCTATCATAAGACAACCTAATTCCGAAGCGCAGCGCTGTGGGTTGAAATGTAAATCGTGCTGTGGTTGCTGCCGATGTGTTTTTTATTTACACAGCTGACCAGAAGGCGAGCCGTCGAATAAATTTGAAGTTGAAGAGAGTACGGGCGATGCAGTTATGTTATACACCCAGAGCAGTGCAAAATTGCGGTTGGGAGTAAGATACAGATTTTTTAAAACCTAGATAAACTGTTCCATTGTTGTGAAGAATTTCTCCAACTCTTTGTCGTGAATCTGGGGTGGAATATAGTTTTAGCACACAGCGCTGTGCCTTCTTGTTTGCTTTTGCCTCCACGCCAGCCTAGCTCTGATTTCCAACACAGCATAGATACACCAGCTATCCCGTTTGGTTGTGGTGGGAGTACTAAAGCAGACATCCCGAGAGACGACGCGAGTTCATGCGCCGTAGAGCACGTGAATTTTCCTTCCGCGCCCGGCCTCCGCGCCATGGAATAAAGTTTCAGGGTTATGATTTTATCCTTTTCTATACAACAACAAACAGCACAGCAGCACACACAGCACGGCAAGACACTCGTCTAGACGTAGAGCCCTTTCTCTACAGCAGCAGCGGTAGCCATATTGACAGTGACGAGCGTAGGCTTGGAGGCAGGAGGATGACATATACGCTCACACTCGTGGCGCATCAAGGATTTTTATGATGCCTCATGACGAACAAAAAGAGAACATGCATGCAAAAACACATGATTTCGTACTCGTACGTACTCGTAGCGTGGTTCTCGAGAAAATGTATGCATTTCTCTCACATACCGACCAACAAAACTATTGTGCGACACCATAGATGCGACACACGCCTGCGCTAAGCGTCGGTACAACGCGCTTGACCCTACGGAGAGGCTCAACCGCGCTTCTGTTCGCCAGTCTCGTGGCTGCCGATTTTAGAGTTTGACTCCGTTATCGGGCTGTTTCAATTTCAAAGTCAAAATTCAAAACCAAATTATTTCTTGATTTCGTCAGAAAGTGATCCCGCACTTTTTCTTCATCCCGAAGTCGAAGAATTATCTGTTATGTACTGTAGGGTCTACTGCAGATTCTGGATGACCTAGATGATGGTATGTGCGGTGGTTCCACCGCTTATTGTTTTCCACTTTTACTCCGAGCGGTTTTGCCCCAACAACCCCTTTGCAGCAGCTTCAACCACTTTTTGTGGGCTAACTACTTGAAGTTAGACTTGGAACCTTTTTGGAGTACAGTAGTGGTCCCTCAATAGTGCCGGTCGAGTAGTGCCGCTTGCCCCCTATATATAGTGCCTCGGGAATCGCTTGGCACATATGGGATTTCCCACTGTGGTAGTGTGCGGAGTAGTGCCGGTTGCCGCTATAGTGCCGGTATTGTTGGCTGGCACAGATGGGATTCACCAGTGTGGTAGTGTGCGAAGTAGTGCCGGTTGCCCCTATAGTGCCGGTACTGTAGAGGGTCCACTACTGCAATACAAGCCCCCCTCTTGTTTGTGGACAAACTAATACGGGGGACCATAGTAAATAGGACCTGCGGCACACACTAAAACCTATATATTCATCTATTTTTACCAACAAAATTTGGTCATATTTACTATGGTCCCCCGTGATACTTGAAGTTAGAATTGGACCATTTTTGGAGTAAAGTAGTGTTTTTTCAATAGTGCCGGTCGAGTAGTGCCGGTAGCCCGCTATAGCGCCTGTGGAATCGCTTTGTCACAGGTGGAATTCGCCAGTGTGGTAGTGTGCGGAGTAGTGCCGGTTGCCGTTATAGGGCCGGTATTTTTGGCTGGCGCATACCGGCACTGTAGAGGGACCGGCACTACTGTAATACAAGCAGCTGCACCACCCGCTTCGTTTCATGCCGCTTCTTTCTCTTGCGCCGTTTCGTCTTTTAGGACATTGTACTTAGCTGTGCCGTTTATTGAACGTTTCGCTGTCTTGCGCTGTCCCGTCCCCTGTCTTTTGGGCATTTCGCTTCATTGTTGCGGTTCGCCTATTTTCACGTTTCGCTTTATTGTGCCTTTTCGTACTGTGATTTCGCCGTTTTGTCTGGCAAGTGTGTATGTATCTTCCTTGTTCCGTTCCGTCTTGAAAAAAAAAACGCTTCATTGTGTGCACCTTTTCGCTTTCTTGTGTCGTTTCCTTTTGAACGGTTCGCTTAACTGCAAGCTGTACCGTTTCGCTTTCTTGTGCAGTTTCGCCTTGGGACATTGCGTCTAATTATTTCGTTTCGCGTTCTTGTACCGTTTCGTGTTCATGGACGTTTCATCTCGACAGGAGGCGGCAGAGGCGCACCTGGTCTCGCTCTTCGAGGATGCGAATCTCTGCGCGCTTCACGCCAAGCGAGTCACGATAATGGTAAGCCTTGCCTTGCGTTGCCTTGCCTTGCCTTGCCTTGCCTTGCCTTGCCTTGCCTTGCCTTGCCTTGCCTTGCCTTGCCTTGCCTTGCCTTGCCTTGCCTTGCCTTGCCTTGCCTTGCCTTGCCTTGCCTTGCCTTGCCTTGCCTTGCCTTGCCTTGCCTTGCCTTGCCTTGCCTTGCCTTGCCTTGCCCGGTCCTATCCTGTCCTGTGCTGTCCCATTCTAACTCTGCCTCTATCCTCTCTCTCTCCCTGCCTCGACCCATTCTCCTTTTCCAATCGAAGGTTCGGGACTTTCAGCTAGCGCGTAGGATTCGAGGACAGAGTCGAGAGTAACACAAACAGAGGGGGAAGGAGGTGCGTAACATACCGGGGACCACCACAAAATCGACAGAAGCTCGCGGGGTTCGCGAAGGGGCCTAGCCTGCCCTCTTAACCCTACTGCGGTACGCCTGGAAAAACTAGGGTGCTGCTGCTTCTGCTGCTGCCTGGGTTAACGCCGAGCCTGCCCACTCCCCCCACGGGTCGGGCGCGTGCTCCGGGCTGTCTCGAAGACCCCGCATCGCGACCCCTCCACCCCACGCGCTTATCTCCCCTCCCTCTCTCCTTCCCTCCCTAATGGGGTAGTCCCCCGTCCGCCCTTAGCCGTGGATGGGGTCTACGTCGTGTTCTACGTTCTTGAGCACGTTCTTAAGAATGTTCTTGAGAGTGTTCTTGAGCGTATCCTTGGGCGTTCTTTAGGAATGTTTATTGAGAGTGTTCTTAAGCGTGTTCTTGAGTGTGTTCTTGATCACGTTCTTGACCATGTTTTTCTCTACGTTTTAGCATGTTCTGCTGCGCTTTTAGCATGGCCTCCGCATTTGTTTCAGCGTGTCTTATTAATAGTGCGTTCTACTCTCAGCACGTTCTACGCTTAGCACGTACTATGCTTTCTTTTTTCTTTGGGGTGTTCTGCGCGCTTTCGCACGTTGTGTACCCATTCAGCGCGTGTTTGCGCCTCAGCATGTTCTGCTCGTTAGCGTCTTACACGCTTTAGAAGGTTCTACGCGCTCCAGTATAGGCCTACGCTTTAGCAGGCTCTACGTTTTTAGCTGCTCTATAGTACGCTTTAGCGAGAAGCACCATTTTAGTGTCACGGCTTATACACTGCCGCCTGTTCACGGAATGCTATGGGAGGAACGAAGCAGAAACTTAAGCGAGGGTTATATGTTATTTCATGCCTGTTGGAAGGCAGCGGGGGGGCGGGGGGGGGGTCGTTCCCTGCTTTTTACAGATGGCGTTTTGTAATCGCGGAAGAATGGAGTTCTTGGTTCTCGTCGTTTTTTTTTTTTACGAGCGGTTTTTGCCGTGCTGTCTATCTAGGAAGGCGAGCCGCTGCCGCGCTTCACCCGATCGCGGAGTTGCATCGAAACTTTAGCGGCGGTATGCGCACGGGGCTGGTTGATCTTGTACTACTGTGACCGCGAAATGGGACAGCGCTGTAGCCTGACTGCCGAATGGAACTAGGGGAAAGTGGTGACTGGTTGGTTTTGACTTGTGGTCCTGTCGTGTGCACGCACACGCGCACCGTTCTAAGAGTAGGTACCGTATCACCCGGGGTGATAAAATAACACACCCCCTGGGACGAATTTCCACAACAGATTTCTCCGAAACTGGGGGGGGGCACAGACAACGAAAATGACGGTGTTGGGGAAGATTTCGTCGCAATCTTTTCCCACAGACACCTCGCTCCCTCGCCGTTTGCACCCTCTTCCCGTTGTCGAGCAAATCACCGTGGGAAATTTTCCTTGGGGGGATGTGTTGTCTTGTGTGTTGAACGATTAGATCTGTCGAGTTTTTATTTTTAGCCACCACTGCCGCCGGTTCTCACCCTGTACAGCAAACGTAGCAGTGAAGGGGTGCTAGCCTGTTGGAGGAGGCTCCCTCGCGCGAATATACACACTTTCAGGAAACGAGGGGGGAAAAACAACGAACAACGTCCTGGGGAGGAAACAAGGGTTGACAAAAATCCAATAATACATGCGATTTCTCCTGAGACACGTTTGTTTTCCCCCGAGGGTTTATGTTCCTTTCCCGCTGCCCCCCCCCGTTACTGAGAAGTGGTCTACCTGCCGTGCGCCCAGTACTTTTGAGACCCTCCGCTTCTATTATCGGGTCGTGACGCATGCACTGTATACGATGAATATGCGCGCCGCATGCATGCGTACACGCTTTGCGTGTGTGCGGTATATAAATAAGCTCATTTTTTTGTTGTTGGAGAGGAATTTGCAGGGGAGGTGTTGGTGTGGACCTGCTGCTGTAGCTGGGGTGGGTGGATGAGGGGGTGGGTGGATGATGTGGTGGGAGAATACAGTACGAGTAGAGGATAGCTAGTTATAGAGGGGGGGGGGAGATCAGTAGGGTGGTCGGTCGAGAAGACGGTTTGGGGCGTGGTGTCGATTTTCTGGCGGCTGGCGGTATTCTGCGTCAAATGTTTTCGCTCTTTCTGGTGGCTGGCGATCACGGATGGTTGGAGCAAGGAGCGCGGACGTGTCTAGTCCTCTTAAGAACTACAACGCATTTTTGGGGGGCATATTACTTGGAATTAGGGTGGTGTACGTTTTTCCAGGAGTGTAACGGTTAAGCAGTGAGCTGTTCTCGTTCCTCGGTCTGTGGACCACCGAAGGGAGATCTGTGAATTTCGGTGATAGACGTAGCGTCTGTTCGCCCCCCCCCCCGCTTCTTAGAGGTATGCCTCCTGGCCGAGATGATCTAAAGTTGATGCCGACAGGGCGTGTTCGGTGGAAACATCGATGAGGTGAGCCTCCTCCCTCGCTTCTTAGAGGTATGCCTCATGGCCGAGATGATCTAAAGTTGATGCCGACAGGGCGTGTTCGGTGGAAACATCGATGAGGTGAAGGCGGCGCTTGGAGCTGGAGCGAACGTGAACGGGCCTCCAGAGCAATCCGTCCCCCCGCCCATCGTGACTGTCGCTATTGCTAGTCATGCCGGCAACGTCAACTTTTTACTCGTAGTTGTAAGGATGACGCTGGTCAAGGGATTGGCATGGGATGGCCGCGAACCTTGTGCGGGCCGACAGCTGGGTTGATTGCTGTCCTGACGACTGCGGTGTCTCGAGCTATCTGTACTTCGTGACGACGGCTGAGTTAGTTCGGACTAAAAGGGGGTGGGCGAGGAAGGGATCGTGATAGCTGTTTGGTTAGGGACCTGCCCGCTGGCCCTGACTATTTACCCTTCCCCCTGCTTCGCGACGGACTGCGAGCGCTTGAAGCCCGTCGAGGGCTCGTTGTAGGCCGCCAGCCGCCGTCTGCAGCTCTTGGAGGGGGGGGGAGAAGGGGGGGCGTACTCATTTGTTGCTTGCCTTAGTCATTTGACCATTGACCACGCACCCCTTTCAAGACGGAGCGGGGGGGGGCATACGCCGCCGAAATGACCAACATGGTGGCATATGCGGGGGGGTAAACGCGGCCAAAATGGCCAAAACTGTGGCATATACGGCGCACGTGCCGCTAAAGTGACCAATATGGTGGCATGCGGGAAATACGCGCGGCTAATATGACCGAAATGGCGACGTATGCGGGGCACGTGCCGCCTACATGGCCGAAAGGGTGGGTGGCATTGTTGTGTTTTTTTGTTCTTGGTGAGCCAGTTGACAGAAAAACGATACCGGTACGTATATCAAATGATCGACCACAAGTTCGACCCCGTGTTATCGGTTGGTGTTTTTTTCCGTGGGAGAGAGACCGTGAAAGGCCGGCAGAAAAACGTTTTGTAGCGTGGAAGCGTTTATTAAATTGTGTGAGCCAGGGTGCGCCCCGAAACGGGTGTAGCTTTTTTTTTGGGGCTAGGGTGGGACTGAGAGGGGAGGGGGGAGGGGGGTTATGGGATGGATAAAAGCGGATATAACACGGCAGCGTTGTATGTAAATGATGTGTACCATGAATATTAATCAGGATTAAACATGCTGTCTTCTCGAGCGTTTTTCCGTTAGTACTTCGTGAGATGTTACTGGTGTCTCTGCGATATTTTGCATAAATAATGGTGTGTGTGTCCTGCTCTGTGCGGTCTCTACTCCCCACCGCTTGGGCACGCATTTGACCTCCCTGAGCGCGCGATTCTCATGTTGTTACTTGAGTTGTGCACGCAGAACACCGACCGGGACACAGTAAGGTAGATGACGTACGCCCCGCCCGCCCGTCCTCCTCTCCCCCCCCTCACGCTCCATGCGACTCGCCCAATACCTCACGGCGCTTGTTGCAAGAAATGTCTGCCTGCTTGGTGAAAACCCAACGTGCTCCGTCCCGGCATTGTAGGGATGCGAGGGTCTATGGTCATACGACTACGGCCGTGCACGACATGAGTACACCCCCCCCCCCTCCCGTGCAGCGGGCTCGACAACGTGCGGTTGAGGTAGCGGTCGAGCCTTCCTCTGTCTACAGGAGTGGCACGATGCCGGGGGTGCCTCTGATTGCAAGCACCACCTTGCAAATATGATCTTGCTAACCCGGTGGTCAATGTCTATCTTGCACATCGGCCAAGACCCAATCGAACCCCAACCCTTTGGGGGGCTCGAGGCCAGCAAGGACGGTCGCCCGACTCCGCCTCTTGTTTCGGTGGCATTTTCCTGAAACATAAAACCACCCGCCGAAAGGCCAGTCTCGACCAATCAGAGACAGTAGTTTGGCACGAGTTTTTTGCAAGGTGGTGTTGCAATTAGGTCCTCTCGATGTCTGAGAGGAGATCCGATGCACGAACATGCGGCGAAAAGGGGAAACCTAATTGTTTGTTAACCACGCTAACCGTTTCACACAATTGGAAACATCTTCACCATACTTGTTTACGGCGCTGGTACCTGATGCTTGCTTGTGAACGAAACTAGCTTCTAAATGCTGCCCACGCCGATATTCGACAAGGGTTTGTGTGCGTACGTGTCGGGTTGCACACAGAAACTCCAAACAGACTAGTTCCATCCCCCAAACGATGCCTGACAAACACCTCACGACGCCACTACCCAGCCGTTGGCCATCGCTTATCATCTTACCCACCCTCGCCAAGTTTCAGCTCGTTTGGCGCCGCCTGTGTGATGTTGTGCTGTTTCCCTCCCCATCCGTCGATCACACCCTTACGGCTGTTTGCGTACGACCACAGCAGCAGTAGTATCGTTTTCTTCAAGTCTACAAGAAAACGAGCATATTAAGAGTGCCAACCCAATAGAGACCGTCTGTGATCACGGACGAACGTTTTGAATCTACGGCGAACTGCTGGCCCCTCGCGCCTCCTCGTCATGCACTCTGCCCCGCTCGGCTTCTTTCGAGGTTCCCGACGCTTCGTGCCGCTTTCTCTTCGTCCCTCCCTACCTCTGTGTCCCTTCATCCCTCTTCGCTCTCTCCCTCTCTATCCAGTCGTGTTGAAACAATACTGCTTCAAGTCTGAAGATGTCACTAAAACTACTGTTGATAAAAAACAAAAACAGAAATAAACACTGACATCACCACGACGTTACCAACCGAATACCAGGTGCATGTTTTTCAACGTGACAGCGAAATATAACCTCTAATTTCACCTTTATTTGGACTTTATTTGTTAAATTGCTGTTCGTTTTCTTCGCCTTTTCAGTGCGTACCCGGATTGCTGGCGTTAATACGTACTTATACAATTAAAAACAACCGCTGTGAGACTGAGGATTTCGTCGAAACTCATATTTGCAGGCTGTGCGTGATACTCGATCGTGCGTATGGCAGGTTTTAAACGGCCTCATGCAGGATACACATCTCGCATATGAGAACAAAATCTGAAGCTATAGAATTCAACAAGTCACCAAAATCCAAAACGCTTTTTGAAAATCCTTTAGCTATCCTTAGTGACTCCATCAACTTCGAAGGGTAAAATAAAGTCATACCCGGATAGGTCTAAGGTCTAAGGGTCCGAAGAGTTGACGTGCTCAAACGGGACTACGAGCGCAAGCCGTCATTCGCCATCCAAATCTATCGGGCCACTCAGGCTACCACGTGGGGCCGTCTCTGAGGGCTTGGTATATTTATAAAATCCAACTATAGTGCTTGTCGTATGCTGTACGACGGCATGGCATTACATTGCCTATAATGTAGCAAACCTACAGGACAAGGATTGTGGCTGAACAAGACGGCTTGCAATTCAGGTCAATGACGTCAATAATACTATCTAGGTTTACCTATCTATATACAGGATATTCTACAAGCAAACATCTGAATGTGTCAGGCTGTCCGATAGTTCTGCTTCATCCAATCCTGCAACCATCTGAATATTCCAAACAATCGGCGCTCCTGCAAACCTACTGGAATGCACAATACTCAAGCAATTGTAGATCAAGTCAATCGGCGCTCCTGCAAACCTAATGGAATGCACTCTACTCAAACAACTGTAGATCAAGTTGCAGCAATAAATCTCCAGTTGAGGCGGAGCAACCAACCACACACGTCAGCACGTATATAGCAACAGCAAAGTAAAACATTCCGAGTGGCATGGAGCAAGAAACAGGCAGCAGTAGTGGCAGCAACCACAAAGAAAGGTAACCCGCAGAAACCGGACAGCAGTGAAGAGAGCAACCGTTGCAGCAAATACTAGGTAGCAGCAACAGCAACACTACCCCAAGACCACCACTACCGCACCCACCAACCCACCCATTCACTCACCCACCACTAACCGCCCACGCACAAAGGTGCCCCTTTGGACAGTGTGGGCGTACAAACACACTTGAAGGAGACATTTAATAAAGTAGCAAACCTCACAAGGTGTCGACAACCTCTCGATTCGGGTACGCCTAAATGCTGTGCCACACTGTTCAATATCTCCACAACATGGAGTTTTTTACGCCTACGTTGTAAGGGGGTCTCGGCCACGGGTGCCGTGCTGTTGTGCGATCTGCATCAACACCGTCTTACTATTGACAGTGTCGGATATCGAACGATAATTGGGTTCTCGGTGCGATAACGACGATCAAAACAAATGACGCATGCTACGGTACGAGAGGCGCACCGTTTTTGTTTATGAGAGTGGTCACTTGAGGAGCTCTATACCTCTCTCAAAAACTGATTTTGAACGAAACTAACAGCAGTGCTACCCGATAAACAATCCCATGGCCTGCTGTAAGTATACAATTGAACAATACATGCTGCAAAAAAACCAGGGACTATCATGGTGCCGCAGGCACCGTGTGGGACGGGACGGGAGTGATTAGCCCGCCGCAGGCGGAAAATTTTTGGGCTCCCGTTGTCAACGGGACGGGATCCCATCGTCAGTTTTTCTGCTCCCGTTGTGACGGGATGGGACGGGACTATTTGCGTCTAGACGGGACGGGAACGGGACGGGAAATGTCCCATGCTTTCTAGACGGGACGGGAACGGGACGGGAAATGTCCACATGCTTTCTAGACGGGACGGGAACGGGACGGGAAGCTGGGAGTTTTTTATTGATGGGGACGGGACGGGAATCGAATATGGCTCCGATCTTTCAGACGGGATGGGATGGGACTATCACGTTTTATAGTGGGACGGGAAGCAATGTGAAAAATGTCATTGTCAATGGGAAAGACAACGGGAAAGGCAATAGGAAAATTGCCAGTGTCGATGGGAAATACGACGGGAAGCCCACTGGGGATATGTGGGACGTTGTCAACGGGACATAAATGCTCAACGGGACGTACACCCCGCCTCCCCCAAGCCTCGACGCGGGCAGCTTTCGTTTCACCATGCACTTCACGTTCTTCTTGTCCACAGCTGGCTCGAACTCCACGCAATACGTCCAAATCCCTGACGTCTGCTTGTTTCTCCCAACGCCTGCACCCATCTTATTCACGGGAGTACCACTGATCGCAAATGACCGACTTGGCTGTGCCGGAGGCTCAGAAGCCGAGCCACCACCGGCCGATTCCGCCATGAGGAACGTGTGTGTGTGGTGCGTGTGTGGTGCGTGTGTGGTGCGTCTCTCTCCAAAAGTGAAAAAATAAAAAAATAAAAATGGGAGAGCTGACAGCGTACCACAACAATAAATAATTAAATCCAAGATTCACATATAATATTAATAAATATGAAATACTCGTACAACTTCTACTGAAACTGAGACAAGTGGGAAGTGCAAATGGGAGATTTGGGAGGTTGAGTGGGAAGCGCAAATGGGAGGAAGATGGGAACTGACAATGGGAGCAGCATGTCCACAATGGTCATGGGAACGGGAGTACGGGGATAGCGGGACGGGAAGCAAGTGGGACGGTATAAGTTATCCTGCCAACGGGATGGGAAGTGATGGGACGGGAGAAAGTATCCTGCCAACGGGATGGGAAGAGATGGGACGGGAGAAAGTATCCGACGATGTGATGGGAAGCAAGGTGGGGACGGGAGGACGGGAGGATACTATTTCGGCCATATGGGACGGAAATGGGTAGGAAAAACATGATGGGATGGGACGGGAGGTCGTGGACGGGAGACATTTCACGATGGGACGGGACGGGAATACCCGTCCCGTCCCGTTCTCTATGGGAATTCCCGTCCCGTTGACTCCCATGATAGTCGTTGAAAAAAACGAGAATGAAAGGCAGACGATTTTGGGTTAAGGAGCCCGATCATTCAGAAACCATTCTCGCCAAAAAGTGCTACGATGTAGCACCCGCCAAATACTCGTATTCCATACGATTTCTGACCAACGCACGAACGCTTTCGTTCAGTGTCAGCTTAAAAAACACGGGGGGGCGCCAGGGCAAGGAAGGCAAAACCCGTTCGATGTAAAAATTATAAGGTACGATATATTCAAAGCTCGATATCGTGTGCCCGAATTGTTAAAACCATAAAAAGTACCTGGTATCTATTTTTAGACGAAATTTACTTCGTCAATCATTTCAGTAAATTATTCAGAGCCTTGCATGCACGAGCCACTACAATTTTGGCGCCGGAAGCTAAACTATCAAAGCCTAACGTGTCCCTAAACTGCAATGCTATCATCCTTTTTGATCTATAAAAAAAAAAGATACGAACCACACCCGATGCCGATATCGTGTCCTTCGAAGGTGAAAACTAATTAATGACTTGAATTAGTATGAATTAATTAAAAAAATGGCGTTGTATCGTAGGCTTTGGAGAATGTACGAAACGGGAGCCGGGTGTCGCAGGAAATATAATGATTTCTTCCAGCAGGAAAATACTGTGTTGATTTGAAGGGGCTGCGGAAAGTTTGGTCCAGTGTGTTATACTGTTTGCCTTGGCGGCAGAGTTGCGGCAATCAATGTAAAAACATAATATTATGGTGGTATGAATACAGCGAAGTGATGTACACGATAGGGAGTCACACTACTACTGGCATTGCAACGTGAGCCTCCGGAAGTACTACAAATAGGCACTTTCCTGAAGAACGTAGACTAGTTTACACAATGTGGACACAACAGCCTAGCGCTCCATTACGTGCTATAGTAGTACACTGGTGTCTAGATAAACAGGATGAACACGATAATAATAGCAGGTATTAGCGTTGCGAGGTAACTACAGTACGTAAAGTATTTGTCAACAATGATGTACTCGTATTATGGTAGGTCAATATATTGATGCACTCATTCCTTGTGTAGTTTTGCTGCATGGGCGTCATGTTATGAATTGCTCCCGCTGGATCGGGGTCGACAGCAGTAATTATCAGTTGTGAGACGGCATTATTATTCATGATGTCTTACGCAGAGCCTATGTCGGGCATTATTCGGTGCATTGTTTGTCGTTCCGAGAGACCTCGCATGCTTGCTCACGTATTATAGAGCATGTCCATACATATTTAACTGCGAAGGGGACATGGCTACCGTACGAAGTGCAATTAGTTTCCTGTTTTCGGCAACAAGACCTAGAGTAAGCAAACGAACAAACGAACGGTGTTTTACGTCGGGAAGATGTGAGAAAAATCCTACCCGCTGTTTGGGTAACGGTGTGTGTGTCGCCATATTCATACATGCTGTGTGAGTTCAGCCTGGTGCTGTTGTTTCTAGTGGCTGGTCCCCAGTGTAGTGTGATGTGCTAATGGCGACTACTACCGCAGATAATTTTGTTGAGTTATTGGGCATTGCATTTATTGCACGTAATTTGCCTGCGACTTGGATTCGGTGCCTATTTTGATAATCACTTCGGTAAAAACTCCAGCCCACCCACATGACCCGCTAACCGTACATCACAACTTGACGAGTACCTACCTCAACCGCCATGACGCACTACCACAACCGGTGACCAGGCCTCGCCCAGAACACGAACTGAAATAACTGCCCCACTAGCCACAGCACACTGAGCACTGCATAGATCAACGACACAAAATATGTCACACAATACTACGCCAGCAGCTACACCCACCGCATCCAACCGCTCGCCCAGGAGGGTAAACACCTCGCCGTGACTCATATAACATGTGGCTGGTGACTGCAGACCACTACAACAATGCACGCGTCAGCGGAAGTTATGTTCGTGAAGGCTACCAGTATGGGAGAGAAGAGACGATGACACCGTCCGAATTGACGAATTCAGCCAGTCCTGATCAACCGGCTATTTGGGTACTGTTGTACTACGATTGTCGAGCTAGTTGCGGTTGGGCATGCTATTGTACATATTTCTCTGTGAGTTGAATTTGTAGTTGTTACTCGGCTGGACACTACAATACAGTATATATCACAACTATGACTATGAGAGGCAACGAGCGTGCTATTCATAAAGGCGGCATGCACGCAAGATAAGGCACGGTGACACATTCCCAACTGTCGTTTGCGGTCGATCGTTATCTAGCGGTATTGCTCGCTTCTTGTGATAGACCCGATTGAGGATATGATCGCTCCCTTGCAGTGATTGGCCATAAAAATATTTACTTGCGATTCATAGATTATTGTGGAAGGCATCTCCCCCCCTCCTTCATCTGTCACTCTGCGTTGCCATCCTCCGCTACAACACGCCTGCCGTCTTCCTTCACATCTCCCAGCTAAAGATCGCCCACCACAGACTGCCTACACATAAATAAAGTGGATGGCACTTCAAGGCGCCATCGCCCTCGACGTGTTGCAGGGACCGGTATCGTTGCCATCGAAAATGGCTACGGAATCCGTGAAGCGGCCAAGGCACGCGGCCCGAAGTATCAGCCGGGTGGACCAGAGCGTCGGGAAAATTAAGCCAGAAGTCCCACCCTCCCCCCCTATCTGTCACTCTGTTTTGACTTCCTCCACCACAACAAGCTTGGCGTCTTCATTCACACCTCCCAGCCAAAGATCACCCACCACCGACTGCCTACACCTAAAGCGAATGGTACCTCAAGGCGCCATCGCCTTCAACGTGTTGCAGGGGACCTGCATCGTTGCCATCGAAAATGGCTACGGAATCCGTGAAGCGGCCAAGGCACGCGGCCCGAAGTATCAGCCGGGTGGAGTGGGGGAAGTAATAATTAAGCCGAAGTCGTGGGTGGTTTCTACCCTGAACGAATAGCACGTTGGCGGAAAAATCCGGGACGTACGTAACCGTGCAGCCGCCCCTTTAGCAGAATTAATTAATTAAATGCACCTCCATATTCTTCTCCCTCTTTCGCTAAATTAATTAATTATACCCCCCCTACACACANAAATGACTAAGGCAAGCAACAAATGAGTACCCCCCCCCTCCCTTCAAAATAGCACACGCTGACTCCGCTCTACCCCTGCCTATAGAACAGCATACATCGACCCTCACGGCGCTTCGTGCTTGGTACTAGCGATGTCTGTCTGGTCGGTGAAAACCCGACGTGCCCCGTCCCGGCATTGCAGGGATGCGAGGGTCTATGGTTATACGACTACGGCCATGCATGACCATGAATACCCCCCCGCCCCCGTCCCCCCCGTTGGTTACCTTCCAGTCGAGCGGTTGCCAGGAGTAGGAGGCGAAGCCCCTGTGGTTCCCTCCTTCCACCACGACGGTTTCGAGGCCAGTCGGCATTTTAGGCATGGACTGTTCCAACGTCTGTTTTCATTTCACGGGGACCGGGGACACACACGCACGCGGTGGGACAACGAAAACGTTAGTATAAGCTGTCGCCAGGAACTCGAGCATCAGGATATTTGTAAATGTCGCCAACTTGTGTGCGTTTGTAATTGTCGTCGCCAGCTTGTGTGCGTTGTTAAACGGTACAAAACGAACCAACCTCAACCCAACCACATTCACGTGCTGTATTGTGTTTGTTATATAGCACCGCCCACGGACTGGCCTTACGTAGTCACGTGACTACGTAGGCCGGTGGGTAGTGCTATATAACCAATACGCTGTCTTGGTTTTAGGGAGAGCTATAAATATGCGGCGTTCGGCGGACGCTTCAGGCAACTCGAAAGGGCCCCTATTTGTTGACGCCATCAAAAATAGACACTCGCATTCGCTCGTAACAACCAGTTAGACGACAGACGACGCATCCCAAGGTAGGTAGGGGTTGCAGTTAGTTTTGTCCTTCTGCGGCAATATTTTGTCACTGGGACCGGTTGAGCTTCTCAAGTGACCAATTACCGGTTACCACTTGGTTACCATGATAGTTTTGCTCGGACATTTGTTTTAGGATTACTGGTATATGTAGGTCCTACAAATCTTTGTTGGTCGGGTTGTTCGCCACGTTTCGTGCAAAATCTGGCCATTTATTATTATTTTTTAGCTCCCAATCTCTCAAGTGCTGTCGTAGCGTACTCTACCTCCTTTGGGCAGTAGGGGTCCCGAGAGGCTCGTATGATCAGCGACGGGAGGTCTTCCACGCCCGATAAGGTGTCTCCGAGCGCGTCGCCGCTGCCAATGTACACCACACCGTCCACGCTTTCCGGGCTTTTCGTGTAAAACTGTATGGTTGGGTCAAGCGGCAACGAAAGCACGGGCAGTAGCAGTCGTAGCAGCGCTAGTGGCAGTAGTAGCAGCAACAGCAACAGCAGCAGCGGCGGCAGCGGCGGCAACGGCGGCGGCGGCCGCGGCAGCGGCACCACCACAGCAGCAGCAGCAGCAGCAGTAGCACCACCACCGAGCTACAGACATAACGCAGCACGGAAGCGCTAAAAGGAGCACGCCTAAAGGTGTGGAACTCATATCGAGGAACACCCCACCCCACCACCGCAGCTTCCTTCAAATACGCGGCAAGTTAGAAGTCACACACACACACTAACAACAAGTAGCGCGCCCCCCAGATGCAGCTGCACCCCATGCGACTCGCGCCAATACCTTACGGCGCCCTTCGCGCTTGTGCAAGCAATGTCTGCCTGGTTGGTGAAACCCAACTGTGCTACGTCCCGGCATTGTAGGGATGTGAGGGTCATATGGTCATAGCGACTACGGCCGTGCTACGACATGACCCCCCCCCTTCCTCCCCCCCCTCTCACGCCACCCGCGGTCTGATGGCCCCACCCCCACCCACCCCCCCCCCACCCCCCTCCACCCCCCCCCCCCGCCCACCCACCCCCCCCCCCCCACCCCCCCCCCACCGCCCCCAGCCCCCCCCACACCCCCCACCCCCCCCACCCCCCCCGCGAGGGTCAATGGTCATATGTACCTACGGCCATGCATGACATGAGAACACCCCTGCCCCCATCCCAAGAGCGAAGTCATCCAACCCTATCCTTAACCGCCGCCCCCAGCACCGCTTCTTAAAGGTTACCCACCCTTTCGACGGCCATCGTGCCCATGGAGTGCCCCACGAGCACCCACTTCGTCGGCGAAACCGGGCAGTTGTCACCCTCAGGCTTGGAGTGCTCTATGATATCTCCGATCCGTTCCCATCCAAAAGTTGCTGCGGAGGCATGCATAAACCGGAGAAACGGGGATGTAACCGCCTTTTACGGGGGACTACAGTAAATAGGACCAAATGTTGTTGGTGAACAGAGGGAAATATAAGTTTTTTGTGTGTTTACCGTGGGTCCTATTTACTATGGTCCCCCGTGATAGTACAAT
The DNA here is from genome assembly GCA_008828725.1 of Saccharina japonica. Taxonomy (NCBI): domain Eukaryota; class Phaeophyceae; order Laminariales; family Laminariaceae; genus Saccharina; species Saccharina japonica. The sequence continues at coordinate 11,463 of MEHQ01000260.1, read as the reverse complement.
CTACCCTTGCGTTCTACCAGGTGTACTACTTAAAACGTAGTATACTCTTATCTGGCAGGTATGCTGCTGCTAGCTGCCCCCCCCCTCCCCGTCAACACCAACCCTGGTCGTGTTCTGCCCTGCTATTTACAACCACTAGCTATACGGTACTAATTGGCTAAAGGTTAGGCGTTAGATGCACGCTCCAACCTGTTCCCACCCATTTTTTGCTGCGGAGGCGTGCAGAAACCAGGAAGACAGGGATGTAACCGCCGCATTGAACTACTTGGTTACAACGATTAGACGTCAGACGCACGCTCCAATCCGCCCCCCCCCCTAACGTTTGCTGCGGAGGCGTGCAAACACCGGGAAACCCGCAGTATAACCGCCGCTTTGAACTAATGAGTTCAATTGGTTAAGCGGTTGGACGTTACATACACGTTCCAATCCGCTCCCACCCAAATTTTGCAGCGGAGGGCTGCAAAAACCGGGGAAGACGGGGGTGTAACCGCCGCTTTGAACTATTTAGTTCACGCGTTAAATTTAGATGCACGCTCCAATCCGTTCCCATCCAAAGTTTGCTGCGGAGGCGTGCAAAAACCGGGAACACGGAGATATACCCGCCGTTTTGAATGAATTCACTAGATAAGCTGTCGCTGCTACGAGGGGAAAAAATAGACGACAAATACGGCATCAACCATTGATTGGGTGGGGGGGGTACTCATTTGTTGCTTGCCTTAGTCATTTGACCGTTGACCACGCATCCCTTTTGAGACGGAGCACCGTTCCTACTCCTAATAGAGACACCTCCAACATTTGGGCGCTCCTTACGTTGTTTCCATATATTACAAAGAAACGTTTTGCTAATCATATCCCCTTCCTGTTTCGCCTCCTTTGGACACCATCTATCTCCTAAGATAGCGATCGTGAGTTGATAAATTCGATGTCCAAATTTTACAACGATGCAAGCAGTCGTGCGGCACGGAGTTGTACGGCACGAGCGCAGCACGCTCCTACCCGTACTGCCGCGCGTTAGCACTAAACAGCCGATTTTCCTAATTGAGAATTGCCTTTCCGATGAGAGTCAAAATCGAAAACATTGGCTTTTGAATAGTAAGAGATGTACTTCCCTCACGGTCATTTTTCACTGTAAACTATTGTCAGTTGTGACACCCGTCGATGATAAGAAGAAAAAAAACGAAATCGGCATCGGCAGTCTCAAGATATCGAAGGTCCTAGAAAATCTGGATTTATGGGCGAGGTACCTCGCTCATAAATGCAAATTCCCGTAAATCCTCGATTTTACGAGCCTGTCAAGGTTGATTTCAATTTTTTTTCGTGGATCGATACCTACCATCGAGGAACACATTTTCTAGGTCAAATCTTGATCGTGAGCGAAATACAACTCTTGAACAATAACAAAGTACCAAAATCGATTTTCATTCTCGTCGAAAGGCAATTCTCAAATAGGAAAATCGGCTGTTACTACTAGAACATCGATTTCCACTTGATACTCTAGATACTTCAGGGTGGGAACCACACATTCTGCATGGACTACAGGGGTAGACATCTGAGAAAGACCAGAGTTTTCCTGCATGGCCGTAGTCGTATGAATATAGACCCCCGCATCCCTACAAATGCCGGGACGGAGCATGTTGAGTTTTCACCGACTAGGCAGGCATTGCTAGCACCAAGCACGAAGCGCCGTGAGGTGTTGGGCGAGTCGCATGAAGGGTGAGCTGCATCGATAAATGCCATCTCTTAATATTTTGATATACCTGGTATCAGGTACTCAATACTATCTTAACAAATCAATGCCGTTAGTTAATTAACAGCGACAATTAAAAACTACGCAGGGATTAGAAGGGGCACTTCCACCCAAATGGCGGATCAACCATATTTTGGATTTAGCTGTTCGTCCGGCCGAATTACGAAACGTATACATGAGGTACAGTTATAAGAAACACACATGACGAACCGTCAACACTATATCCTAAGTAAAACCTTTTTGAAGAGTCGGTCGACATCCTAGCTATTAATGACTAGTATGATGCCATATACAATATTTGAAGCCGCACCTAAGTTAAAATTGAACTTGAGGACGAACGACGGGTGTCCGTTACGAGCCAGCATTCGAGCAAGAGGCGCGTACGCTGGCGGAGACACCAGAGATCCCGGAAGAACGATCACCTGCGTGATAATGATAACGGACGGAAGGACGGGTGGCGGAAACCGTCGCGGGAGGCGCGAACACGAGGTTGTGCAAATAACGCTAGGTTGTAATATTGACACATCGGGCAGACAAAGATCTAGATCATCGAGATCCTGGGTTGGGTTTGATCTGTGCTCTACAGATCGTGCACAGCATCTCATAACGATCGGACAGACCACGATCTAGATTATCGAAACCCTGTATTCATCCAACCCTATCCTTAACCGCCGCCCCCAGCACCGCTTCTTAAAGGTTACCCACCCTTTCGACGGCCATCGTGCCCATGGAGTGCCCCACGAGCACCCACTTCGTCGGCGAAACCGGGCAGTTGTCACCCTCAGGCTTGGAGTGCTCTATGATATCTCCGATCCGTTCCCATCCAAAAGTTGCTGCGGAGGCATGCATAAACCGGAGAAACGGGGATGTAACCGCCTTTTACGGGGGACTATAGTAAATAGGACCAAATGTTGTTGGTGAACAGAGGGAAATATATTTTTTTTGTGTGTGTACCGTGGGTCCTATTTACTATGGTCCCCCGTGATAGTACAATCTATCCTTGCGTTCTACCAGGTGWACTRCTTAAAACGTAGTATACTCTTATCTGGCAGGYATGCTGCTGCTAGCTGCCCCCCCCCTCCCCGTCAACACCAACCCTGGTCGTGTTCTGCCCTGATATTTACAACCACTAGCTGTACGGTACTAATTGGCTAAAGGTTAGGCGTTAGATGCACGCTCCAACCTGTTCCCACCCATTTTTTGCTGCGGAGGCGTGCAGAAACCAGGAAGACAGGGATGTAACCGCCGCATTGAACTACTTGGTTACAACGATTAGACGTCAGACGCACGCTCCAATCCGCCCCCCCCCCTAACGTTTGCTGCGGAGGCGTGCAAACACCGGGAAACCCGCAGTATAACCGCCGCTTTGAACTAATGAGTTCAATTGGTTAAGCGGTTGGACGTTACATACACGTTCCAATCCGCTCCCACCCAAATTTTGCAGCGGAGGGCTGCAAAAACCGGGGAAGACGGGGGTGTAACCGCCGCTTTGAACTATTTAGTTCACGCGTTAAATTTAGATGCACGCTCCAATCCGTTCCCATCCAAATTTTGCTGCGGAGGCGTGCAAAAACCGGGAACACGGAGATATACCCGCCGTTTTGAATGAATTCACTAGATAAGCTGTCGCTGCTACGAGGGGAAAAAATAGACGACAAATACGGCATCAACCATTGATTGGGTGGGGGGGGTACTCATTTGTTGCTTGCCTTAGTCATTTGACCGTTGACCACGCATCCCTTTTGAGACGGAGCACCGTTCCTACTCCTAATAGAGACACCTCCAACATTTGGGCGCTCCTTACGTTGTTTCCATATATTACAAAGAAACGTTTTGCTAATCATATCCCCTTCCTGTTTCGCCGCCTGTGGCCACCATCTATCTCCTAAGATAGCGATCGTTGAGTTTGATAAACTTTGATGCCAAATTTTACATACGTATGCAACCAGTCGTACTGGCACGTGAGTTTGCTATCGGCTTCGAGCGCAGCACGATCCTATCCTGCGTCTGCGCGTGTTAGCATAAACAGCCGATTTTCCTAATTGAGAATTGCCTTTCCGATGAGAATGAAAATCGAAAATATTGTTTTTTGAATTGTAAGAGATGTAATTCCCTTACAGTCATTTTTTTCACTGTAAACGATTGTCAGTTGTGACACCCGTCGATGGCAAAGAAAAAAAACGAAATCGGCATCGGCAGTCTCAAGATATCGAGGATCCCAGAAAATCTGTATTTATGGGCGAGGGACCTCGCTCATAAATGCAAATTCCCTTAAATCCTTGATTTTTCGAGCCTGTCAAGGCCGATTTCAATTTTTTTTCGTGGATCGATACCTACCATCGAGGAACATATGTTCTACGTCAAGTTTTGATCGTGAGCGAAATACAACTCTTAAACAATAACAAAGTACTAAAATCGATTTTCATTCTCATCGGAAAGGCAATTCTCAATTAGGAAAATCGGCTGTTATGTGTTGTGCAGGATCTGTATAGTACAGATCAAATCCAGGGAACAAATCCTATTATTAATAGTAGGCCGTGCAGGTTATGCGACCGAGGTGTGCGGCTTTTCGCATCCTCAGGTCATTCCCACTTCATGATATAGATCCCCCGTCTCAACCTACATAAATGCGGGACTGGAGCTGTTTGAGGGACGGAGCATGTCGGGTTTTCACCGACCAGGCAGACATTGCTAGCACCAAGCACGAAGCGCCGTGAGGTGTTGGGCGAGTCGCATGAAGGGTGAGCTGCATCGATAAATGCCATCTCTTAATATTTTGATATACCTGGTATCAGGTACTCAATACTATCTTAACAAATCAATGCCGTTAGTTAATTAACAGCGACAATTAAAAACTACGTAGGGATTAGAAGGGGCACTTCCACCCAAATGGCGGATCAACCATATTTTGGACTTAGCTGTTCGTCCGGCCGAATTACGAAACGTATATATGAGGTACAGTTATAAGAAACACGCATGACGAACCGTCAACACTATATCCTAAGTAAAACCCTTTTGAAGAGTCGGTCGACATCCTAGCTATTAATGATTAGTATGATGCTATATACAATATTTGAAGCCGCACCTAAGTTAAAATTGAACTTGAGGACGAACGACGGGTGTCCGTTACGAGCCAGCATTCGAGCAAGAGGCGCGTACGCTGGCGGAGACACCAGAGATCCCGGAAGAACGATCACCTGCGTGATAATGATAACGGACGGAAGGACGGGTGGCGGAAACCGTCGCGGGAGGCGCGAACACGAGGTTGTGCAAATAACGCTAGGTTGTAATATTGACACATCGGGCAGACAAAGATCTAGATCATCGAGATCCTGGGTTGGGTTTGATCTGTGCTCTACAGATCGTGCACAGCATCTCATAACGATCGGACAGACCACGATCTAGATTATCGAAACCCTGTATCTACCGTTGGTTGCGAGAAACGTTGTGCAGAGTACCAGGGCCACACCAGGATCTAGACACTGTAGATCACGCAGTAAGGGATATTTTTTGTGCAGATCCAACCAAGGATCTAGATGATCTATATGATGCACTGCAGGAACTGTTTAGTACACATCATGCAGATCATATAGGTCACCTTACATGGCGACGGACGGACCGCGGGAACGTCCCGGGAGGCGGGGGCAGGGGGACATAAGGCGAGAAGGTCGCTTCAAAATCAACCGCTGGCGGCCGTGCAATTCACGTGAGGCATTCCACCACAACAAGTTCCTATATTGGACAGATCCTGATCTACTAACAAATCACCTACGTATCGCTTATACTTGCGTTGGTCGGTGTGATATGCTCGGCAAGGGGGCGAGGGACATAAGGTGAGGAGGCCGATTCAAAACCGACCGCTGGAGGCCGTGATAGTAACGTGAGGCATTCTACCACAACGCTTCCTATATCGAAAAGGTCACGATTTAATCCTAGTAAGTGCACGTCTGCCGTTATGACACGTTAGGCGAGAGCCGGAACATGCAGATCTCACCCCGGCAAACACGTGGCCCAAGAGCCGTATCATACAAAATATCCCAACCGGCAAAACAGGATCTGTAGTGTACAGATCATACCAAGTGTAACTCTAAATCAGAGAGCTATCTGCTCCATGATCTGTACCTGGTATTGTGTAGATCGTATAGCTCTATGTCAGGGATCTGACAGGATTTTTATTGTGCAGATCATACCAGGTATAACTCTAAACCAGAAGCTATCTGCCTCATGACCTGTACCTGGTATTGTGCAGGTTGCATAGCTCTAGGTCAGGGATCTGACAGGATCTGTATTGTGCAGATCATACCAAGTATAACTCTAAATCAGGAAGCTATCTGCCCCCATGATATGTACCTGGTATTGTGCAGATCGTGTAGCTCTAAATCAGGGCTCTGTCTGCCCCGAAATATCGAGGGCACGAAGCGAGGATCGATGACCTGTCCGACGGGTGCACTTGGCACCATCCCCCCCAACCACGCGGTGGCTGCTGCGGTAATCGTCACTTGTTGTCACTGTTTTCCCCTTTTAGCCCCCAAGGGGGCTTTAAAGACGCGTGCTACTACGATAGAGGTATGTAGCAATTTTGATCTGAAACGTTTCCTGAATGGCGGAGCTGCTTGACCCAAAATTCGTCGGAATTTCATTCTCGTGTTGCAATATTTTCCGGCGTATACTTACAGTACGCCAAAGGGGTTGCTCATCGGGTAACACTTTTTTCCCCCTCCGAAATCAGCCTTTGGGTGACTTATCCATAGTGCAGAGCTCCTCAAGCGATGGAGCCTAGAAAAAAAACAAAAGTGGTGCACCTCTACCATCCCCGGCGGAGCTCGAACTTCGGGACTCCGTTGAGCAGTACTCAAACGCGGATTGGGCACGAGAGCAACGCTCCGAACCTGCCTGTGTGATGCAGGTTCGGAGCGTTGCTCTCGTGGCCAATCCGCATGTGTGTGATGCAGGTTCGGAGCGTTGCTCTCGTGCCCAATCCGCGTGTGAGTGCTGCTCAACGGAGTCCCGAGGCTCGCACGCGCGCCTTCCGCAGGTCAGGAGCGTTGCTCTCGTGCCCGATCCGCGTGTGAGTACTGCTCAACGGAGTCCCGAGGGTCGCACGTGCGCCTTCCGTGACAACAGAAGTCTCTGTCTACATTGCCACGGTACAGACCACTCTCTCAAATTAAAATCGCTACTTCGTACCTTTTGCGAAAACGAAAACATGTGTGTTTTCGCAGCCTAAGGAGTGGTTACGGCCACGATGAGAGCGCATGCGCTGTTGCCAACGACGGTAGGCGTCACCATTGTCTCCGAGTGAACCCAGCTGGGGATTAAGGCAGCCGCTACGGTTCGCAAAAGGTAGCGAGCAGAATTTGAGAGAGTGGTCTGTACCGTGGCAATTTAGACAGAGACCTCTGTTGTCACGGAAGGCGCGCGTGCGAGCCTCGGGAGACGTAAGCGTAGTCCATGGGGGGGGGGGGGGGTTGTTGTTAAATGATGCGGAGACTTGGAACACAGCGTCCCAGTCAGCAGAGTCAGCAGGCCAATGGTTGTACGTGTGAGAAAAAGGATCAAGACTCATATTGGTCGGCATGAGCGACGCTCATCACAACAGGGTTGTGTGAGGAATCCACGTATCCCGCACGAGAGGACGGGGCGACAGATCTACTCTGGGACCTTGCTCTTGCCAACGCTAGGTGCCGGTGTATCTTTCGTTCCCGCAGCATGCGTCCTAAGCTCGTGCAGTCTGACGTCCCTGTTCCCGCGTGCGCCAGATCTTCCACAAGACGATTGCTCCAAGCACTGCCTACGAGGGGCTACGATTCCGCTTTTTGATAGCTATAAACATGCCACTCTCCCTCTACCAACAAAACACAGCACTATCTCGGGGAACTACTGCAACCGCCCCCTATTCGACTCGGCCAAAGCGTTCACACGTCGGATAGATCAACAGATCAGGATCTAGATCATGATCTTGATCTTGACCTAGATCATGACCTAGATAAACTAGATCCTAACCCGCCGTTATGAGATGCTGTGCAGGACCTGTACAGTACAGATCCACCCGAATAAACGTGTCCTAGACCCTGCAGGGCGTACGGCTCCCAGCCGGCAGTATGAGCTAGATCCCACAGATCAGGCATATATCTTCCCTGAAAGCTCTACTGCTTATAGATCATCAGGTGGGAATCGATTATCTATCTGTAGATGATCTGTCCAAGGTGTGAAAGCATTGGAGACAAACTACATAGTATCTTGAGCTGGGTGTTTCTTCACTGTAGAAGGGTCAACAATTTGACACCTGAAGTACTAAGGAGCGAAGCACTGGGTTATAGTTTTGGGATTTCCACACGCCAATCAGAGCGGGAGACTGAAAAACGTGTTATCTTTAGTGCTCGTTTTCGATACATTGGCGGCACAGCTCCGTTTCCTTTTGACATGCAGGTACTGTGAGCGCTGAGAGTCAGGTGAGCGCTACGTACATCAGATTTACACTACACGTACGCGCGAGAGGCACGCCAACAGGCTCACTCACCCCTATACGCGCTCGGCTGTCGGCCTCCGCAACGGCAGCAACTCCCTCCGGCGGCTTAAATTCCATGAAACTTCCCCCGTCGATCACCTGCCGATCACCGCGATTGTAGCGACCACGAGACAAAAGGGTCGGTTAGGCATCCGATCTCGAGCAAAGCGCGCGCGATATGTGCATGCCACCGTACTGCTGTGGTAGTCTCGGAGCACGCTTGTCGAGTCTCGAGGGCACGCTTGTCGCCTACGCAAAACCGAACGATAATGCATGAACATAAAATACTGCATGAAATAAAATAGTCTACAGCAGTAGATAAAGGCCCCACAATAAAACCTATAATCTGTATTCAAAGTATTATCTAGAAACTAATATTAGTATTTGTAAAAACAGATTATACTCGTATGCAACATAACAAGCTTGTCTCTTGCAGTATGCCGCATGTCGAACAATCCTACGGTAGGGGTACCACTTTTAGGCTCAATACTTTCTGACCGGTTGAGCTCCTCACGTGAGTAACACCCGAATACTATTATATTTTACTGGTATGTTTGTTTTTTTACTACCGCATTGGAAGTTTTGGTCGGGTTGCGCGAACGAATGTTTCCGAAGTCATGTTCTGGGTGAGATATTCAGCTCCTCATGTGAGGAGCTCAGAAAAATCTGCTGCGCCCCTACCGTGGGATAAGTCTGTCACTGGACCGCACCGCCTCACACCGCACCACGCCGTCACCAAACCGAGTATCCTCCTACCGCGCAACACCACACGGTACCGCACCGCACTGCAGTGCACCGAGTACATGATACAATCTGTTAGCTAGGATCTTCAAGGCATGATTTTGTATTAAAAAATCGTGTACCTGTGGTCCGCATATCGTAATTGTGGTACACGCTCGGAATGTTCTCGCAATTTTCTTGCTAGATGCAAAAGCGGCGCAGCCGCGTTTTTCGCCCGTTTCTGGTCCGTTTTGGGTCCGGTTTGAGTTAGGGTTAGGGTTAGGGTTGGGGGTTGGGTCTATGCCCGTATCTTGATCCCACCAGGAAGTGCTTCCTAGCTCGCAAAGCAATGCGAGAAGTGAACAGCCCGCCCCTATGAAGATCCTAGCTAACGAATTGCATAGGGGGTTCAGTGTACCATACCGCACCACACCACACCACATCCCCCCACAACGCACCACACGCATCAGACCAAGCCCCGGCTCACCGTTACGCCGTCCGCGTCCCACACGGGCGAGGGGGAGTTCGAGGAGGCTGCTAAGCCTTCCTCCGTAGGGCGTTTGTACCTCAAGAACATGGAGCAGTAAACCGATTCGGACAGGTTCCGCCAGTAGAAGAACAGCGAGGGCTTGGCGATCGGGTCGGAGAAGAAGCCGACACCTTCGCGGTGATCCGCCACGCTGATCCACATTTTCTTCATTCCACCGCCGGGGGCAGGAAAAAACGCAAAATTTAAATGTAAAAAAGGGAAATTTGAGGGGAAAACAAGGGAAAAGAAGAAAAAAATAAAACAAGGTATCTGTTCTTTATACGAGTACATATTTTATGTAGGAACTTTAATTTCGCCCAGAAGAAATCGGGCAGAAAAAAAAGTGAACACAATAAGCGGCTACTTCGTACGTACGTATGGTATGCTAAAAACAAACCAGAGTATTTCGACATATGCGAAATATGAGCAATGCCACTTAACTGTAACAGTATAACAGACAAGAGTGATGTTGCGGTTGTTCTAGAATCGTCGGAGTACTCCAGCACCTGATATGTATTTGGGGGGGGGGGTACTCATTTGTTGCTTGCGTTAGTCATGTGACCATTGACCACGCATCCCTTTCGAAACGGACAACATTTGGGGTGGGTGGGGGGGGGGGG
>MEHQ01004584.1:120477-133785 GCA_008828725.1 Saccharina japonica | reverse complement strand
ATTGTCTGCTCTGCTTACTGCACTGAGTGTAGTATCTCTGTGTCGTAGTTTTGTGACCACAGAACTGGTACCTTTTTAGGTAGAAAGGAAGGTTTAATGTGAAGAACACACACACTGGGTGTGCTGGATGTCGACGGGTAGAAAGGAAGATTTAATGTGAAGAACACACACACATATTCATGCCCTATGTACGAGTATTGATATGGTGCCACAAAGCACCAAGCCTCATACAATACGCGCCCAGAGAAAAATCCTATAGAGATTTCCATATTCTACAATGGCTACCAGTTAGTTCCCTATTAATAGTTCGTAAGTAGATGCCCTGAAGAGCAGTTGCACACACGACCTCTTCCAATCGTATTTGGAAACTCTACTGCTTAGTTGTACTGGTCGTTCGACAACTTCTCGTATGAGCTCAACACTGAAATGAAAATCGGCCATAATCCCGGGTGTGACAGCTCATTATATGAATATATGTACCAGGTATGATATAACGCAGCATCTGTTCCATGCGTACAGCAGTAGCATTCATATGCGTTATATCTAGATTTCAATGATGGAAGTGATCCGATAGATCCGATAGATCGCATGCCTCGTACGCCTTGACCTTGACCCCTTTGGCGTAGGTGATCTGCTGCTAGCGGCGCCAGTACTGTATCGGCGGCTTTGGAGTCAAGATTGCGCTTAAGCGGCGCCAGTACTGTATCGGCGGCTTTGGAGTCAAGATTGCGCTTAACGTGCGCCTGATTTTCTACCTTTGGCTAGCCGCTTTCGAGACGAGGCGGGACTTAGCGATAGGTGAGTGGAAAACTCCTCAGATCAAGCTCCATACCGCTACCCACCAATACATCCGCATAATATACAGTCGTAGTATCAGTGCACATAATGGTTATAGGTCGAAATCGCATTTGTAAAATCGTTATGTTGGCCCTGGTAGTATCCAGGGGGGTACTCGAACTACGTATGATACGTATAAATAACCTTGACGAGGGTTGAATATAGAACGCGCGCGAACGATTTGCCATTACACGTACAAAACTGAGTACCAACTACAGCAGTAGTACTACCACCGTGTATCGTTGGTTTACCTCACAAACAGCATAGTATAAAATGCAATACAAGGTACCAGGTATAGAACATGCGCGCCCGATGAGCATGTCTGACACACCACGCAGCTTTCAAAGCACGATATTAATAGTTGAATTCCAACCACTCAATCGGCCGTACTCACAGCTAACGTGTTTTAACAAATGTATCAAAGCCATTGAGATTGTTGAGATGGGAACATCAGTCAATTATCTGCAGATGGGGGATTACGCAAGCGTTAGGTATGGCTGATTGTGGCGATGAGAAACAACAAGTGGCAATGCCCGCCCGGTGTTTCCCACGCCAGTTAAGGATTTCATCCAGCACAGGACGTTTGTTTCGCAACCTATTCCAGCTCAGCCTAGTTTACATCGTTCCCGGTTCGGTTTCTGCGTGCAGGGCATGGAGAGCCTTCGCGGCAAGCGCCGAAGGTGTGCTTTCGGTCGAGTATGGACCACACTGCTGTGTGCGGTGCTCCTAGGTGCGACTGGGTACCTGGACTCGCTGTCATCGGCGCAAAGTGTTTGCGGCGTAGCGCCAACGACGCCTATACGAGTCGACAATACAACTGAACTGGGCACACTTCGAGCGGCTGTAAACTGCACCAACGGTGGTACAGTGGAGGTCGAATTGGCTGGCGTTGTCACGCTAGACTCTCCGATTGAAATAGCGGACGGTACTTTCCTTTCCATGACGGGAGGCGACCGTCTAGCCGAGGTCCGTGGCGACGACGCCCAGATTAACGGAACCCGTATTTTCCAAGTTTCTCCAGGAGGCGGTCTGACCTTGACTCAGGTTAAGGTATCGGGAGGTACAGCGGGGGAGGGGGGTGCGATCTATTCGATTTTAGCAATATTGGCGCTGGATAACTGCGTCTTTAATGGCAATGTCGCCACGGATGGGAACGGGGGTGCAGTTTGGGCGAGCGGCGGAAACGTCACGATCACGGGCGGCGAGTTCCTTGGCAACAGCGCTTTTCGATACGGAGGTGCCGTGCATACCACCGACAGCTGGTTGCAGGTTCAAGGAGGAGCCAGGTTCGAAGGAAACGAGGCGTCAGTTGGCGGTGCGCTGTTCTGTGAGTTGCCAAGGGTAGCATCGGCAGGTTTATGCTCGCTGACGGAAGCCGAGTTTACCTCAAACAGGGCTACCTTCGGGAGCCAAGATGATGACGAGGATGTGACTCCGTCTCTTGATGGTGGCGGGGCCGCTGCGTTCATTTTTGCTGACGTCACTGTAACGGACTGTGCGTTCGACGGGAACTACGCGCGGATTTCGGGGGGGGCTTTGTGCGGAGGCCTTTCCACCAACGTCTCTGTGAACGGGTGCACGTTCGGAAATAACACCGCGGAGGAGGACGGCGGCGCGATATCTGCGTCTTCCATGACCTTAGCGGGAGGGACCGAGCTGGCAGATAACTCGGCAGACGATGACGGCGGCGCGGTGAGTTCGACTCCGAATCGACCAGAGATTTATATATCCCTACGCTCGACAAACCAACAGAACCGTGACGGCGCGGCGATTGTGCCCATTCATTACTCGGAGGATATGAGTATACATAGATTGGGTCGGGTGATAGTGTCCGCAGCCTCTAACGGCAGTTATACCAAGGGGGCACGCCCTGCCTTTTGTCCGTGTCTGCCGCACTACGACTATGGGCTGAAGAAAAGATGACAAATAAATCAATTGCAAAGTTTATTAGAGTAGTTATACTTCAGCTGAAGCCATACTTCAGGTGAAGCTTGCCAAACACTCTCCTTGGTAGCCATTGTTCTACAGAGCATGGCGGAGACCGAGATATGGCACATCATGCGAATATGCCGTGCCCGGATAGCGCGTTGGGTGAGTGCGGTCGTTTAATATTTATTTTGAATGGTGTGTCCGACACCAATCTCTAATCGGTCGTAAGGTCGAGCATGAGGCAGGCCCAGGTAGCAACGCCAAAGCTCAACCGCCCCTAAACATGGGGTTCGTTTAAGCGCTTCGAAAAAACTCCAAGATAGTCAATGTGATGTCTGTCAACCGGATTTGAATTAGCATTTTCCATAGAAAGGTTTTTAGTGCACCTTGCCATTATTAGTCGTATTTCACTGTAGTATTCTTGTACGCCTTCACCGACTATTTGAAGTAAGCCTTGTATTCGATGCGGCATTCTGCCCCAGTCAGTGGTTCTACGCCTGAGATATATAGTCCGCGCTACGCTCCGTGTAAGCGCGATGCATCCTCGCCTGTAAAATGGTACATGCAGAAAACCTGGTAAGCTAACCTGGGGGGTGGGCGGGATGGTCAGTGTTTTCTGCTACCACCAACTAGCTATATTCTTGACTTAGGTCTATCGGTTGAACACTGATCTGGCGGGTCAGTGATGCAACAACACTTGAATCAAGGTTCTGGGTTCACCCCTGTTTCATCGGCAAATCTGGACATGGTATTTCACGAGTTGACCCGTCAGCGTAGACCGATCTGCACGAGTTAGGCCGTTACCACCTTTGTTTGCTCGAAGAGGTGCACAAATCGTGCCTCTCGGCTGGAAAAGCTGTTTAGTATGTTATGTAGCCACAGATAATGACCCACAGCGGAGGTAGACCGCAGGAGTTGTCTGCTGTTATACGAAGTATACTGGTACCTGGTATATATGTCGTAGCTCATCCCCTTCTATTTTGATACGGTCTATTTTCATAGTCGTGCAGAGTTTGCTTGAGGAGCAATGCTGCAAGAACGCGAGGTAGGGTGGTGACCAGGCGAGCGCTTGATTGCCGACTCTTGTAGTATGGCAAGGATGCATGTGCGTCACTACGAAACGTCACTACTTTTGTAAATTGTCATACAAATACCCGGGAAGTTCTAGCATCCAGCAATAATTTCAACCAGATGAATATACTGTAACTGGTAACTCGTACGTACTTAGATGCCTGTCTATCAGGTCACTTAGAATGCCCACCTGGGTGCCCATACGAAAATATGACGATATGTAAATGTTTAGACTTCGTACCCAACGAAAATGTTTGTACATGCATCGTACGAAGAGTCGTAAGCTCGTAAGTATACGTACGGTTGATCTGTTGTATTGCTCATAGAAATGACGCACCATTATATTACGAGGGTTTTATGCTGATGCAGCAAGCGATTTTGTATGCGGAGGAACGCCCCAGCAACAAGCCAACACACTACTGTACTCCTACAACAGATTGGTTGGAAACCACTACGTACAGCAGTGCTGTAATTCTACAATATACAAGGGGGATTCGCCGGCGTCGAAATTGCCGCCGTCGAATCTTAAGGCCCCGTAGCCTTCAGGTTAAATACTGCAAATAAAAGGCAGTTTTCGATGCCGACCGACCGGAGCTAAACAGATCCAGTGATCACGGACGCAATGAACAATAATCGTCGAAAACGTGGATGCAGAAGGGTTTTGCAGCTCAATAATAGGCGGCAGTTGCTATGGTATGCCAACGACCCGTTCGATGCCTGCCGATGGGCTCAACGTCCACATAGATATTCGTAGGTATATGAGGACCAACTAACGAACTGTTTTCTTGTTCACGACAACGGTGGGAACGTATCTGAGAAACCGTCCCGATCGCTCCCCAGCGATGTCCGAAAAAAGCGAAAGCCATGAACAAAATCAACAATAACCTGAGTACCCCGATCAACTCAACGCACAAAACACTCCTCCTCCCATAGTGCCGTACAAACCACAAACCAGCTAAGAATACTACGCGGGGAAAACTGATCCATAAATGGAAGCGACTTCACCCGTTAATGCCTATTGTGAAGTGTTGACCGAGTAAAGACGATGATAGAAGGGAATGGAAAAGCGCTGAGATCGTTGCCGAACTGGAAGCAAGCTTCTTCTTCGATATGGAAAGACCTCTTGTTATTATTGTTAACCTCTGATGATGGCTGGAAGACGAGGGGAAGAAGCGAAGTGAGCTGAGGAGGGGGAGGGTGCGAGAGCCTCTTCCAGGCTCTCGGGCCCTCTTCTCCAATGGCCCGCAAGTCGGGTTGTTACAAGTCCCCGCCAATAATAGGATTCCGTTACTCTGCTAGCTCTACTTCTCTTAATTCTACAGTCTATCCGCTTATGGGAATCTTTTCGTATAAGAACATTCCTATATGCTTTATGGGAACTTCTCAAATTATTATCGGGAGTTCCGACATTAAGGAACGTTCTATTAATAGTGGTTGAGAACGTTCTTCTAGGCCTGTCTGGCCTACCAAAGAGAACACACGAACAATCTTTGCGGTGTCCCATCTATAGCTTTAAGGCACCACATCACACTATAATCGGAAAATGATCATGTTATGAGTGACCAATGTTGAAGCTCATGCTGCACATTGTCGGATGGCAAAGACAATATTAATGATAATAGCGGGTACGTGTTTTAGAGGCGAGCTTCAAACATTTCGTACCGCGAGTACTGAGAGTACTAAAACAATACAATGGGGGGGCTAAATACTGCGGTTAACGGGAGCCTAACGCAAGCCCAAATAATGCGAGTACCGATTGGGTGTGAAGACGAGCAGCACACAACCCCGAGTACAGGCAGTACCCGCATTATCGAACCCCGAAACACTTGGAGTACAGGCACAGTATCTGCAGCAGTACATAACGAACTACAGTGAATACTCGTAGTTAAGTCTGTGGTCACAGCACAGGTTCCAATAACTCTGGAGCGGAGTGTCACCTTCGGGAGTTGAATAACATAAAATAATGAAAAATCGTACGCGCACTGAAATATCTGTGACAAACAACCATGGCATATAATCTCGGGATACTGGAAGTAAGTACATATCATACTCTAAGGGCCGTTATTATCGGGTTGTATTTTGTTCAGGTTCTCCAGGCTAGCTCAATCTGAAAATGTGTTTTTTAAGTAACGGAGGCGTTCTGTCGCAACTTGTGAATTTTAGTTTAAACTGAGGGCGATACATGTGGAATGTTGTAGTATTCCAATACGATATTAATTGGTAAAAATAACCCAGAAAAACTTGTTTTTTTTCGAACAAAAGGTCTTTCGATATAACAACCATCGGTCCCCAGACCCCCAGTTGCCCCCTCCGAAAGTAACAAGCAGGGATGCGTGCTACGCGTTACACGTTCGTTCGCGTTCGCATATTGAGAAGACGTCTGCAAAAACAAATGACGTTCGCATTTTTTTCAAAATGACCCCTGGAGGGAAAAGTCTCCATATAGTGTGGAAACCTCTTCATAATTGATTTGTTTGCGCTTGCTGTAAAGCTACTACTGTAGAGCAGCACCGTCTGTCTGCAGTATCAGCGTCTCATCAGCAGTAGGAATACATTGTTTGCGGACTGGTGCAGCTAGTGGCGGTTTATATGCTCGCAATGCAGGCACTCTATTCTATCGTTTGCATCTGAAAGCAGCGATGGATCGCGATGTCTCCTGACCCCGGTCGAGATGGGCGGTCGGGGTGGGCGTCGTGAGTTCATGGATGTGACGGTCCAAGCTCGAACCTAATTTTTAACAGTAAGAACACAACCGCGATACTTTTTTTTTGTCTACAAACATGTTACGCATTTGCCAGTTTTATTCACAGCTCTCTTCTTGCAATTAATAATTGAAAAGGTGCGACGATCTACTGCTGTAGACTATTTTTTTTTCTTTTTTTCCCGTCCCATTCAATTCCCCCACTACGGTTCTTGCCTTGGTTTTTATCGCGAGGAGATTTCAGCACTTTCTTCCCTCGTCAACTTTCGTCGAATTTTGCTTACCCACGCTATAATATGCGCTCTCGACGGTCGGTGTAATTTGAGAATAAAACCTCCTTGGGGAGAATCGAACCCTCGACATCCGGCCCTACAGGCTTCGTGACTACCAGTTAGACCACCGGGGCGACCGGCTATACGTGTTACTATTGTTAATATATCATAATATCATAATATTGCCCCCTGCCGTCGCTGCGACTGCATATAGAGCATAGTACCTGTGATGGTGTGTTCTAGGGCTATATAATGGTTGAGAGATCGTTACACAGGCGAAAAGCCTTGTGGCCCTAAGATTATCATCGTGTACTGAATTTTCCTTGGTAGTTCAGATAGGCAATAAATAGCATCGAGGCTTCGTGAGCCCATAGGAATGTTCTGAGTATCAGAATACTCTGCGTATCAAAATATTCCTAAATATACTATCACGGAGGACCGTAGTAAATAGGACCAAATATTGTTAGTAAAAATAGGTAAACATATAGTTTTTTATCTGTACTGTAGGTCCTATTTACTATTGTCCCCCGTAATAGAGAACCCGTAGGCTTAGCGCTTGCAATACCACAGGATTGATAGTTGGGCAGCGGCCAAACACAAGTATATCTCAGGGGTACGCGCGGTGCCGAAGGCCCCGCGCGGTACGGGATGGAACCGTTTTGCCCGCCGCAGGCGGAACATTTTTTGGGTCTTCCCGAGGGGCGGTATGGGAAAATGTTCCCGTCTGTTTACCGCGGGACGGGAATGGGACGGGAAGGTGGGAAACCATTTGGTTGACGGGATTGGACGGGAAGACACGATTCTTTGGCGGTACGGGACGGGACCGGAACCGATCTTTGGCGGTACGGTACGGTACGGGAAACATTTTTCGGCGGTACGGGAAATGATCGGTGAACGGGTCGGGAATAGGTCGGGAATGGGTCGGGAATGGGTCGGGAATGGGTCGGGAACCGGGTCGGGAAACGCAGTCGGGAAACGCAGTCGGGAATTGTTGGGAACACGGTCGGGAACACACGCTGGAGACAACGACTGAAAAGGGTATAATCAAAAGTCTTCTTCGAGTACGAGTATAACATTCGCGAGAACAGTGCCAATAGGAGCAGGAACCGGGGCTGATTGCTTTGGCGCTGCTTGAGGCGCCGAAGCAGATCCGCCGGGATCCCCCACCTCCACAACGTCCATGCTTGATGCCATGTTTTGTCTTTGGGCCGGGTGGTGGTGTGAGTGTTCTTGGTTTTATTCTCGACATAATAATTTCCCAAATGTACGACCGATTTATTATACGTACTATTATTTCAAATAGCGAGGTGTGAGGGGGGCCGATTGAATGGTTAATACAAATTTTATCTTCGTGTGTAAATTTTGAATTAAAAAAAAACGAGAGGAAAACTAGAGAAAAAAGGAAATATATATTCGCGCGTAGACGATTTGTTTTTATAGTTCGGAAATATATACGAGTAAAAAGGCAGTATACGCACTTGCATCCATCCATGGTCATGCGATGGGAAAACGAAAAAATTGGCGGTAAATGGAATGGGAATATCTGCCCCAATAGTGAGATGCGGGATGGGAGAAGCTGTGCCCCATGGTCGGGATGGGACGGGAATCACTTACTACATGACAGTGGGATGGGAATAGTCGGGACTGGGCGGACAGCGGGACGGGAATAGTCGGGAATGGGCAGACAGTGGGATGGGAAACAGTCGGGAACGGGAACACGGCCATTACCGCGGGACGGTAGAGCTCGGGAACAGAAACTGACGATGGTACCGGTCGGGAAATCGCGGTCGGGAACGAAAAATCTGACGGTTTCCCATTCCCGTACCGTACCGTTCCCGTCCCGACCACATTTTCCCGTCCCGACCTTTACCGCGCGTACCCCTGGTATATCTGGTCCGTTCGGGGCCAAAAACAGGTGCACACTAAAATTAAGTAAAAAACGCACCCCACGAACCCGCCGTTCCTTGCATCGAAAATTATTAGTTGTTTTTGCGCCCAAAGGGCGAGCGTCATCCCCCTCTTCAATAGTTTTGTGGTTTGACTACTGATATTACCATCATTGTGTACCAGGTATAGGCCCATCTTGATAGGCCTAGTACATACTTGGGTAGGGTGTTTATTTTGGTGTATGGTCTTACATATCTGGTACGCACGTCCGAATATAAATGTCAGTGAATGAATGTTTTTAGTAACTATTATTATTGTGAACTGCGGTGATTGCAACGATTGTACGAAGGGCACGAGCGAGTATCTGGAATCACAATCAGTAACAACTAACTGCTGTTATGTCTGGGGCATAATATTGCCAAGGACCTATGATCAGAGAGGTACCGTCGTAGTAGTAGTAGTTGGAAGATACCTCATGCACGCCCAGGGTCTTACCTGGAGCCCCATAGTACAGGCCAATCACAGCATCCAAATTGTTTTTCTTTAACCAATAAATAATATACAAAAAAAACGCCTTTTGAGGGCGTTCCCATCAAAGATATCGGGAGACATGCCAATGTCAAGTTGTCTGTCAGTCAAGGCTGTCTGTCAAGGCAAATATAGATGTCTAGACATATGTCCCCAATCCCCCTGGCAGAAAAAGCCTCGTAATATATGTGGAAACCCCTTACAGAAATTATTCGTTTTATAAAGAATTTCAAATCATCCATATTCTGCAGTTCAATTTCAATATTTTTCTGTAGATCGTACTCGGAAATGCAGCAAAATGCCGAAAAAAAACAAAATACAGGGAAAAATATCAATTTATACATTATTGTCAGGCGTTTTTCACAAAGCGCGGATTTTTCGGTAGTGTCCCCTGTTTGTTGCTGTCAAGGCTGTCTGCCAAGACATTTGCCTTGACGCTGTCTGTCAAGGGGTGAAAGTGCTGTCTCCCGACATATTTGGTTCCCATAGTACAGCCCATAGTACCGGCGGGATTTTGCCAATCACAAGCAATACGGGGAGACAGGCGCGGCGGAACCCCTTCATCCCGTCCGTGTTCGAGTGCTGTTTGCACCGCACCTCGCTACGACATGCAGCAGTGTGGTCCCTTGCAGCTGTAGTGTCGAAGCACGGCCATTTGGGCGCCGCAGCCGTCGAGCTCTTGTAGACCCGGGCCTGTGAAACAAGACGTTTGGAAAATGCAAGCTTGCAGCAGCATAACGAAAGCCAAAGGAGGGCTGGACAACAAGCTACTATTAGGGTCGTTCTAATCGAGCAGCTTTTTTCCATAATTTCCAATATTTTTTTCCAAAAAAAAAAACAAAACCTTGGAAATATTGGAAATATTGGAAATATTGGAAACATTCTTCAGAGGGCAAAATGTTTGGAAGGCTTCACGTTCCAATAATGGAAAAAAAAAAAATGGAAAAAATAGAAATTTAGAAAATTGCGCGATAAAAAATGTGGGAAAAATTGGAAATTTTGGAAATATATGGCTCCGAGAATGGCCCTTACTGCCGAGGCATCGTCTCGTTTTCCTGGACGGAGTGGCATCTGAGATGGCGGTGGTATGGAGATAGCCCTTGGCCGTCGCAGCATGAGAGCCTACAGCAGGCGGAACTTCGTCGCTGTGTGGGAGACTGTCTTCATGGAGCGCACCCAGCTTCCCTCCATGACCGCCACGGCGGAGGAGACACGCCTTCACTTGAGGTGCGTACTGCTGTTGTGGTGTTGAACGCGATTACCATAATGTCCGATAATATAAGGGCCGTTTCGTACGCATATTATTGTTAGGGCAGCGGCCAAAAACAGGTACACCGGGTCCGTTCGGGGCCAAAAAAAGGTAATACTAAAATCAAGTTAAAAACGCACCCCACGAACCTGCCGTTCCTTGTAACGCAAAGTAGAGTGTTTTCATGTTCTTCGTGCTCGCCCGGTGGCTACGAGTAGTTGCTATTAATAGTACGAGGGACGAACGCCTGCTGCTGTATTCTCCCTTCTCAGATTGCGACACCCCTGGTATTCCAAGTCAACCACAATCAATCCCGAAGGGGAGCCTTTTATCTCGTATTATTTCGGCGTAGGTAAGGCGTAGGTGTGCACGCAGATATATATGTGTGTCGCTCGAGTGTGGCGTGTGGTGCGAGGTGCGAAGGGGGGAGGGGTTCTCCGCGTACGTCGGCATTTGTTTAGGGGGCATAGGGTGGAACTATGAAGGGCCTCTGATTGGCTTAAAAACGACAAAAAAAGGTGAAAGTCAAGCAGAGTAGACAAAATCAGGTATACCTGGGTTTTAAAGAGGCAAAAACAGGTACAACGAGTTTTGGACCAATGGCAGGGAACGTGGAGTGCGTTTTTGTTGGTTTCAAGTAATTCTTCATCATCAAACGTCAAATTCAAACATCGATTAGGACGGAGGGAAATTACGTTGGTTTCCGGTAATTCTTCATCATCAAACGTCAAATTCAAACATCGATTAGGACGGGGGGAAATTACGTTGGTTTCCGGTAATTCTTCATCATCAAACGTCAAATTCAAACATCGATTAGCACCACCGTAAATTACATCGACTTCGGGTAATAATTCGTCACCGAAGTCCGAGTTCCTGTCAAAAAGCAACTCAGAGAGGTAAGAGGGATTCGAAAAGCGAAAAGAGTTCAGCAGTGTATCGACAGTCGAACCGGGGCTCAGAAATATACTCTCGTTACGTATGCCGAAGCAGAGAGAGTAATAATTTTCAAACACGTCTGAAGGATCGTCTACCGAGAACACGCTCTGTAGAACAGCACGCTCGTGGCGTCCTACCAATTTTGTCAGAGCTTCCGGGCTATCGAGGGGGCTTTGAGAGGTATCGCGAAGGAACTCAAGATAATGATCTATCTCGGTGGGCTCGAGCGAGGCCAAAGTACGTATTGGTACGAGTAAGTCTGCTAAGAAAACAGCAGCATCAAAGGCGTAAGAACCAAGAGGGCTGAAAGGTATCGAAGGCAATCCAGACACAAAGGGCGCAGAGAGCTGTAACTTTACCAAAAGACGGGCTGGGTGACTGCTGTGTGTAGCGTCGAAAGCAGGTCTTTCATCATTTGTTTCAGGCAGAGAGGCACGCTCGTACGCGCATGCAGTGAAAACACTGGGAGGGACGAATGGTTTCGAGGCAGCAGCGTTACGTACAGGTATCCTTGGTACACGTCGTAGGGGCCTCAAAAGCAGTACTCGTTTGCAAGAGCAAATCATAAGCGTCGAGGGCTGCTATGGTTTCTGTAGGAGTTTCCATGAGCTTGATCATAGTGGCAGCTGGTATGTCTACGTGATCTGAGTCAGGAGAGAGTCCATACATAACGGTGTGCAAAAGTTTGATATCTGCAGGGGTCTCAATTAAACCACCTGCACACAGAGGGGCATCAACCATGTTTGCTACAGAGACCCCAAGTCTATGGCTACAGGTGCACGTTCGTTGCGAGTGTGCGCGATGCGCAGATCTGCTGCGCGCGGTAATGGCCGGGGTGGGTGTCGCTGTCGCTCAACGACGAAGAACTGCTAAGGCAAGAGTGCTAGACAAAGAGAGGGGAAAGGGGAAAAAAAGGAGGAAAACAAGGAGGCACTCTAAAAACAAGTGGTATGATAAAATGGGACAGAAACAAAAATTGGCTCAAAGGCAGCTGGTCAAAAACAAAATCGACAGAAAGCTCACACGGAGGAAGGAAAATAACTAGTTGAACAAGTCGCTGGTCACCGCGCGGAGATGCAGTCCTGCCAACGATCGCCAGATGTAAAGGAGCTTAAGTTCTTAAGCTCAGGATAGCAGGGACGCAAGGGGTCTACCACGTGACTCGCGGTTCTTGGTTCAGAAGATAGATGATACGGGTCCTTTTTATTATTGGAGAGCTTGCTGTTGCGCGAAGCTGAATGAGTGATCAGCGTGGGGGTGTGTGCACCGCTCGCTGCTCATTGCAAAAGCAGGGTAGACCTACTTTATGAGATACTGAAACGTCACAAAATACGTCAGGTCGCGCCTGCTCTTTGTAGATATGCTACATCAATAGTCGCGTCATTACGTACGTATGTAGAGATATTCTAAGCTACTTCAATAGTCGCGTCATTACACTTCAATAATAGACGCGTCATTACGTACGTGTGTAGTCGCGTCATTACGTACGTGTGTAGTCGCGTCATTACATACGTATGTAGAGATATAATCTACTTCAATAGTCGCGTCATTACGTACGTATGTAGAGATATTCTAATCTGCTTATATTGAATCTTGTCACGTACGTATGTAGAGATATTCTAGTCTACTTCAATAGCCGCGTCATTACGTACGTATGTAGAGATATTCTAATCTGCTTATATTGAATCTTATCACGTACGTATATATTAGATATTCAAATCTACTTGTATTGAATCTTATCACGTACGTATATATTAGATATTCAAATCTACTTATACTTTCACTGAATCTCCAAACTGGCTACCTAGACAAATGAAAGTACAAGATATCTAATATACGATAAGATACGATCCAACCGTAGTATATTATACGAAAACGGGTTTCATATAAACTGTTGG
>MEHQ01004584.1:62866-117798 GCA_008828725.1 Saccharina japonica | reverse complement strand
CGACTTGATTTTAAGTATGTACCTGTTTTTGGCCGCAGACGGACCAGGTATACCTTTTTTTGGCCGCTGCCCATATTTATTACCCTGCAAATAACTTCTGTGAGTTATGTGCAAAACTCATACCCGTACCCGGAACTTCTGTAAGTTCTGCACGCCCGTGCCACAATACCCGGGGTACGGGGACAACGTTTTCATACCTTTACGGAACTTCTGTGAGTTCTGTACGCCCGTACCACAATACCCGGAACTTCTGTGAGTTCTGTACACCACATCTGAGAAAAATGTTACCGGTAGTCACACATTCCCCGGCTATATCCTCCACCACCGCCAGCACCACGCCACCAGCCAAGCAGCAGGAGCAGCAGAAGCGTGTTGCTCGTAGTGACTGGTTGTCTTGGTGGTGGTTCTGCGGGCTTTAATGTGGTGCTCGCATGGCTCGTTAAGTGGTGCTCTACCAATTTTCGTCGTTTCCGGCCAGCTTATGTACCACAAACACCCATGTTATGGTGTGCCATTTATATGAGCAAGATAGAACAACGGTATATACCGTTGTTCTATCTTGCTCATATAAATGGCACACCATAACATGGGTGTTTGTGGTACATAAGCTGGCCGGAAACGACGAAAATTGGTAGAGCACCACTTAACGAGCCATGCGAGCACCACATTAAAGCCCGCAGAACCACCACCAAGACAACCAGTCACTACGAGCAACACGCTTCTGCTGCTCCTGCTGCTTGGCTGGTGGCGTGGTGCTGGCGGTGGTGGAGGATATAGCCGGGGAATGTGTGACTACCGGTAACATTTTTCTCAGATGTGGTGTACAGAACTCACAGAAGTTCCGGGTATTGTGGTACGGGCGTACAGAACTCACAGAAGTTCCGTAAAGGTATGAAAACGTTGTCCCCGTACCCCGGGTATTGTGGCACGGGCGTGCAGAACTTACAGAAGTTCCGGGTACGGGTATGAGTTTTGCACATAACTCACAGAAGTTATTTGCAGGGTAATAAATATGGGCAGCGGCCAAAAAAAGGTATACCTGGTCCGTCTGCGGCCAAAAACAGGTACATACTTAAAATCAAGTCGGAAATACTCCGAATACGAGCAGTATCCCGGAGTATCGAACCCCGAAATACTCCGAGTAGACGAAGTACCTGAAGTATTTTATCTCCAATACTCCTTACTTTACTCCAAGGTACTCGGAGCATCTGTGGAATATTCGCAGTCAATTTGTTTCCTATTTATTCGTACATATTATTTTTAATTTGAGCCTTTATCATCTCCATTACTAATTGCTTTAATGGCCCTACCGCCGTGGGGGCGGGAGGGCCTCTTATTCCCTAGTTGAACATATGCAGCAGTTTAGCCATCACGTAGTATTGCTATTAGATACCGCCCAGGCTATCACTATCCCCGTGCCTAATACGACGTTCAGGAGCAGATTGTCGGTACCTTTTCTTCGCTATGTTGTTGAGTTTCAGGTACTGCCTGCACAGCAGTAGTTTAAATGGGCGATTGACTGCTGTTTGAAACCATGTTTAGAGTAATGCGGAGGGCTGTAGGCACTGACGGTATTACTGCTGGCACTGACGGTGTATCACCTCCTGCCCCCCCCCCGCTTTGCAATCACGTCTATCTTTCGCTCTATTTGTAATGCAATGCCAGGGGGCATGCTGACACCAGGGAAAGTAGCTACACCTGGTGGTGGGTAAAACGTATAAACGGCCTAAGCTTGCCGTGAGGATATCTTGCTGAGGGCGGAGGGAGGGGGTGCAAGCACGCACGATGGGTATTATCACGACTGGCGGAGGCGAGCAAGAGCTTATCGGTGTGGGCGCGAACGCCGGCGTTCTCATTGAACGAGCTAGGGAGGCCATACCGATTCAGGTGAGCAATACTGCCATTACGTACGTCCCCGCTTTTGGGTACGTTACATCAAGCTCAGACGTAAAATTAACAGTTTGATTTCCCCCCACCTCGCCCAATATGTCCATGGCGTCTGGCGCTGCGCCCCGCCTCTTTGAGTCGTAAGGCTATACCACTGTGCCTTCTCCTGCAGGATTACAGCAGTAGGGTACAATTGGTCGCGCCTTTTGCACTTCAGCAGTCCCAGCGATATGCGCGAGGTCTCTGCTCCAATGATTGGCGGGTCAATTTTTCATGACTCCTCTTCCCCTCTCCACTGCCGTCGGAATGAGTGTGCATGCGCGCCTAGTTGTTTCCATTCGATGCGGTATCCCACTTTGTCGCGGCACTTACTGCAGTTTGTATACTTTTTGAATGGCAAAGAACTTTGTTTTCAAAATTCCGTGCAGGAAATTTCACGGCTGTGGAGGTGGGCCTTCGCCAGAAAAATACGCGGCAGTGAAGTAGGCCCTGAAGTACGGCGGGCGCCAAGATGATGTAGATATTTAATTGGAGCGGAACTGGTATCGCTTTATTCACACGTCCCGCGGGTTAGCTACACCGATGCGCTATGTGAAGCTCACGTAGCATGTGAGATTCAATCCTCTTTGATTTCGATGGGGGTCGTGTTGCCGAGAAAATCTACGGCCGCGACGTGCAATGGGTTTTGCCTTGTTTTCACTTCAAGTGAGCTCTCATACTTCTGCGCAACACCTGATAGAGTCACTAGTAATGCGTGTTTCTCATGTTTGTCGCCACCTTTTGCAGGACGATTCCGCTATCATGTTGTCTGCCGCATGTACGGTGGGTTCATCTGCAAGAAGACCCAGCGACCCTTGCGAGGGGAGAAAGCCCAAAAGGGTGCAGAGCTACAGTATGTCCACATTCAGTTTTGTTGCCTGATCCGGAGAGACTGCCAACATACTTCCAGGCAAGAAGGGTTCTGCGACTGATGTTCTGCTTTATCAGCATGCGTGCGGTACCAATGTTGTAGGAGGGTATGCATGTATCTTCTCGGCGTTTAGGTAAAAGTGCCAGTATGGCAGACCATTATTAACCGCAGTCTTGACGTTACTGTTGAGACCGGGGGGGGGCACACGGGGCCATACAGGTGGTCGGGTGCTGAACACGGTACCGGGGTTTCTGTTGATAGTTGATACGTGTTACCGCTGGCTTACTGGGGGTCTGCAGTTCGACATTGAAACTCAAACACTATTTATTCTTTGATATATACCTGGTACCAGGTATAGGTTTTCGTCGATCTTGACAAATTACGGGTTTGTGCTGTTAGGCAACGCAAAAGTGTTCGAACTGGATTCCCGCGATCACCTGCTGTGATATCGAGGATAGAAGCGGAATTATCCGTGGCAACCTCCGAAATGCGGGGGGGAGGTCGAGGAACGATTGTTAAAGCAATTGTTTTTCGCTGTCCCGGGCGTAGGGGGTTTGGTGCATGCCCCTTGAATAGAGCTGTTCCGCTTCCGAAGTTTCGGGTTCGGCTGCCACCCTAATAATTTCAAACGTGCCGGCCACGCTCCACGTTCAGTACCATGCTCATGATTCTCATCGGTATGTAGGAAGCGCTATACCATTTTTTAGTATATGGCTGCGTATCACTGCGGTAGTGCGACATCGTCGCGGATTTGGAAGCGAGAGAGAACGAAGTTATCCCCATTTTGAGGAACAGGGTCGGACACCCTGAGGCTTACAGATTAAACAGCGAGTGAAACCCATCCCGTTTTTTTCCGTTTTGGGTGCGTGAGCGAGGACCTGTACTGTTCCGTTAATACCTCTACTCCTTTGGGCTAACAACCCATGTCCTACCCATACCCTACCTCCCACGGACGGTGACGCAGGTACCATGGCTTTACCAGCACCAGGGAAACGCTCAGGCCTGTTCGAGCGAAACATGTGCTCATCAGGACCAACTGCGTGCTCTCGTGGGTAGTTGAGGCCCGCAGTTGCAACGCATGGCAGATGATTTGCTTGTTGAATCGACGACGACCTTCAGATTCAGCAGATAGTACGCAGACCACTGAGGTACTCAAGATCAGGGAGCGCCACAGGGTGACTGTGTAGTGGTCAACACCATCGATGTTTTCGCGCGTTTGCCAGCACGTCAGATCAACTGGACATTAGGTGACAGTGGGTGGATAGAAAAATCACCAAAACTTTGTTTGGCATCGCGAGGAAGGAATGCGTATGAACTGTTTCGGGTTCTAGACGAGCGTTGCCGCGACTTAAAGCACCCGCAGGAGAAGAACGTCTGTTGGAATTTCAGTGGGGGTTGCGGGTTGCATGCGCTAGAGACAAAATCAGTCAGGCGGGCTGAAATTCCGGCCCGTCGAGCAAGCAATGATGGTGCGCGTTGAGTGCATGCAATCTGGAGAGTAGTGTTCAGATGAAACCGCACCTGGTATGATGTACGACGCGTGCAGCGTCTGAACCGACTCAACCACTTTCAAGGGTACACACCGTCATGACTTCTGAGCGACGCTATTGCTCCGCCCAGAATGCGTATTTCTTGTGTTGAGCATTCTGCCAATCAAGGTTTCCACGTGTCTGGGTCGTTTAGCGAAACTTATAGGCATGCTGTTGTTGCCAACTAGATCCGACATTTACGGCCAGTGCGCTTCAGCTATAAGGGACGAACTTAAATAGTGTGTATGTTTCTGGGGGCTGTAGGAGCAGTAGGCGACGAAGACTGTTTTCGCGCATCGCCGCCAATTAGAATGGACGGGCGCTATTGTCGAAAGGCGAAGCACGAATACTGGCAATACCATGGGGACTGCGTTTGTTCGAGAAATCGCTCTTTTTTTAATTCTAGAACAGGCACAAGAGAAGATACGATGGGCACGTCTGTGAATATATATGATGATACTCTCCATCATGCACGTTCTTCCACGTGCACAAACCCCGTTTCTATTAGTGTGGTTCACCCGACCGGGATAGCTACTCGGCGATGCTCTTGACGCTGTTATTGACCAACTGCATCGGTCGCTGCAGACACATGCTGTCTGACATTAAAAAGCTGGACAAGTAGATCATCTATATTGTAGGCAGGTACAAAAACGCAAGAGAGCGTCCACAGCATCTGTGGTGGAAGTAAGTAAAAATTGACTAAAATGCTGTGTAGGCTAGCATTAATAGAAAGGGGTTATGAGGTAGACTGCCTGATGCACGCAGTAGCTCGTCCGCTTTCGCAGGAAAAACAAGAACAAAAAATGAAGACCCCATGAAAACACCACCAAGACCCCAACAGTACAGCGAGCGCGACTAATTCGAGACCCCTTGAACGAAACAATTCCCACGCGTTAGCCCAAGCTCGTGCGCTTCTGTAGGTGCAGGTTAGGTGGAAATCGATCGCGTACAACTCTCGAGATCAGTGATGCAAAAAAACGGCGGTTTCAGACAAACGTAGACACAATACGAACTCGTAGATATCACCAGAATGGTAACAAAGCCATGGAAGTCCGTCTATAGGCAAGAAAAAGCCTCGGTCGCTTCGCTCTCTCGCTTATGGCGCTCCGCGCCAATTCAATTCAATTGCCGGCTACAGGTAAGACCATGGGCGTGCGGCCTCATGCTTATTTGCAGGCCGTTTATCAGGAACCGCTTCGCGGCGGCCGCACAACGCTCCGCCATCGAACGATAGACCAAGACCACCTTTTATTTCGGAACTACCGTCGGTGGCCATGGTGCTACTGCTGCTGTACTGTAGCTTTTATCCGTATGAAGAACTAGCTATAAACTCGGTTGAGCTGATCGGTGTTACTTGCCAGGTTAATTGCCCCGTGGCTACCCCTTCTTTTTTCTGTCGCTTTCAAGAGTTTTTCATGTTCTTCGTGATCGCCCGGTGGCTGCGTATACGAGTAGCTGCTATTAATAGTACGAGGAACGAACGCCTGCTGCTGTGTTCTCCCTTCTCAGCTTGCGACGCCCCTGGTATTCCAAGTCAACCACAATCCCGAAGGGGAGCCTTCTATCTCGTACTATTTCGGCGGAGGTGTGCAGGCAGATAAGTGTGTCGCGCGAGTGGCGTGGTGCGAGGCAGTGGTTATGGCGTTAATATACATTAGCGTCATTACCATTGGTGCGAGATGCGAAAGGAAGAGGGGGTCTCCGCGTACGTCGGCATTTGTATAGGGGATTTGTATAGGGACATAGGGTGCAACTATGAAGGGCCTCTGATTGGCATAAAAACGACAAAAAAAACAGTTGAAAGTCAAGCAGAGTAGACAAAATAATCAAGTATACCTCGGTTTTTAAGAGGCAAAAAGAGGTACAACGAGTTTTGGACCAATGGCAGGGCACGTGGGGTGCGTTGTTTGCTTGAATTTAAGTATATAGTTAGTATTTATCTGTTTTTGGCCGCAAACGGACCAGGTATACCTGTTGTTGGCCGTTACCCTCGATATTACCCCTTGGGTATGATTTGGTATTTCCCTTGGGTATGGTAAGACGGCCACTCAGGAATAGCTAAGCATCATGGGAAAGCTCCGTGGGCTACTTTAGCTATCCGAATAACGGGGTGATAGCGGGAGAACTATCGTAATTACCCGACAACGGTCTATTAGCGAGGGCGAGAGGGTCAGCTCTCATGCAGACCCTCGCACCCTCTCTCAGCCTCTCTCCTTTCCTCCTCTGGTTCCATCTATCTTCTGGCTTCCCAACTTAAAGCCTTTTGGTCTCCATCGTCTGAGGTTAAATAACACCAGGTATAAAACAAGAGGTCTTCTATACTGAAGAGGAGCTGTGATTCCAAGCCAGCAACGTTATTCCCTTCTTTCCGTTCATCTTATATCTCGGCACGTCCTTCACATACTTGAATAACACAGTAAGTAAGTAGTCAATATGCAACATGTATATCAATATACCTGGCACAAAGTTACGTGCAAACCA
The DNA here is from genome assembly GCA_008828725.1 of Saccharina japonica. Lineage (NCBI taxonomy): Eukaryota > Phaeophyceae > Laminariales > Laminariaceae > Saccharina > Saccharina japonica. The sequence goes on along the minus strand of MEHQ01004584.1, from coordinate 110,991 downwards.
CCGCCCCTACAAATAGACACACTCTCCCTGAGTTATACAGCCTCATGTTGTGTCCCCCTCATACGGGATGTGCATCCTGCATGAGGACATAAAAAACCCGTAAGTACGCGCGATGGAAGTATCACACTCAGATGCGTAGTAAATATGAGTTTCGACGTAATCCTCGATCTCACAACTGTTGTTTTTTTTATTTTTTGAATACGTATAGGAAGGGGATGAAAGTGATAAATCCCCTGATTCAGCCTTATTAGGTTCTGCGGTTGACGTTCGCGAGCGACGTTCGCACAATTTGCCATTTTGATGCGAACGCCCGACGTTCGCATTGTTTTAGCCGTAACACGCATCCCTGGTATTAAGCTCCAACTTTCAATCGCCGTGGGACCATTTTATATATATTTTCTGCAAGAAAAGTAGGCAATACATTTTCGATACAGTAGTATACGCCATACTCCTAGAACCCTGACTTGGCATATATATACTTCGTATAGTGAGTACTGTTGTTTGGTAGTGCGAGAGTAATACTCCCAGTACGAGCAGTATCAACGAACGAAATACCGCCAGTACTTGCAGCAATACCCACAGTACAGAACCCCGAAATAAATCCAAAAAATCATGGCCGGATCTGAGTTATGACCACAGGCGCCTTCACGGTATATAGCGTTCGGGCCCTCCAGTCCTTGAAAAACAAACAATTAACTACCGTTCATTTTGTTCGGAGAACTTCAAATACTTCGTCTGAAAAATTGGTAAAAAAACCCCAATATTGTATTTGCTGATATTTGTATTTCGCTCATTCTTCAGAGTTTTTTATTGCTACGAAATATACTCTCGCCACTATGCTCCGCTTCGCCAATCTATTGGGGGGTTACGTGAAGCCACTCAAAACGTCGCTCAGACAAACTCTCAGCGCGGGAGAGAAGTAGCTTAACTCTGGAATATTTTGAAAAAGCTTATTTCGTAAACATTAAATAAAATTATTATAAATACGTCAGCTGTGAGTTCAACCGATTGAATAGTAGATACTCAACTTTGCGAGCTGCGTAGAATTTTTGTTCTATGTGTTATTTGTGGTATTGGTGTAGGCTTCGTGATGTACTAGGAAACTAGTAGTTACTACTCGATTTTATAATAAGCCGTTCGCGCGTGTTATGTGTGTATTCCTCGTTAAGGATATAGTTCAGTGACTCCCCTGGATACTACCCGGGTCAGCAGGACAATGTAACAAGGGTATCCCATGATCATTCTGCGCACTGATACTATATAACCCGAATAGAGGAGACAAGTATGATATTTGGTAAAGTAAATTATGGTGGGCATACGAAGCCGTTAGTCAGCGGAAATACCAAACTGAGACATTCTAACGTCGAAATCGTGATCCCCACCCAAACATCACCCAGCCGAAACAATGTCAGCCTTTTGCATAACGCTTTTAGAGGTTAAAGGGGGAGCGATAAATCAACGGGTATCCGTCCCCGGTTTTGATGTGTGATGGGGTGTAGCGTGTATACCAGCACGTAGCTGGTTTGTGCACTGTAGGCTCGCTTGCTGATGACCAGTCAAGACACAACCTACATTTGAGGGTGAACGCTTAAGTCGCTGTTAGGCAAACTTGTATGAACGCTTCAATAGAAGAGAAGATAGTGTTGGCGACTCCAGGCCAATGTGGATTAATGTATGTGCTCAAAAGCGAGGCTGATGATGAACAAAATAAGAGTGAGAGAGTGGGCGTGCAAACGCTGCTGTTCCCTTGATGATCTTGAGGGTCACGAACAGCAACATGCACTACGATCTTGCATCTCACAACAGCAACATGCACTTTCTATGATACTATACGTCGGACAACGCAAGAACAATCGTGACCGATCTTGCACCCAGTACGCAGTCTATATACGGTAATATATAATGTACCTCACACAATGTACCACCACAGCTTACCATTATCCCGCACCATATGTGTTTACTTTGCCCACACTTAGATTCTGAGCAACGAGACCACGTATGATATAGTAGCATAGCTTGTCCTGCATACCTTCACTGGCTTGATTGATAATGATCTCTGATTGGCCACTGCTGCATAATTCGAGGATCAAACTCTTGAGCATAAACTATGCATACTGCAGATAATTACTCCGCGTTATCGAGTGACGTCAAAATGATGAGTTACCAACAAGGATAAGATCCAATACGACCTCTCGTTACGATACCTTAACTCGTTACATGCGGGGGAAATCCAGGCAAACTCAGCAAGTTATACGACCTCTCGCTGACATCCCGTTTTTCTACGCCTGCGTTACATGCCCAAAACAACAAATATATCAACTCGTTTTCTACTATGTGCCCATGCAAAGGCCGTGAATTCAAAAACCGAGGATCCAATTACTTGGTTCAAATGTACTTGTCTAAAATACTTGTCTTCATACATACTCACGAAGTAGAATCCATTGCTATGTCGCAACAAAGTTTCATTACTCCTTTGCAACGTCGAAACAACATCATCCGTTCCTGCTTCGCTTTTGGCGGGTGATCAATCCTCCCCAACTAACACAAAAAACTATAACGTGAAACCAGGCAACGTATAGGCATACCACTGATGTGACAGGTTTCACGCACGGAAAAGCATGCAAACCGATAAAACGCCACACACAAATAACCGTGGAAGTCGTGTGGGTCTCCCTATAAATTTACCAGACAGACAGATACGGTACTTACGTTGCACAAATAGCCTAGCAGCTTACCACGCTTCTGCCGCCCCCCCGCACAAAAAAGGCGTGTGGTGCTACGTACTACGAAACGAAAAACGTCTTTCCGTTAAGTCGGTACGACCAGGGCGATGCAGATGCCCCTCCTGATGATCCAGATGATGATGATGGTCCAGCAATACCAAGAGGCGAAAATGTCCGTTCAGCCCCAAACGGCGATGACGTCCAGCGATGATGATGTGGTGATTCCAGCAGACGTTCTCCGCCGGCAATCCCAAGAAATAGTACAGAATGCGGTGGCCCGATCCTGAAATATACCTCTCCAGTGACCCCACGTTCCTGTTGTTGGCGACCCAGTAGCCCTGACAGTTCCAGCGAACAGTGCTGTAACGATTTCGGAAGGTATATTTCCGACAACCCGGGGCGCTTCTTTACAGGATCTCGTCAACCGTCATTTCCGATGATCCCATGTTTACATGATACTCCAGCGGTCGATGACAATCTTTCTCATAGACCCCGCGTGATCATCCGGTGGCTAAGTTGCAAGAGCTAAACTTGAAAGCCCTTGTCAAACTCGTCGTCACATTATACCGCAGGCCGCTCGTTGGTGTCGACGCGCACGACAGCCACCGTGTGCGTGCTGCTCGCCGTCTGTGGGCGTGCAGCTCCTTGCGCATAGCATTCCGTGTCGGAGTGTGTCGTTGTCCTGTGTACCGAGCGCCACTTTTGCCCAGCTCCATCTCCAGCCTTCCTGATGTTTGGTCCTGCAGCATGCTTGTTGCCCTTTCCGTACAGCTTTCCCGACACTACGCAACCGCTCTTGTAGTGTCGATCCTTTCCGCAGGTGTGACAGACTACGCCGGAGCTAGGATCCGATGATGATGCTGCTACGTACTGCTGTCATGATGGTTCCACGCCCAGCGGGTTTCCCTGTCATTTTCCTCGACAGCCCGTCCAGGTACAAATGCCTCATCGTAGTCTGGATCTTTGACAGATCGAAATCCCGGTCCTTGTAGGTGGTCAGTTTGATGTCGCGAAAGCTCTCCGGCAGCCCTTGGACCATGATGTCGGTGAAGTGACGATCGGTGACAAGTTCCTTGACCGCGGCCAGTCGGCTGCGGAGGTGTGTAGCCTGCATAATGTAGTGAGGGCGTGTCTTAACTCCATTCGATAGCTTGGGATGGCTGGAACGAAACGAGATAATTCGCGTTCGTTCGTTCCATTCCATGCTGTTTTTGCGGTTTGTGTCCGATCGATTGTTTGGGCACCCGATCCTGGAACAGGCCGCAACAGAAAGTCACCCATGAAATTTGCCTCGGGACTGTGCAGCTGGACTCTTAAGACAGGGGTACCGTCACGTAGCCAGCGAGTGCTCCTGGTACAGAGGATAGCTTCACACGCAAATAGAGCGCTTGGCATGCCTCAGACCAAGCAGTGCTAGCCGTCCATGTGGCACCCTCGTGACAAATCTAGAAGTTATGATATCGCCGTCGCGGCTCGACTAGGTATCCTGGTGTTTCTGTGAACATCGGTCCAGCGCTTTTGCTAGATATCTATCGCCACAGTCTCGTTCACCACCCGAATATTTCCCTCGTGAGCCTCCTGTACAGGCCATGGCCGTATCGCGTGGCTCCTACCGCAGGCGAGACCTGTGGCGTCTGCACGTGCTCCATCGTGTTCTCCCATGTCACCTCATTTTGCCTCATGCCCTGGTGCGCCTCCCAGCAAATGTCGCAACCAGTTTCAACACTTCTAGCACCAATCAACTGCCGTAAATCTCGTTCCAAGTGGGCCGTTTGGCTTTGCTGAACAAGGATTACTGTTTTGACAGATACGCTTCCTCGTTACAAATTTACGGACAGCTTGGAACGCTTGGAATCTGTTCGCGTGGCTTTTTTCTCAATATCCAATCAGCACCACTTGTTCAGGCAAATCATTTTGCGTTCGTTCCGTTCCAATGCCCGCAAAGTGAAGTTAAGAGACGCCCTGATCGGGGTCTTGGTCCGGTTCCATGGTCGTAGCTGCAAGTTCTGCCTGCAAGGCGCGGATTGTCTCGTTCGTAACCCGGAGGTACTTTGCTTTCATCCCCTTCATCGCCTTCTGCCCGTCGCCTCGGGTCCCATGCTCGTCGTATGCATGAATAGCCACGAAGAGAGCCGCTGCCTTGTCGGTGACCAAGTACAGGATTGCATATAGGTCTTAGTTGGCACGGTCGAACCCAGCTTGGCCTTGCAGTAGGGTCCCTCCAGCAGTGTAAAGCAGACCCGGAGTCAGCAGCGGTGCAGTGTCTTCGGCTTGGTCCGTTTATTCCGTGGGCCTAGCTTGACCTTCCATGACCGCAAATATGTCGGGGCGCTGCATACTCATGATGAAGCCGGCCTTCCTGTGCCAGTCGGCGAAGTCTTCTGGCTTCTCTCCAGCGTAGGGCTTGATCCCTCGTACCGCGTTCATCAGATTGCCGTTGGTGTTGTTGCTGGTCATGTTGTCTCTTTTCGCAGGAGTCTACCGACGATGTACTCGTACGATGTTGTAGTCGCTCGTCGATCACAGCAGCTTGACGACGACGACCGTCTCGTGAAGCTCGTAGCGGAAGCAGCAGCTCGGGGTCCCCTGGCGTCGTCTTGTACTATATGTACCTCGAGGCCCGCAGCTCTGCCATTGTCATGCTTAAACGTCGAGGGTCCAATCTTCACAAAATGAAGCCTGTCGTTGTAACCGGGGTGGTGAGATCTCGACCTCCGATGTCCCAGTCGCTACCACGTTCACGCGTTTATGCGAAGCTCATAACCTAATAAGGATGTGGTGTAGCGTGTATACGAGCGCGTAACTGGTTTGTACGCTGTAGGCTCGCTTGCTGATGACCAGTCAAGACACAACCTACATTTGAGGGTGAACGCTTAAGTCGCTGTTAGGCAACCTTGCATGAACGCTTCAATAGAAGAGAAGATAGTGTTCGTGACTCCAGGCCAATGTGGATTAATGTATGTGCTCAAAAGCGAGGCTGATGATGAACAAAAGAAGAGTGAGAGAGTGGGCGTGCAAACGCTCCTGTTCCCTTGACGATCCTGATGATCACAAACAGCAACATGCACTACGATCTTGCATCTCACAACAGCAACATGTACTTTCTATGATACTATACGTCGGACAACGCAAGAACAATCCTGACCGATCTTGTGCCCAGTACGCAGTCTATATACGGTAATATATAATGTACCTCACACAATGTACCACGACAGCTTACCATTATCCCGCACCATATGTGTTTACTTGGCCCACACTTAGATTCTGAGCAACGAGAACACGTATGATATAGTAGACACCAGGTACGATTACGCATAACTTGTCCTGCATACCTTCACTGGCTTGATTGATAATTATCTCTGATTGGCCACTACTGGGTATTCCGAGGATCCAACTCTTGAACATAAACCATGCATACGACAGATAATTACTCCGTGTTATCGTGTGACGGCAAAATGATGACTTACCAACAAGGATAAGATCCAATAATAGTGTTTACATATTGGGGTAGATTGGTCGCATGAACGATTTCGGCAAATATATATCGATGGGTTCGTGATCCCCGCAACAGTATTATCATATTATTATTATCTTTGCCATCCGACAATGTGCAGCATGAGCTTCAACGTTGATCACTCATACCATTCCCGAAAGCAGAAAACCACGGAAACCAAGGAAACATATGCGCAAAGTCTAACATCCTTCTACAGGGGTCCGCATCTGACTTTTCCCCGAAATTTATAAGAAATTTCTAAATCCGTTTTCGTTTTTTCGTAGAATCAGAAAAAAACGAACAGCCCAGGATGAAGATACGTTTCAAAACCAAAGGCATTTTGTCCCACCGATTCGTATGACGAAACAGAAGGCATGCTCGGCAACACAAGGAACTGGAGCTCGCTTCTACCCAGTGCCGGCGTCATTTAGCCCTTGTGGCCGGCACATTGCTCTCCGATCTACCGGCAAGGCTTGTGTCTCCGAGCTGCTGCAAATCTGCAAATCGCTCGTCCCGAGTACGCCCTCTCACAAAATTAATGGGGCTCGAGCCAGCATCTTAGCCCAACGAAGCCAGGGGTGGCAGGCACGCCACAACTCACAGGGTCATTGTAACGTCGGCCGTTTCAAATTTCGTTGCTTGCATCGCTCGCGAGGTCAATCTGCTCGTACTCGTTCGTATCTGAAGTGAGTGGAGTCGCCGCGCGTCGGTTTTCGTTTACATTATCCTCGTAGATCAGAGGCTGAAACCTCGCTGATGGAGGCTTGTTTTTGGCTGCGACGATTTGAGGCCGTCTTCCGAGGTCAGAGGGACCACTTGAGAGGCTGAAGCTGGTCATGGGGTGCCTTGTCGAAGGAGAACGAGCTGCTGTTCAAAGTTGGTCCTTGATTTGATCTCTTGAGGTTTTCGAGGCACATCTCTCTCTCTTGGCGAAGCTGGACGGAGGGCAGCCCTACCTCTGAAGGGCGAGACCATTTGCGTCGCCGATTGCTCTCCTCGAACCCTCTAGTAGAGAACAACAGCCACGCCAAATGTCCCTTGCGCCCCTCTTTCCTAGGTCGAGCACGAGTTTCACCTAAAAGCAGCATAATCTGCGTACGTTTCCTCGATCGGCGAAACGATATTATTGTAGATATTTTGGTTCGAGTACTCATAATTTGCGCATTTTCTACAGCAGAACCTGCACCGAACGAGTACGAGGAAATTGAGCCCGCGAACGATACAAGCAACGAAATTGGAAACGGCCGACGTTACAATGACCCTGTGGGTTGTGGCGTGCCTGCCACCCCTGGCTTCGTTGGGCTAAGATGCTGGCTCGAGCCCCATTAAATTTGTAGAGGGCGTACTCGGGACGAGCGATTTGCAGATTTGCAGCAGCTCGGAGACACAAGCCTTGCCGGCAGATCGGGGAGCAGTGTGCCGGCCACAAGGGCTCAAATGATGCCGACATTGGGTAGAAGGGAGCTCTAGTTCCTTGCGTTGCCGAGCATGCCTTCTTTTTCGTCATACGAATCGGTGGGACAAAATGCCTTTGGTTTTGAAACGTATCTTCATTCTGGGCTGTTGGTATTTATTTGTCATTCTACGATTTTGTTTTTTTTAACTGTTCATAATTTTCGGGAAACGTCCGATGCGGACCCCTGTATGTCTACTCCTCGCCAAGTATCATCCAGTAGTGGACAGACACTGTTAGTGGATCTTCCTAAGGTAGCTAATTAGGCACTCCGATTGGCCAAGCAAGCACTGACCACTGGCATAAGGTTCGAGTTAGGGTTAGGGTTCGATCTGAGGGTCAACATTACTACTACCAAGACAAATACCCTCATTTGAATAATCCACTATCACCCTTTGTCCACCCCTCAGTATCATCATACGAAGAAAAAAATGTTTAATCCGACATGTTTTCAAAACCAGGGATTATTTCCGCACATCCCCGCTGAGTGCGTTTTTCTGCAACTCCTAAGGATATAGGTTGTTCTCCATCCCATTTATTGTTTCCGCCCTCCTCTTATCCCTTCCCCTTTAGTCGTACCTCAGATCCGCGGTCACTATAAGTAGACTCTTCTCCTCCCTCCCCACTACGGTACGTGCCTTGCAGTTTTATCGCGAGAACATTTCAGCACCTGCTTCCCTGCTCGACTCTCGTGTGCCGTCAACCCAGGCTCTAATAGGCGCTCTCGACAGTTGGTGTCAGTGATAATATAAATGCCGATACGAGTCTCGAAGCCTCGACATCAGCCTTAGTAGGTTTCCTTGATATCTGCTAGACCACCTCGGGAACGGATAAAACTGGTTTAACCATGTGAATAAAACGAAACATTATTTTTGCGTTTGGTTTGTTGAGGTTTCTTCAGTGGAGTGATGCCGACCGTGTTGGAGATGATGCCGACCTTGTTAGAGACTCAAGTTGGCAGGGACATATACGTCGCGAGGTTTCGGGCCCGCGTTCTGAGCTGGGTGAGGGTGGTAAAGCCGTTGCTCTTAGGGTGGAACTACTGACATGCCATTTAGCGCTGCCTGAACACGCGCCACATTCCTCGTACTGTTCAGGGGGGAACATAATTATAGCGTGGGCATACGGTGAGGCGGTGAGATCGCTTAGAGGGGTGGTCGAAAAATGAGCGCATATCCCGAAACCGCCCTCCACTCGCTGAGGATAGGGAGCATCTCGACGTTCGCTTTGGGACACGACGCGTCTGAACGAGGCATGCAGCGAGAAGGAAAGTGGGAGTCTGATGCGTATAAGGCTTACACGCGTAATGATGAGGACAATGCGGGACATGTGTCTCGTACGCTAATGACTAGCAAGGGTCTAAACATAAAGCCAAGTCAATAGACTGTATGGGGTAAACTGTAGAAGTCCCATATTAACCTCGGGTGTGGAAGAGTAGAATGGTGTTGGGACCATTCGGCATCTCGGAAGTCCGGGAATGCGTACAGTAGAACCCAGACAGTGTAGGGAGGGAGATAATATGTGTTTATGAGCAAAGACATGTGGGCCTAGCAGAGATTTGTATAATGCGGTAGACATGTCAGCCAACAGCTCTCCCTCCCAAGCCACAGAAAATGAGATAAATAAAACGCAATTCGAAAGATACATACAACAATGGAGAAGATTATTGGAGATTGGGAACCGTTGGAAGCATACTCTGTGGTTTGTTGTTCTAGACAGAATTAGACGTTTGGTTCATATTCTAAAAGAACAGCAACGAGGCACTGTTTGGTGGATCGTGTGAGTTGGAATACCAAGTGGGTACAGCACGGAATAGTGCTGGCAGACTGGTAGACCACGCGAACATACAGGGCTGCCGCTTTCGTAGCTGGCCAGCGGTCGCTGGGCTAGGTATTTCGTGATTTCTCCCGCCCCCCCCACGCCCCGATGGTCTATTAATATAGTGGTAACCTCGAACGCTTCTAAGAGTTGATGTCGGGAGTTCGAATATCACGTGGGTCGGACGTTTGAGTTTATTTGCAAAAACGAATATAAAACGGAATCAACTGCTGAGAGCGCTTAGTAACGTGGGTAGGCACAATTCGATGCGAGTCGACGAGTGGAAAAAAGCTCAAGTCTTCTCGCGATAAAACTGCAAGGCAAGAACCGTAGTGGGGAGAAGGGAGAGGAGCCTACTTTGTGACCCCGGATCTGAGTTACGACTACGTAGGGAGGAGCGAGAAAGGAAGGGCGAGGATAATAAATTGGATGGAAAAAACAAAACAAAACAAAATTGGGTTTCATAAATAATACCTCGTAGATCATAGGTGTTCGGGAATGCACATACTACATACGTGTTCGGAAGACCACGCGTATTTCTTGAAATCTAGAACAAAACGAATTTTTAATCAGCAGTGTGTGTGTTGTCTACACATTACACCCGTTCGTTCTACGTACCCGACTACATCAGTACACCCAGTGTCTGTCCTGATTCAGAGAAATACAAATTATCTGGTCACAGACTGAGACAGAAAACCACAACAAAATAAACGCATATTAATGGGTGAAGCAAGTGAAATTCCAACGTACCGGGTACGAAAACACAACGACACGAGCTAGACCAGAAAATCAGAACAAAAAACAATACCTTTAAACGATGTATGAAATGAAACATAATACAAACGACGCAAGGAGACAGAAGCGCCCCTAGAAAAAGCATACGTGCCCAAGAATAACAGATAACTGCTGCACAGGCGAAGCAACACGAAGAAGAGGAAGACACCGACATACGACGGCGGGGAGGAAAACAAACAAAGCGAGATTCAAGGCAAGCAGAAATGAGGCACAAGTGAGAAAAAGAGAAACATTCTTAAGGCGATGGTAGTAACAAGTTCCCGTCTCTGCTACGAAACCGATACGGGGACCATGCCACACCTTCTGCCATCCTTCCTACTCTCATCAATAGCGGTATTAAGAGCCGGTACTACCTCTGCTGTGCGCCCCCCAATGAACAACTCAACAAGAAACAAAACAAATCAAACAAATATTACAATTCAAGGGCTAGTCGAACCGATACCTTGCCACACGATCTACCATACCCTTCTGCATTCGTCGACAGCTGTATCAGTACGGCTGCCCCCCCCGTCTCCCCTTGTCGCCTCTCTTGGCGTCCTCAGCTGCATGTTGTTCCCAGCTCCTTACAGGGTATGTTCTGTAGGGTTTGTTCGTGGATTTAGGGTGCGGGTATGGACGTCGTACAGAATTCCGGTTAGACATAAACATGTTCTACCCGTACCCCGGGTATTGTGGCACGCGGCGTATAGAACTTACAGAAGTTCCGTGACGGGTATGGATGGATGATGGATGTCGTATATACATAACTCACAGACGTTCCGGGGACGGGTTTGAATGCCGTACATAACTTACAGAACTCCNAACATTATCCGGCAGGTCAGCCGCTCATTGGTCGTGCGCTTTACGGCCCCCGCAAAGAGGAAGCGTCGTTTGCGGATGGTCGTCTCAACGTTCTCGCATTGTTCCTTCTTGAGAGCCTTGGCGTACGACATGAGATGGTCGGTGCGTTGTCGGCGCTGGAAACCAATGATCCGTAGGAGAAGGTTGTGATGTGCCGTTCGGAGCTCAGCGAAGTGCTCCTGGCCAAGAGTCCACGCCACACACCCGTACAGCAGTGTCTCCATCACCTTGGCCTGAAGCATGCGCACCTTAAAGGTGAACGGGGCATTATATATATCGTACAGCTCTCGCTTGAACCGATTTTAGCAGGCCCTTGCGAGTCGGATGCGTCGTTTGATCTCTGGCACAATGTCCGCGCTTGCGACGACAAGACCACCCAGGTACAAAACCTGCATCGTCTGTTTATATTTCTGGCCCGCCGCTTCGATGACGAGCGGTGAGGTCCGGGGTGCCTGGTTTAGTGTCCGGAGCAGAATAGTCTCCGTTTTTCTTTTCGGATACGGTGAGACCAGCTGCTTCGAAAACGGTCACTATAACGGTCATCATCTTATTAAGCCCTTCCGGCGACTTAGATACAACACCTGCATCGTCAGCCTACAACATATCCCATACTTCCCTCCGTACACGTGCTTGTGGGTCACCCTTCACCCCGTCCTCTCCGAGGTCCTCCTCGAGGTGAACCAAGTCCCTCAAGATGCCCGGGTCCTCACTGAAGCATATCAGCACGGCGTGTATCACAGCAGCGAAGCGGACATTGAACAGAAACGGTGACTGCACACATTCTTGCCGCAGCCCCTGAGTGGCATCGAACCATTCCGAGTGCTCACCGTCACCCGTACGCACGCGAGCTCGCATGTCTTCGTGGAATTGACGGATAACGGTTAATATCTTCTCTGGTACGCCGAAGCGTGCAAGCGCCACCCGCAACAACCCTCGGCCGACGGAGTCATATGCCTTCTGCAGGTCAATGAAGTGCGTGTACAGGGGGATTGATTTTCTTCGTCCGAGTTCTTGCAGTCGACGCACGACGAACGGCATGTCGACTGTTGATTGTGCTGGGAGAAAGCAGCACTATTCCTCGGGGAGTATCCCTTCGTACTCGCAGTAGTTTCCGATACGTGACGCGACCATTTTCAGCTATACTGTTCCTGAATGGGCAACAAGCGAAATCTCTCGGTAGTTGTTGAAATCAGATCGATCCTTCTTTTATGAAGGACTTCAATGGTAGCAGATTTCCATTGCTGGGGGACGTCACCCGTTCTCCACACATTGACAAGCAAGTTGTGCAAGTACCGGACTACTTCGGGGTGGTCCAGGTTCAGCAACTTGGCCGGAAGCGAGTCTGGTCCCACCGCGTTCCAGTTTGGCATACACCGGACTACCACAGTCATGTCATCCATGGTCGGTTCTCCTCCAAGCGATGGTGTCAACGGCCGTTGTGGCAATAGGGCGCTGATGGTTGGGTGAAGTTTAGGTGATTTCGTGGTCAGGAGGGTGCTGAAAAACACCGTCCACCGTTCAAGAATGCGCACCTTGTCCCTTAGTAGCACGCCATCCTCGTCCGTGATGAACTGCCGGCTTCTCGATTTTCGACCGTCCAACCCCACCGTACCCTTCAGGTGCTTGTAGAAACCCCGCTGGTCGTTGGCAGCGAGGCGTCTCTCTGCGTCCAACCCCACCGTACCCTTAGTGTGCTTGTAGAAACCCCGCTGGTCGTTGGCAGCGAGGCGTCTCTCTGTTTCAGTGAGATACTCTCCGTATTAGGCATGTAATCCTTCGTCAATCACCCCTCGCAGATTCGCGCACGCCGTCCTCAGCGTGTTCCACGCAGTGTTGTCCCTCTTAATACGCATGGATCGTCGGGTACCATCCCTCGCATCCCACGCTATTTTGAAAGCGGCTGCGGTTTCAGCGTTCTCGCGCCACCCGAGTTTGTGTGTGCGACGTGGCGGGGGTGGTACCTCTTTCGCTGCAGCACCAATAATTACGCCGGCAAAGGATTCGGCCATTTCAGAGATACTGTTCGATTGTGGGGGTAGGAAAGGAAGCTTGGAGAGGCTCCGCGTCATTACTCGCGCCCTGCGATCTCCGTCAGATCTAATCTTCTACCGATCGAAAGGCCGGATTTCGTTTTTCGTTCGCACGTGTCGGTTGGGTGCAAAACGACCGCTGATGCGGACCATCGCGTGTACGATATTATGGTCTGAATCTGCCCTGGCTGGGGGCGGAGGCTGGGAGTGGACCTTAACATAACACACGCGAAATCGGTGTCCTTGTCGAGTTAGGATGTAGGCAATTCGCCTTTGGTCATTGCGGCTGCTGATGCCGTTGAACGTATGAGATATCCCACCCTTACGTGTGCTAAAACACTTGTTAGTGAAAGTGATCTCGTTGTTTAAAGCGAATGCTAGCATGCGTTTACCGTTACTTTTGAGCTCATCACGTCCTTATACTCCAAGTACCTTGCCGTCACCACGCCCTTCCATTTTCTTTCCAGTCGGCGCGTTCGCATCTACCAGTACGAACAGATATTCCTTCGTTGGAATCTGTTCACCCATGTGTTCCAATTTCCTCCAATATTCCTCTTTCAGCTAGTATATATGTGGAGGCTGGCTTCCGTTTGGGCGTAGGCAACGACCAGTTTAACAGCAACGATTTCACCAGTCAACTCGGAGCGCATAGACATGAGGCGTTCGTCAATAAACTGGTGGGTATAAACAGACTGGCGGCATATCGTTTCCCTCTCTGCCAAACCAACCCCGTATAGTCCTTGCTTGCCTTCCGTGTCTTCTGACAAATCAGTTTTCCCAGGTCTCCTTGTTTTCTGCAGACCGATGAAGTCACAGCCAAGTTGTCGGGCCTTCACCAGCACGCACTCGGTACGCCCATACGCTCTCACTGGGTGAAGTAGACAACCAGGGTACCGTTTTCTTTTAATTGGGGGTCACCAAGGCTGACGGTCTTGTTACATAATTCGTGCGGGGTTGGGAAAACCTCGACTCCGCACAAGGGGAATGATCGTATAACGTAGTACCTATAGGGTAAGGCACCGATGTGTGAGAATATAACGCCATCATGGTCGTATGATAAATGGAAAATGGTTGCATATATGGAGAATTGTAGTGGCTGCAATATTCCAAAGGTATGTTTGGTAGGGTACGTACCGAGGTATACCGGGGGTATTTTCTCGGTAAATACCGGTACCCGACCCTTCGGTAAGTTCGGTATGGCCTGGATACCGGTACCGGACACTTCGGTAAGTTCGGTATTTTTTCAATACCGGTACCCGACACTTCGGTAAGTTCGGTATTTTTCCAATACCGGTACCCGAAACTTCAGTAAGTTCGGTACGCCCGCCCAAATATACCCTAGGTACCGGTACACCCTCGACCGCGATACCTTACGTGTTCGGTACCGGGCTCGATACCCTACCGAACACTTCGGCAAGTTCGGTACTTTTTCAATACCAGTACCGGACACTTCGGTAAGTTCGGTATTGTTTCGATACCGGTACCCGACACTTCGGTAAGTTCGGTACTTTTCCAATACCGGTACCCGACACTTGGGTAAGTTCGGTAGTTTTCCAATACCGGTACCCGACACTTCGGTAAGTTCGGTACGCCCACCCGAATATACCTCGGGTACCGGTATACCCTCGACCACAATACCGGCGGTGATCAGTGCGGCGTTCATACCAGGGAATCGGGTATGTATGCAATACGGAGACACATTATGACACCATACGTACAAGGTATTTATTTGCGCCAGTAGCAGCAGTTCTCTACATTTACGTATGTATCTGGTCCTTGACTCTGGAGTCACACAACGCGCTCGTTTCATACGCACCATAAACGGCTGTAGACGCAACACAACAATCGCCGAGAGTACGAAGCGAAAAGATAGACGATCTTATCACCAACTCGCGCCTGTGGGTTCGAGCCGCCGAGGCGGTGCTATGGCACGCTCTGCGCAAAGTTCGTGTAGTGGGAGAAGCTTCGACTGCTCGACTGACAAAGTACTCGACGAGTATCATGCACCCTATATACGGACTTGTAATACAATTCGAACCCATCGCTGCTCTAATTATATTCAAACACTGACGTACCAGCAACAACAGCCGCAGCAACACTGCGCGAGGTCGCCTATGATCTAAAGTGTATGCCGAACTTCGAAGTTGGGAGATTGGGGTATGGAACGGGCTTCAAACGTAGCACTCGATGGCGATGGCACGGGTATACTACTGTATTCCACAAGTGTAACTTGTGGTATCTGGAACAAATTAAAAAAGCTGTCTGTCTGTCTGTCCGATGAGAATCAGTCTGGGGTACCACACGTTCAAGTTTACTTCAAAACTCTTACACCCGTACCGCACGCAACAGGTGGGCCACCCTCGAGGAGGCGATCGTCATGGTCCAAACCATACCTAATGGGGTGCCCTGTGTGTGAAGTAGTCAGGGTTAGCTGCCAGCATCCGCGAGCCGAGCAGCAGCAGTCGGGTGTTGCGCAGCAGCCCAAGGCCAGTGTGTAGTTTCAAGTGGAATCGGATTAATGAAATTCATGTTTGAGCAGCGTCACGCATTTATCTGTGCTCGGAGTGATCGTGGCGAAGGCTTTTCCCTCCGTCCCAGTCTCGCTTTCTCGCTCCCTCCCTCCCTCCCTCCCTCCTTCCCACCCTCCCTCGCTCGCCCTCTCCCTCTCCCGCCTTCCGTCCCTCCATCTCTCCGTCCCTCCCTCCGCGCCATCCCTATCACCCTTCCCTCCTCTCTGCCCTCTCCTATTGACCGTCCTAGAAACAAAGATGTCACGACACAGCACCTTGAACTATTTGACAGACAGCACCTACCTGGGCTGACACCATTCTACTAGGTTTTAGTGCTAAAGACTCGGCCCTATACCCTTGACAGCGTAAGTTTGCCTTGCTTGACCTGACATCATTGTGGAACCCATATTTTACACCTACCGACCACGGCAGACCACGGTGAAAACCGGCACATTCAACAAGCGGTTCACAAATAACTTCCACTCACCACCCTCCTTCTCCGGGCGGGGGGTAGGGCATTCCCTTGATCTCAATTTTACGCGTAAGAGCAGCAGCTGCAGCTGTGAGTTTTCTTAACACGCGGTCCGCGTGTGAATACATACGACCAAAATATCAGCAGCACGCGGCATACCGACCGAAGCCAACAAGCGGTTCACAAAGAACTTCTCCTCACCACCCCCCTTCTCCGGGCGGAGGGTAGCGTATTCCCTTGATCTCAATTATACGAGTAAGAACAACAGACGAGTAAGAATGAACACATACGACCAAAATGTTAGCAGCACGCGGCATACCGACCGAAGCCAACAAGCGGTTCACAAATAACTTCCCCTCACCACTCCCCTTCATCATGGATCCTGCTCGGCTGACAGTCCCGCTGGGCACATTGTTTGCCGCCGTGCCACCCCCAATTTTACCGTCACCCCCCCCACTCCGACACAACAACAACAGCCCCACCGCCCAACATCGTCCCGACCAGACAGACGAGTAAGACTGAATACATACGACCAAAATATCAGCAACACGCGGCATACCGACCGAAGCCAACAAGCGGTTCACAAAGAACTTCTCCTCACCACCCCCCTTCTCCGGGCGGAGGGTAGCGTATTCCCTTGATCTCAATTATACGAGTAAAAACAACAGATGATTAAGAATGAACACATACGACCAAAATGTTAGCAGCACGCGGCATACCGACCGAAGCCAACAAGCGGTTCACAAATAACTTCTCCTCACCACTCCCCTTCGTCATGGATCCTGCGCGGCTGACAGTCCCGCTGGGCACATTTGTTTGCCGCCGTGCCACCCCCAATTTTACCGTCGCACCCCCCCACTCCGACACAACAACAACAGCCCCACCGCCCGACATCGTCCCCACCAGTTAAGTCCATTGCCTCTTCTTCTTCCTCCATCTACAAAGCACTCGTAATTTGCTTAGCCCTTAGTTCATCTCATGATCGTGCGAGAGCAGCGTGGCCGGGCTTTCTCGAAGTTTCTGCCCACTGCTGAGATAAATCCTCTTCTTGCCACGTGTAGTGCAGAAATATCCTACTGTATTTCCAGGTAGTTCGGTACTTGCTCGATTTTCCTGTCCAAATAGACCACTATTTCGTGTTTTAAACATTGGGGCGATTTGCGCCCAAAAGTTAAAAAATATCGAATGGCCTAGCTCTTCCATATGGGACTACATACATAATAACCATCCATATTGTATATTACGCTTCGGTGGTGCTGTTGATGATGATGATTGTATCGTTTGAGATCTTCACGACTATGCCGGTTTCGGTATACCCCGCGGAAGACCGGCTCTACCGGGTGCCACCCGACCCCGATCGGCTCCGCACCCGTGCCCCCTGCCGCCCGCGGCGGTGGCGACGGCCGTAGCGACTCCGGCGGCTGATTCTAGTAATAAATGGTTACGAGTACACACACTTGTGGAATATAAGCACTCCAACCCGTTCCTTGGCCGTGCAATAACAATCAAATATACAGTTGAGCCCATAACAGCAGCGCATTGCCCGAGTCAGAGCTGCTGATTCTGCCCCTCTGCTGCTGTGTTCCGTTGTTCTTGCTGGGGCTGGTGCTGCTGCTAACCGTGTTGCCGCTTGGTACGTTGTTTGGATGGCGGCGGCAGCATTGCTGTTTTCTCCACCGTTCCCGACGCCATCTGCTTTCTATTGCTATAAGTACACATGTATTTAGTGTATATTCGGTAGGGTACGTACCGAAGTATAGCGGGGGTATTTCCTCGGTAAATATCGGTACCTGACACTTCGGTAAGTTCGGTATTTTTCCAATACCGGTACCCGACACTTCGGTATGTTCGGTATTTTTTTAAATACCGGTACCCGACACTTCGGTGAGTTCGGTATGTTTTCAATACCGGTACCCGACACTTCGGTAAGTTCGGTATTTTTCCAATACCGGTACCTGACACTTCGGTAAGTTCGGTACGCTCACCTAAATATACCCCGGGTACCGGTATACCCTCGTCCACAATACCGGGGGTACCGGTATTTTTTGTTAGTGTGCTTAATACCCTACCGAACACTTCGGTAAGTTCGTTAAGTTTTCAATACCGGTACGCGACACTTCGGTAAGTTCGGTACTTTTTCAATACCGGTACCGGACACTTCGGTAAGTTCGGTACTTTTTCAATACCGGTACCGGACATTTCGGTAAGTTCGGTACTTTATCAATACCGATACCCGACACTTCGGTAACTTCGATACGCGCAACAAATATACCCCCGGTACCGGTATCCCCTACCGAACTTTCCTTTGCAATATTCTCTTGGATGTTGCTCTATACCTGGTATGACCTACTCATACGGAAATCTATTAGGCGGATGTTCCGCGGGCCCACATTATCATATAGTTGTGGTACAATACGTACCAATGCAATGAATGTGCGTCATCTTGTGTGGTATATGCGTATATCAGTGGGATACCGTTTTCCATGTGTCGGTAGGTAGTGGATGTTCTCATACGTACGTATAGGAAGTGGAAATTGTGGTACCATGACGTAGGGCCAGTATTTATGGCATGGCCGCGTTTGTGTCGCTTGTGTTACGATATGGAAATGAGACTCGGGAAGGATTTCCTACCTGAGCACTTGTATTTTTCTTCTATTTCCTCCCACTTCGACTTGCCTTTCCCCTTTCCTCCACCCATCATCCTCCCCGGAGGTGGCCGTAATAATACACATTGCCTACGTCTTCTTCACGCGCCGATGGCGGGATCGGGCATCTTCCGTCTACGTTTCTAACCCACGCGCCGAGTTTTCCGATTACCACGAGGCAGAACGTAGGAATACCCATTGCTGTCTCTGGAAGTGGCCACACCAGAAATAATTTAATTGGTTGAAGGCTGCCGTCCATATGCAAGTCCACGTCACAGGCGGTTCTTAACAGGATGCAGCTCACCCTCCATGCGATTCGCCCAATACCTCACGGCGCTTCGCGCTCAGTACGAGCAATGTCTGCCTGGTTGGTGAAAACCCAACGTTCTCCGTCACGGCATTGTAGGGATGCAAGGGTCTATGGCCATACGACTACAGCCGTGCACGACATGAGTACACCCCCCCCCCCCCGTTTTAAACAACTCGAAAGATATCCATGTATAACATCCGGGGTGAGTCGATGAACCTCCCTTCGGGCAGCTATGCAGTACGCACGGCATCAAGCGCCCGAAATAAACCAACGGTGAATAACCTTCAGGGTTTGAATTGCAAAAGCAACAACCGCTACAGGTTAGACGTGCGCACACAGGAACGAAATCGCCGGCATGGAGACTATTCATCACATGGAGGAGGGAAATAGTATATTCCACATGCGCGATCCATCACAGAGTACGTGGGTGGTGCAATAGAAAATCAACTGCGGTCGGAGCAGTTCGAGTGCGATTGAATATCGGCTCTGTTATCCCCGGTAAAGGTGAACGCTCCTTTCCCCCCTCTTGTTGTGTATATTCCACCATTTTATCGTTCCTTTTACTACTGCGTGGGTGTGTTAGCGTGCGATTTCATCGAGAACGGAGAAAACAAAACAGTGGGTATAGCCCAGAGTTCAAAGCATCAGGGCATCTCATTCGAGAAGACGGTCACAGTCAGTACCACATTTCGGAGGATTACTCTTCAAAACCGTAATCACGATTGCACCCCCTTCAGTGTGACTCCTCGTATTCCCCCGCAGACCTCGTGCTCGACGAAACGTTTCGGCTGGGAAATGCGGTTCTCCATCGCTTTTCGTGCTGCTTAATGATCCTTCTCCTTGACGAACAAGCATATCATATGATTACCGGCTACTTCTTTGACTCGCGAGCATACCACTCCCCCGGTGTTGCTGGCAACTACAGTAATTATAACAAATACAGGTCGTTTTGGAGGTGTTGTATCCAGTCCCGCGCTTGCCCTTACCAGTACACATTCCTCATCTCAAACCCGCTAAAACATCACTTCAGTGGCTTCTCGTGGCCTACACCAGCCACAAATCCCGCGGGTAGTATCATCAGCTCTCTCGCGGTCGTTTCAATGCTCGCGCGTCTTTCATGAACGAGCTGGCCTAGCTGCGGGAACAGGCGGTGTTTAATAAACACCAAGCATGTTAGTTCTCCACCCCACAAAGGCTTGGTTTGGTCTGTTAGACCATACAAATGGTCCATGTGGTATACAATTCGGGAAATGGCTATATTTTCCGTCGCTGGCCATGTCCCGGGCAAGTGTTGCCAGGGGTTTTGATTCTTAGAGGCGGCGTTGAGGCTCACAACGGTAACGGAGGCGATGGTATTCCGTAAATGTAATAGCAAGGGGATCGATGGCATGCTAAGGGGTAGACTAACCAGAGGGGTGCTAAAGGCATCGGTATGTGGCCTATGCCGTGATACGTGACAACAATCAGATACATGGCGGAGTATCGAGACCACAACCGAAGCGTAATACATATTGAGGATTACCGTAGTTAACGCGATTGTGGAGTGTTTGCATTCGGGGTGAGCCCATTAGTCGTATAAGGGCGTGATCGAGTAGGATGTTAGTGGTTATCTCCCGCGGCAAAGAATTCTACAGTGCACGTACTCTGCCACGCAGGCGCGAATAATTATTGACGTGTGCACATATTGATTTCGAAGCCTTGCCTATGCCATGACGTCAACCGAATCCACCGCCGTGCAGGTGAGGGGGTGGGATTTATACGGCAAAATCATATTCAACGATGTTTTCTGCACAAATAACTCGGCAGTGTGGTACGGCGGTTGCTTCCACGGTGCGGGCAAGGCCATCTTCAACGATGGGACGGTCATGCTAAACAACCGGGGATACCATGGAGGCAGTATATGTAAGCGCAAAAGCTGTAGTATGCTACTTCCGCCGGCATAATATGCTTTACAGCCCATTTCTGGACGAAGCATAGTAGACGTGAGAAGCTTAGGCCTGGGATTGGAAGGCGCAAGACAGGAGCAAGCTGTCCCCCCGCAAAGGCCATATACTGCGTGTGCGCTCCCGTGTGTGAGGCGCCGTTTATGTAGAGTTGGACAGCAACCGACCATATCTCCAAACACAGTGGTTGAGGTGCCATATCGGAAGAGCCGATCCTGGTACAAGCAAGACGTGTGCGACTAGGCACGGCGGCTGCTAGATTTTAGCATGGATGCCC
Source organism: Saccharina japonica (assembly GCA_008828725.1). Taxonomy (NCBI): domain Eukaryota; class Phaeophyceae; order Laminariales; family Laminariaceae; genus Saccharina; species Saccharina japonica. Next base: position 89,682 of record MEHQ01004584.1, on the reverse strand, counting down.
CCATACCCTATCTACCACATCATAAACAATATGACGCGTGCTACGATAGAGATAGCATTTTTTTATTTTTATGTTTTGGAATGGCCTAGGAAAGTAGTAAAGTAGTAAAGGCTCCTTAACCCAAATTCGTCGGAATTGTGTCATTCTTGTGGTGCAATATGTTTCGTTGTATACTTAGGCCATGATATTTTTCATCGGGTACCACTTTGTTTTACCCTCCTGAATCATTTTTTGACTTAGTATTAGTATACAGCTCCTCAAGTGACGAGACTCAGAAAACAAATGGCGTTACTCTACCGCAGCATGCGTCATGTGCCGCCAGCATATCGGCCAGTTTCTTTCCTTGACCTGCGCTACTAACCAACTCTTTGTTTTCAAAATGCGTGACGGAACCAGACGCTGAACCGGGCAGCAATATGGTGATCAACGGCGGAGAATTCACGTGCCGAACCTGCGCAAGAGGTGGTTTCCTTTATGCTGGAGACAACACCACTGTGAAGATCACTGGGGGTATTGTTTTAAACAATCTGGCGACCAGGAGAGGCGGCGCGGTGCGGTACTACTAGACTAGACATCGAAAAGGGGTTTCCCCCATTTCCCCGGCGGCGTCTTTCTCATAGCTATGTCTTCGAATGAGGGGGTTGCAACCCAGGCCTTAGCTTTTCACGCGCTTGTCTAAAATCACATGGTTACAGCAGGGGTATCGCAGTTTTCCGGCCCATGATTGTTTATGTCCCAAAGAGAATCACTGCCCCACGGCTTCGCCTGGTTTCAGGCCACTGGGATCTCGTCACCCCAGTAGCTGGCTACGCTAAACATGTGCTGCCGAATCGTCCTGTTTGGCTTCCCTTCTTTGCCTGGCGAAAAGCTCTATTGCAGCGGGAACGGGGTATCAGATATTTCAATCGAGGGAGGAACGTTCAGGGGCAACAGTGCACTGGAAGCGGGAGGCGCGATCGCAATCTGGGGAGAAAACGTGCTGATGACAATCACTGGAGGCACATTTGAAAACAACACCGCATCGTGAGCTTGTCGGGGGACCATTTAGTCTCTCTCGTGACGAAATGTTGTGTATTTGTTTGTTTTCAGTTTGAATGGGGTATACGGTCATACAGTGCATAGTCGAATTTCGACGAGTGACCAACTTAACGCTTTATTCAATATACCTGGTATCCTGAACATCCATGGTACCGTACACTGTTGCCCCTGTAATCCCCGTGGGAGAGCACGTCAAGCTAGGCAGCACTATGACTGTTACTCGGGTAGGTGTTCGTCGTGCTGGCATCTACCCACCCTGCTTCGCAACGCCCACCGCTGTGTCTCCCAGATTCTTTGGCGGCTTCATATTTCTAGAGATTAAGGCCAGCATCACCTGCAAGGGGGCTATCATCAGAGGCAACCTCGCCGGTGAACAGGGAGGGGGTTTCTATGTCCGAGAAGCCACTTGGATGGACTCTAGCTGCGACTTGATTGCCAACGAGTCGCCTCGAGGAGCGGCCATCTACGTGGTAGGCGCGAAGAGTGCTACGCTCCAAAACCACATCATCGCTGGCAACCTGGCCTCGACTGGGGGCGTGATTGATGTGCAATCGAGCCCCATTGTTGCCAGAGGCGTCACGCTTACAGCGGGTGACGATTTCCAGAAATACTCCTCCAACCGAGCGATACAGTTGGACTTCACCAGCACTCTTGACGCAAAGGGCTGCGTACTTGATGGCTGGCGCGGTGACACCATTGTCTACAATCTCAACTCGGCTAACGCTTCGCTTGTCCTCGACAACTGCGACTTTAGTGGAACCTCTGCGGCCATGGCCGTCGTCTCGCCTTTCTCGGACGCCCAAATCCGCAATGCCGTCGTCACCAAATCCTCGTTTGAAAATGCTGTCACATACACGGCAGACGACTCTCTAACGCTGGTGGATCGTGCTATGGACTGCAGCGATTTCAATGCGTGCGGACCTGGAGAATGCGTGCACAGCGCACTCGGAGTACTGTGCGAGTGTATCGAAGCCGGCGACTGTCTCAACAATGGTGGCGAGCTATCCCTTGACGTCAAAAGACCCCCAGCGGAATATACCTACAGCCTCGACACAGTGTCGTATGAACTTGCTGTCTCAGCAGCGCTGAACGGGACAACGTACGTTATCTGGGAACTGGGGGTCGAGGCGGATGGCCTTCACTTGGATATACTCCCCTCCAGCGGACTTTTGCCGCCTGGAGATACCGTGATAGTTTCGATTCACGGCACCTCTACGAACCAGGGCGTGACAGGAAATCTGACCAATAGCTTCTCTTTGACGTCCATAGACAGCAACACCACGAGCTCCACCACCAGCGTTGTCAAGCTGGAGGTTACCTTCGTGTTCTACGCTTGCCCAGATTTCGAATACGCCGAGCCACTGGATAAAGGCGGCGGTGGTTTCTCGTGTGAGCAGTGTGCCTTCATCGAGGGTGGAGAGGGGGTGGATTGCGACAGGCCGGGGGCGACGCTGGACTTGCTGCCAATTCGGGAGGGTTACTGGCGGTCAAACAGGGAATCTGTTGTAGTTCGGGCATGCTTACACTCCGACGCGTGCGTGGGCACGACAGAGGTGTCAAGTTCGGACGACTACTGCAGAGATGGGTACAAGGGTCCATGTGAGTCCGCATGTGGCGGAACGATTATTTAACCTTAGTCGGCATTGATTTGCCGTGGGTGTCATATTATTTTCTGCTGTGCGATTAGGGCCTGCTTTTTTAATCGACTTGCGTTTGTTTGTGATTGGTCAGATACTCAATCGCCAAGAAGGCTTATAATGTTCGGTAAGGGGAAAGCCTGTTTTTCGCCAAATCGAAAAGTAACTCCAGAACAAAGTGTTTACCAATTCGACCCAACCGAATATATTTTATGTGAATAAGTTGATCCAACTTGACATGGCAGGTCCACAATGAACCAGCATTACCGAACACAGTCTATTATCTGTATGTCTTCTCGGACTCGTTGACGACCACAACCAAGGCGATACATCGTGAACCTGTACGAGTGGCGACCGGGATAACAACTGCGCCCACGCCTACATACCATAGCTCAGCGTACCCGGACGGTTGCGCCTCAATAACAATGGTGGCAGTCGCAAGCCCAACTTTTTCATCAACTCGATTAGCCAAACACCACGAGAACCGTGCAGTGACCCAAAATACGAAGGATGCGCGGGAGACTTCGATAGCTGCACCGCCGTCGCTGTTCCGTGCGCGGCAGTTTAGGGCTTCCTCCGCGGACCGAAGAGACCCTGAAAGGGATAGCTGCCTAACCAGGGTCAACAAAACAAACAATAGACTGGCGACGGCGCACACGCTCCCTCGCGTGCCTTCTATATCGTCTACTATCATCAGTTGGGTGTTGTGTTAAGTGCTGCGTTTTTCTGATTTCTTCATTATTTAAAGAGCAATACGCGGTTTCCCGATAGGACAAAAACTCTTACGTTCCTGCTTACTCGGAGTAAAATCCGATCCGATCCGATGAACTAAACTACAATCGACTGAGTTCCAAAATTGTTCGCTACGATGGAGCCATATTAGACAGATACTGTAGACAATGAAAGGCCTGGTATAAGTGATAGCCGATCAGCGACGCTACCGTACGACAATAGTCGCAGGCCAAGCATGTATCACTGCTGGACCGACATTTCCCCTTGAATATTGGTATTTGTCGTTATCGACCCCCACACACAGGAAGCGGATCCCACACGGTACCGTCTATCATATTTCATCCTTCCTAATCCCACGGCATTGTGTGTACTGCCAGATTGCGCTGTTTGCGCCGAAGGTTATGGACGGAGCCTCAGCAACACCTGCCACTCTTGCAGCGGCGCCATGGCCCGGCTGCTCATCCTGGCGTGCACAGTGTTCTTCGTGTTGGCTCTCCTGCTGCTATCCCTTACAGCTGTATTCCTTATCGGCGGGCCTGATGGCCTCAAAGCCACCCGCCAGTCCGTGATGAGAAAACTCTCCACGCTGCGCAAGGCGTCCGGCATTTGGCGCCCTGTACAGGAGAGGATCTCTCCGGAACGGAAATACTCCGGAAAAGGCGTCGTACTGGGCTCAACGGATGAAACCATCGTTCCTGCGTTTCGAATCACATCGGGAGTTAATTGTGATGGTGGCGAGGACAACAACGACAAGGGCGTGGGATCAACGTTGCATTGTCCGGATCAAGACCAACTTCACATGGCGTATCCCCGGCCTCTCGACGCCGCTGTCGGTGTCAGAGCTGGTGTCGGGAAGTCAACCGAGACAGCAAGACACACTCTTAGCGACGAGGCAATACCTACCAGTCGACCTATCCGACTGTCTTCCCATGTTGATGCAGACCGAACCATGGCTGAAGCGGAAACTAGATTAGACGAGGAGGCCCCCGCTGGCGGGAAGCGTAGGTGCTTCGGGCTTGACGACAAGTTCGACAAGCTCATGCGCTGGTCAGTGAGGTTTCCACTTAACAAGCTCAAGATCCTGGTGGGAATGTGGCAGATTCTTACTGTTTTCTCTAGCATCACGGGGGTCGAGTTCCCGGTTTCTTACTCGGTGTTCCTGTCATGGATCAACATCTTCAACTTCGACCTAGGATACATCGTGTCGGCTTCGTGCGTCCTGCCAAATTTGAACTTCTACCATAGGCTACTGGCTACGACGCTTGCGCCCTTGGCGATGGTTGTCGGCCTGATGTTGACGTACCGGATGGCGAAGAGACGGTCAGGTATTGGGTCTGCTGGAGTGATCGCACGGAGGGCTGCATGGTCGAGACATGTGACAGCGGGCTTGCTTCTAGCGTTCGTGGTGAGAACATGTGGTTCCAATGTATAGCTCTTAGCAGACTTGAGAAGGGCGGATACCTCAAGGGAGGGCCGCGTATTACTACATGCAGAATAGGGATGGATTCCTTGTAGACATTGCACCTTAATTATGCAATCATGCCATCTTGAGTACGGGAGAAAATCAGTGGGCGGAGCCGAGGGGGGTGCCGTGGGTATGATATGTACTCAAGGACACCGGCTGCGAGCAATAAAGGTCGCACTGTAGCGGCTGATGTGTGCCAGTAGTATTGATTGTGGCTTCAGTTTCGACAAAACATATGAGCTATGTGGGACCCAGTGTTTGTGCCTGACAAGGTTTTCCTTGATGACATTATAAACTACGGTGATATGTTACGCGATGCTCATCGTAGGTCGATCATCTACTCCACACTTTGGCATAGTTGTTCCTTCGAAATTTTAAGTATTAAGCTATCTCGTTCACGCCGATTGCAGGTATTCACCTCGGCGTCTTCTGCGGTGCTCAAGACTTACGCTTGCGACGATGAGGTTGTGGAGGGTGATAGCTACCTCAGGGCAGACTACAGTGTCTTGTGTGAAACCAGCTGGCACAGGTTTTTCAAAGTCTATGCGGGGATCATGATCCTGGTGAGCAGACGTCTGAGGCAATCGTGTTCCCGTGATTGTGCGCCGCTTAGTTTCTGCATACCTGGTACCAGTTAGTATTATGCATGCGGTGTGGGCATATTTGCAAGAATCCTGTTATTATTATTCATCTAGTTCATGCATGTCTACAATAATCTGGTTGCGTTCAGGTCACTTACACGACCCGTCTATACATCTTGATATGCCCGTTCACGTAACCTGTCCCTATCTTCGTCCGACCGTTGGAAAGGTGTACCCGATCGGCATCCCCGTTCTGTACTTCTTCGTTCTGTGGAGAAAACGGCATTTGCTCAACCCTCGTATCTACTCCAGCGGCACATGCGAGGGTGGTAGTTCCGGTGACGATGAAACGGGAGCGGGGTTTGTCAGAAAAAAGGATGATCCCTCTGCGATACTATTGACCGCACCAAATGGACAAACCAAGGCATATTGGTCCCCTGAGGATTTGAAAGAGCTGGACGAGAAAGTGAAGGCACGGGCGGAGCATCCGGACCTGGCCCCTTTCGTGTTTTTATGGCGGGATTTCGGTGAGGTTTTGAGTCTTAGGAACGTGAACATGTGCTCGATACCTGGTTTAAGCTCGGGTGATGATGCATCTTGGTGTGGCCTACGCTCAATATGTGCAAAGCAGAGTTTTAGCCGGCGTTGGCTTAGTTTGCGAGCTTTGGCACTCAACGTATAATGCCCGACAATCAATGATGCTGCAACCTTTCCTGCCGAGTGCCTGCTGACGTCTGGAAATACGTCAAGACCTATTCACAACCTTAATTTCCACCATTGTTCTGTACGCAGGGCCCAACTTGTACTACTACGAGGTTGTCGAGTGCGTCCGGAGGATACTTTTAACGGAAGTACTCATCTTTATCGCGCCCCAGAGCGCCAAACAAGCGGCCATGGCTTGTATCTTCGCATTTGTCAGTCTGCTGGGGTTTGAGCTCCTTCGGCCTCATGTAGACCCAACCGACTCGTGGCTCTACCGTCTGGTAAGTCGTGGCAGTGTTGTTGTACTACAGTACCGAGTAACCATAACCATTACCTATTGTTGGTATTCGGGGTGTAAGTGCACTTCTGGCTTAGAACCTATTATCTTCCATGCTATTTGACCGACTCTGTTCAGCGGAACGATGCTACAGACAGAAAACTCTGAGCGGTGGAGTTGCGCAGCACATTGCACGCACGACGTAGCTGCTTGCGGAGTTTGTAGGGGCACCAACTGAAGGCGTGTATCTCAAACACTCGTTGCAGACGGAGCCTCTCAACTGAGGAGCTGTCCAATATGTTTTGACCCGATGTGTATGTTTTGTTTATATTGTAGATGCCTAAACGGTTGGACGAAACCTCCGTCCCCTCTTTGGGCATCCTAATAGAAGGTGGGCAAAACACAAGCGTTCTGCTGTAGCCACCGTTTTGAACGTCACAAAACAGGAAAGTCGACAGAACGTAGACCAGTCGAACCGAGATACCTTGTACGCACCGTTCGAGGCATAAGGAAGGGTGCAGAGAAGACAAATCCTCACCTTATCGATATTTTGGACGATCCAAACAAATCTTGAACGGCCTGTCTTTTGCCCACCTTCCATTTTTACATCGAAGGGGGGGGGTCCCGTCGACCCGTGTAGGCTATTATGGCATTGCGTGTCGGGGTTAGCTTGCAACTGTTTTAGGTGCGGTGTAGGGCTCCTCGAGTGAGGGGCCTCGAGTAAAATAGCAGCCGGTATACTTATACTACTGTATATACCTAACGACCGTAGCACGCGTCAGTGTACCACCTATTTCACACGGAAGAGCGACACCCAACGTATGATGTGACCATGTACTTCCTCTCCAAACCGAACCACTTGTATTTATTTTGTCAATCGTCGGCAGGGATGCGTGATGATTTTCATGAGCTATTTCCTAGCGTTGCTGATCAAGATGGACGCGGCGGGAGAGGCGAACAGGTCCGCTATCGGCGGTTTTCTGGTCGCCGTAAACGTCGTCGTGATCCTCGCCATTCTCTGCACAGCGTGGTTTGCCATGCGGCGGATGGGAGACAACTCTCACGACGAAGACCAAAACTCTGGGCAAGAAAATACCATGACCACAACCACGCTCACGGCAAGGCAACGTCTGCCGACAGCTTCCACCTGCGCGTAGGTCGTCAACGACTCGCCTCCCCGACGTCCTCTTCTGTTTGATTTTTCTTTTTTGTGGTTTAGCCTCGCCGCCACTGATCACGGTGCGGCATCCGTCCTTGGGCGTCAAGGAGGTGCCACAAGCGGTGCGACTGCGCACGTGCTTAATATCCTTAGGTTAAGGAACGTACGGGTGAATTCGCTGCCCCCGTGCGCACATTCGCGCCCAAGCAAGTGATATACTGGTCTTAGAACGAACGTGTGAATGTTTGCGTTGCTTCAAACGGTATTGGCCATGATTTATACGATACCGGTACAGGGTTTGGCGGCTCGGACGTAGGTCGTTCGGTCGGTCGGTCGGTCGGTCGGTTGGTCGGTAGTTTGGCGGCCTTGGATCGCCGTCGTCGCTCGCCGTCGCTTAGTCGGTCGCGCCGTCGCTCGGCCTAGGCCGCTCTTTTATATAGTGTTCATTGGTGACGGATGATATAATATTGTGTGTAACCGGAGTATCAGTATCTGGCTGGATACGTATGTGGGTCGTTTGATACATTGGGTGGATAATTTGGTGGGTGGATGCCCGTATTACGTTACGAGACAATATGTTTTAGTCCGCTGGTGTTGCAGCGTATAACTAGGAATGTGTTGAAAGGCCCTCCGGGGTATGGGTTGCTCGGTCCCCGGGAAGAGGAGGGTTCCCGGGAGGTGAAGGGGGTTTCCAACGTATTTGGAGACGTTTCTCTCCCGGGGTTTGTCTTATGTGTCTCTTGTCAGGGGTTCTCATGTGTACGGAGGGTGTTTAGTTTCCGGGTATGACACGCTAGCCCCACCCCCCAGCGCTGTGTTTTTGTTTACGGCCTTGTTTGTTTTCAGTGTGTGTACCGTACAGCATATGTATGTACGTCAAATAGAGCAGCAAGTTGTAGTATAGATACAGCAGTGCAGGCAACAGCAGCAGTCGATACTGGCGTACCCCCCGGGGCTATGTTTATTGTATCTCCTGGCTTGTGTCTATGTGGGTACCGTACAGCGTACGTGCGCCCGATAGAGCAGGAAGGTGTAGTATAGGTACAGCAGTAGCAGGCAACAGCAGTAGATACTTGCGTACAGCAGGTAGATGCAGTAGGTACGTACGTATGAATATATATATGTACGCACAGCAGTTCCACGATGTGGGGGGGGGTCCTGAGTTTTAGGAGGCGTTTCCCGCTCGTGCATTTTTTATGTGTTCCCTGTTCTGGGTTCCCATTTGTTGCATGTAAGCGTTTCCGGGGATGAAACACTATACGCCCCCTCGGGAGCCACTCTCCTTGGTTTGGGTCAAAGGTAGAGCTTCCGACTCTGTACTCCCAGTTCAGTAGTTCGAGCCCCGCCTTTTGAGAATTTAGTTGTTATTTCCTATTTCCATAATGAATTAACATATACCTATCAATCGTAAGTCTGAACACCCGACATAGCCCTATACCAACAATGCAGTCCCTCTTGTGAATGCCTTTAGGACTCCTAACCGACGTTTCACCTGTCAAATATGAATCGGTTACAACATTCTCACCCAGAGGGGCGGGTGCCGTCGTCGTCACTAGATCCTCGTTTGAAAATGCTGTCGCATGCACGGTAGACGACTCCCTGACGCTGGTGGGTCGTGCTTTGGACTGCAGCGATTCCAATGCGTGCGGGCCGGGAGAGTGCGTGGATAGCGCACTCGGAGTACTGTGCGAGTGTATCGAAGCCGGCGACTGTCTCAACATTGGCGGCGAGTTATCCCTCGACGTCAAAACACCCCCAGCTGTATATACCTCCAGTCTCGATACAGTGTCGACTGAACTTGCTGTCTCAGCAGCGCTGAACGGGACAACGTACGCCATCTGGGAACTGGGGGTCGAAGTGGATGCCCTTGACCTGGATGTGTTCCCCTTCAGCGGACTTTTGCCACCTGAAGATACCGTTACAGTTTCGAATAACGGAACCTCTACGAACCAGGGCGTGACAGGAAACCTGACCAGTATCTTCTCCTTGACGTCCGTGGGCATCAACACCACGGGCTCCAGCACCAGCGATGTCAAGCTGGAGGTTACCTTGGTGTTCTACGCTTGCCCAAATTTCGAATACGCCGAGCCGCGGGATAAAGGCGGCGGTGGTTTCTCGTGCGAGCAGTGTGCTTTCATCGAGGGTGGAGAGGGGGTGGATTGCGACAGCCCGGGGGCGACGCTGGCCATGCTGCCGATTCGGGAGGGTTACTGGCGGTCAAACAGGGAATCTGTTGTAGTTCGGGAATGCTTACACTCCGACGCGTGCGTGGGCACGACAGAGGTATCGAGTTCGGACGACTACTGCAGGGATGGGTACAAGGGTCCATGTGAGTCCGCATGTGGCGGAACGATTATTTAACCTTAGTCGGCATTGGCTTGGCCGTGGGTGTTATCTTAAATTTTGCTGTGCGATCAGGGCCTGCTTTATTAATCGACTTGAGTTTGTTTGTGATTGCTCAAAACCTGAATCGCCAAGAACCCTTCTAACTTTTGGTAAGGGGAAGGCCTGTTTCGTCAAATTGAAAAGTAACTTCAAGACAAACAATTTACCAAGTCAACCGAATCGAATATATTTGAAGAAAATAAGTTGATCTAACTTGACATGGTATGTCTACACTGGATCAACGTCGCCGAGACAGTCTATTATGTGCTTGTCTGCCGGGCCTCGTTGACGACCACGACCGTGGCGATAAATCGTAAGCCTGAACGAGTGGTGAACGGGGTAACAGCGGCACCCACACCTACATCCCATAGCTCAGTGTACCCCGGTGGTGGCGCCTTGAAAACAATGGTGGCGGCCTCAAGCCCAACTTTTCCACCAGCTTGATCAGCCAAACACTACGAGAACCGTGCGATCGACTCAAAATACGAAGGATACGCGGAAAACTTTCATAGCTGCAGAGCCGTCGCTGTTCCGTGCGTGGCTGTTTAGGATTCCATCCGCAGACCCAAGAGACCCTGAAAGTGATAACTGCCTATCCGCGGTCGCACAATACGAAAACGGGACTGGCGGCGGCGCACATGCTACCTCGCATGCTTTCCAGCTCATCTACTATCACCAGCTGGGCGTTGTGTGACGAGCTGCGGTATTCCGATTTCATCAATATTCAAAGAGGAATACGCGGTTTCCCGATAGGACAAAAACTCGTAAGTTCCTGTGTTGAATGGTCTCTAAAGGTGTACACGCATTTGGCACAGGCAGGCGTCGTGGTGGCTCAAGACAGCAGTAACACAGAAGCTCTCTTATGCATTATTCCCATTGCTGCCGAGCTGGCTCGGTCCAAACCTCGAGCTGACTCGTCCCACGTATCGAGCTGACACGGCCCACGAATCGAGTGACATCGGCGGCTCATAAAACATCCCGATGTCCCATATCCCACTACAATAATTCCTATCAATCATGTGGAACTCCTACCATACGATGGATCTTATGCGTTGTGATACTGAGTACAGTCAACATCCCCCCTGCTCATTATACACAACCATAATAATTCCCCCCTGCTCGGTGCATGACAGGGCACGACATTGCAGGGTCGATACATCGCAAAATCATAATGAACTCATACCAAACTCGGAAACTCAAATTCAAATCTGCAACTCCTCAAATCAAGACTCATACAATCTCAAGTCCAAAACACATCCATATCAAGAGGAAACTCGTCCCGACGACAAGTGAAAACCTCTCCCTCAACCCCAGACAAAAACAATGCAACTATGGAAACTGCGACAGTACGTAGTTACACCAAACAAATAAAAACTAAGAAAAAGGTATCATGCTAGAGATCGCGAGGGACCCCTTCCCCCCGGATAAAAGCCTCCTTTCATCCCCTGCTCCCGCCATAGATTCACAGATCGCGACGGTAATGCGAGATAGCATACATACTTCTTCCCAAATAATTAATCTGGCGCTCAAACCACAGTACCCTAAATCATAGTTGCTCGTGCTGGAAACATCGAATACTCTCGAAATCCATTGCCAGGAAAAACGGCATTATCCGCAGAATTAGCCAAGGAAAAACGGTATTATTCTTCGGATTCATAACTCACATACCCATACGTTGCTGTACGCTTACGCAACAAGCGGCAATGAATACTCCATTCATAAACCAATATAAACCTCCTTGATTATCCCTGATTACCTCGTATACTAGTACCCAGTATGGGGCCTAGCTGAACCAGGAAAAATGAAACTCTACTCGTATTATATGAACGTAACCGCAGAAACTCCATCCACGTGTATTCTACAAGTATGCAGACCCAATATCGCTCGATCCAACGCAAAACAAACGCAAAGAAAGACGACTTATAGCTCAAAACCAAGAACATTTAATCTGGACCGAACGCGCCCTCTGGTGCAGTTCAAAGTCACTTCAGTCGTGGTCATTTTGCCGTAGACTGAGATTATTTCATCTTCAACAGCCACACTCTCAACGCAATACACACCAAGCAAATCGGTCAGCAAAAACTCAAACAACGGAATCGTTCGTAAGAATAAGGCAATCACATTTCATTCAAAAACTTAAAAGCTACCCACAGCCCCAATAATGCCCCAAACATCCCTACTGCTGGTGCTGCCTCCGCTGCGGCTGCCTCTCTTTCCGGCCTCACAGCGTCGCCGCAGCTCGGGTCACCCAGCTCATCCCCCTCGGTAAAATCAGCAGTCACCTCGACAGCATAGACTCGAAACAAACAGCAGGGGACAAATCGTGCGGACCAGAGATCAGGGTGGTCACGGGTATTGTGCTCTATTCATGCATTCATACATACGTATCAGCTTGCAAATCTCTCTTTTTACCGCAATTTAATGATCTCAAATGCCACTGCATATTATTAATGGTTACTTGACAACGACAACATACCAATGATACCGCATGATATCCCATACGCGTACCATGTCGCATCCATGAATTACCGATCAGTATATACTGCTGTACGTATGCGTAGTATCTCACTCAATCCTCTGACTTGGTGAACATGTACAGCAGTACCGTGAAAAGTATTCCCTCAGCTCATACTCATAACTCTACCATCAACAGCAGTACACACCAGGGTAACGGACAATATACCCGCTGATTCCACGTAGATGTTCCCCTCATACAGAATGCCTCATCAATACATGGAACTCCCTACTACGAAATGGATAATCTGTGTCGTATCTTTTAGCACAGTCAACATCTCCCCCCTGCTCAATACATACGACAAAAGGGGTGTGTGCTACTCTGCAGTCCAGATATATGCGATGTAGTATCGTACTCAACTCTGTGCATACTCTTGTACCCGCCTTACTATACTACTTCTGCTTTCGTACTCGTATTCAATTTCGGGGTTTGTGTACTTCTGCTTTCGTTACGTACTCGTATTCAATTTCGGGGTTTGTGTTGATACGATACAGCAGCACTGATGATGTACGTGTGTGGAAAGTTCAACTCATTCTTTCATAATTTCCTCATATTGCACTTTCAATATCTACGTCTTACTCGTACGTGAATTGGTACCCAACCAGAGCGTACGACCAGGTAATCACAAAACAGACAGCCATTGGCCTGCAGTAGTACTTGTACGCTACAGCAGTCTCTACAGGAAAACTTCAGTGAGAAAAGCTATACAAATACGCCTGTGTATCATACCTCCGTTCCACCCTCGAAAATCTCCAAAACATGCTCTATTCTCAATCTCAAATGTGGGGGTATCCTTCATTCTTAAATCAATACAAAATCAATTCTCAAGAACGGAAATCATCAGTAGCAAGCAGCAAAATCGTACTCGCCTCGTGCGGGCGAAAGCCCTTGCTGGCGGCGTGGTGATCATTTCTCCTTCACCCTCTCTCGTTTCGGGCAGCGCCTTCTCTTGCGCCCGTGCTCTTCCTCCCAGCCGACGATGCAGACTCCTCCGCCAGCCCGCACCTTCGCTCTCTCCTTCTCCTCCTTCCTCGGGGGCAACGTCTCCCCCGGCTTCCAAGTATCCTCCCCTCCTCCGGCTCCTCGCGCCGGCCAATAAACTCCCTCTTCTCTTGCACAAACTAAACCCACAGATTCAGACATAGGTCCGGCGATTCTGGGGCTTTGCGGCGGCGGCGGCGGTGACGATTGCAGTGGCAGCGGCGGCGACGAAGACGGCGGCAGCGACGGCAATGGTGGCGGCGGCGGCGGTGGCGGCGGCGGCGGTGGCGGCGGCGGCGGCGGCGGCGATAGTTGCGCTCTTATGTCCCGGCAAGCGCAGCAATCCTCTGACAGCTGCTCCTCTTCTTGCGGACGTTGTAGCTGGAGTAGCCGCTGCCTCTGCAACTGCTGCACTCCAGTACCTTCACCTCCAGATCCGCGCGGGTCTACCAGCTGCGGCTCATACATGGCGTTGCTGGGATCGCGCTGCTGCTGCTGGGGCGGCATCTCCTCTCTCTTCTCTCCTCTCTCCTCGTTCTTCTTCTCGTATCTAACTAAATCTACAGCAACTTTCATCACGATCTCAGCTTGAAGCTCATGCGCCATGCGGAGATTCTGAAGTCTCTCCGACATCGCCTGGACTCGCCATGACCAAAATCGATTCAAGGCGGGATCCTCTGCATACGACGCTTGCAGAGCTGCCTCTGCGAGTCTGATCTCCTTCTCGAGCTCCAATGCCGCGATCTCTATCTTCAGCAGCTGTATCCTCTCCATACCAGCGTCCTCGTGACCTGGCATGGGCTTGCGTAACCTGTTCCCCTCTGGGACTCCCCTCTGGGATGCCTGCGCTCTCCGATAGGATCACCGGTTGCCCGGACGCGCACTAGTGTGTTGAATGGTCTCTAAAGGTGTACACGCATTTGGCACAGGCAGGCGTCGTGGTGGCTCAAGACAGCAGTAACACAGAAGCTCTCTTATGCATTATTCCCATTGCTGCCGAGCTGGCTCGGTCCAAACCTCGAGCTGACTCGTCCCACGTATCGAGCTGACTCGGCCCACGAATCGAGTGACATCGGCGGCTCATAAAACATCCCGATGTCCCATATCCCACTACAATAATTCCTATCAATCATGTGGAACTCCTACCATACGATGGATCTTATGCGTTGTGATACTGAGTACAGTCAACATCCTGCGTACTCGCAGTCAAACCCGATCCGTTTCGATACATTAAACTAAACCCGATTCGGTTCCAAAGTTGTTCGCTACGATGGGCCCTTATTAGACAGATTCTGTAGACAATGAAATGCCTGGCATAAGTGATAGCCGATCAGCGACGCTACCGTACGACAATAGTCGCAGGCCAAGCATGTATCACTGCTGGAACAACTATTCCCCTTAAATGCTGATATCTGCCATTATCGACCCCCACACACAGGAAGCGGATGCCACAGGTACCGTCTATCATCTCTCACCATTTCGAATCCCACGACATTGTGCGTTCTGCCAGATTGCGCGGTTTGCGCCGAAGGTTACGGACGAAGCCTCAGCAACACCTGCCACTCTTGCAGCGGCGCCATGGCCCGGCTGCTCATCGTGGCGTGCGCAGTGTTCTTCGTGTTGACCCTGCTGCTGCTATCTCTTACAGCTGTATTCCTTATCGGCGGACTAGATGGCATCAAAGCCACCCACCAGTCCGTGATGAGACAAATCTCCACGCTGTGCAAGGCACCCAGCATTTGGCGCCCTGTACAGGAGAGGATCTCTCCGGAACGGAAATACTCCGGAAAAGGTGTCGTACTGGGCTCAACGGATGCTACCATCGTTCCTGCGTTTCGCATCACATCGGGAGTTAATTGTGATGGTGGCGAGGACAACAACGACAAGGGCGTGGGATCAACGTTGCATTGTCCGGATCGAGACCAACCGCACATGGCGTATCCCCGGCCTCTCGACGCCGCTGTCGGTGTCGGAGCTGGTGTCGGGGAGTCAACCGAGACAGCAAGACACACTCTTAGCGACGAGGCAATACCTACCAGTCGACCTATCCGACTGTCTTCCCATGGTGATGCAGACCGACCCAAGGCTGAAGCGGAAACTAAATTAGACGAGGAGGCCCCCGCTGGCGGGAAGCGTAGGTGCTTCGGGCTTGACGACAAGTTCGACAAGCTCATGCGCTGGTCAGTGAGGTTTCCACTTAACAAGCTCAAGATCCTGGTGGGTGTATGGCAGATCCTCCCTGTTTTCTCTAGCATCACGGGGGTCGAGTTCCCGGTTTCTTACTCGGTGTTCCTGTCATGGATCAACATCTTCAACTTCGACCTAGGATACATCGTGTCGGCTTCGTGCGTCCTGCCAAGTTTGAGCTTCTACCAAAGGCCTCTGGCTACGACGTTCGCGCCCTTGGCGATGGTTGTCGGCCTGATGTTGACCTACCGGGTAGCGAAGAGACGGACAGGTATTGGGTCTGCTGGAGTGATCGCACGGAGGGCTGCATGGTCGAGACATGTGACAGCGGGCTTGTTTCTAGCGTTCGTGGTGAGAACATGTGGTTCCAATGTCTAGCTCTTAGCAGACTTGAGAAGGGCGGATACACCAAGGGAGGGCCGCGTATTATTACATGCAGAATAGGGATGGATCCCTTGTAGACATTGCACCTTAATTATGCAATCATGCCATCTTGTGTACGGGAGAAAATCAGTGGGCGGAGCCGAGGGGGATGCCGTGGGTATGATATGTACTCAAGGACACCGGCTGCGAGCAATAAAGGTCGCACTATAGCGGCTGATGTGTGCCTGTAGTACTGATTGTGGCAGCATCTCCTTCAGTTTTGACAAAACATATGGGCTATGTGGGACCCAGTGTTTGTCCTGACAAGGTTTTCCTTGATGACATTATAAACTACGGTGATATGTTACGCCGTGCTCATCGTAAGTCGGTCATCATCTACTCTACACTTTAGCATAGTTGTTCCTTCGAAATTCTGAGTATTAAGCTATCTCGTTCACGCCGATTGCAGGTATTCACCTCGGCGTCTTCTGCGGTGCTCAAGACTTACGCTTGCGACGATGAGGTTGTGGAGGATGATAGCTACCTCAGGGCAGACTATAGTGCATCGTGTGAAACCAGCTTGCACAGGTTTTTCAAAATCTACGCGGCGATCATGATCCTGGTGAGCAGACGTCTGGGGCAATCGTGTTCCCGTGAGTGTGCGCCGCTTAGTTTCTGCATACCTGGTACCAGTTATTAATATACATGCGGCGTGGGCATGTTTGCAAGAATCCAGCTGTTATGATTCATCCGGTTTGTGCATGTTTGCAAGAATCTGGTTGCGTTCAGGTCACTTACATGGCCCGTCTATACATCGTGGTATGCCCGTTCACGTAACCTGTCGCTATCTTCGTCCGATCGTTGGAAAGGTGTACCCGATCGGCATCCCCGTTCTGTACTTCTTCGTTCTCTGGAGAAAACGGCATTTGCTCAACCCTCGTATCTACTCCAGTGGCACGTGCGAGGGTGGTAGTCCCGGTGACGATGAAACGGGAGCGGGATTTGTCAGAAAAAAGGATGATCCCTCTGCGATACTATTGACCGCATCAAATGGACAAACCAAGGCATATTGGTCCCCTGAGGATTTGAAAGAGCTGGACGAGAAAGTGAAGGCACGGGCGGAGCATCCGGACCTGGCCCCTTTCGTGTTTTTATGGCGGGATTTTGGTGAGGTTTTGAGTCTTAGGAACGTGAACATGTGCTCGATACCTGGTTTAAGCTCGGGTGATGATGCATCGTGGTGTGGCCTACACTTAATATGTGCAAGGCAGAGTTTCAGCCGGCGCTGGTTTGTTTTGCGAGCTTTGGCACTCAAAGTATCAGATAAAAGAACGCCCGATAACCAATGATGCTGCAACCTTTCCTGCCGAGTGCCTGCTGACGTCTGGAAATACGTCAAGACCTATTCACAACCTTAATTTCCACCATTGTTCTGTACGCAGGGCCCAACTTGTACTACTACGAGGTTGTCGAGTGCGTCCGGAGGATACTTTTAACGGAAGTACTCATCTTTATCGCGCCCCAGAGCGCCAAACAAGCGGCCATGGCTTGTATCTTCGCATTTGTCAGTCTGCTGGGGTTTGAGCTCCTTCGGCCTCATGTAGACCCAACCGACTCGTGGCTCTACCGTCTGGTAAGTCGTGGCAGTGTTGTTGTACTACAGTACCGAGTAACCATAACCATTACCTATTGTTGGTATTCGGGGTGTAAGTGCACTTCTGGCTTAGAACCTATTATCTTCCATGCTATTTGACCGACTCTGTTCAGCGGAACGATGCTACAGACAGAAAACTCTGAGCGGTGGAGTTGCGCAGCACATTGCACGCACGACGTAGCTGCTTGCGGAGTTTGTAGGGGCACCAACTGAAGGCGTGTATCTCAAACACTCGTTGCAGACGGAGCCTCTCAACTGAGGAGCTGTCCAATATGTTTTGACCCGATGTGTATGTTTTGTTTATATTGTAGATGCCTAAACGGTTGGACGAAACCTCCGTCCCCTCTTTGGGCATCCTAATAGAAGGTGGGCAAAACACAAGCGTTCTGCTGTAGCCACCGTTTTGAACGTCACAAAACAGGAAAGTCGACAGAACGTAGACCAGTCGAACCGAGATACCTTGTAGGCACCGTTCGAGGCATAAGGAAGGGTGCAGAGAAGACAAATCCTCACCTTATCGATATTTTGGACGATCCAAACAAATCTTGAACGGCCTGTATTTTGCCCACCTTCCATTCTTACATCGAAGGGGGGGGGTCCCGTCGACCCGTGTAGGCTATTATGGCATTGCGTGTCGGGGTTAGCTTGCAACTGTTTTAGGTGCGGTGTAGGGCTCCTCGAGTGAGGGGCCTCGAGTAAAATAGCAGCCGGTATACCTATACTACTGTATATACCTAACGACCGTAGCACGCGTCAGTGTACCACCTATTTCACACGGAAGAACGACACCCAACGTATGATGTGACCATGTACTTCCTCTCCAAACCGAACCACTTGTATTTATTTTGTCAATCGTCGGCAGGGGTGCGTGATGATTTTCATGAGCTATTTCCTAGCGTTGCTGATCAAGATGGACGCCGCGGGAGAGGCGAACAGGTCCGCTATCGGCGGTTTTCTGGTCGCCGTAAACGCCGTCGTGATCCTCGCCATTCTCTGCACAGCGTGGTTGGCCATGCGGTGGATGGGAGACAACTCTCACGACGAAGACCAAAACTCTGGGCAAGAAAATACCATGACCACAACCACGCTCACGGCAAGGCAACGTCTACCGACAGCTTCCACCTGCGCGTAGGTCGTCAGCGACTCGCCCAAACCTCCCCGACGTCCTCTTCTGTTTGGTTCTTCTTTTTGCGGTTTAGCCTCGCCGCCACTGATCACGGTGCGGCATCCGTCCTTGGGCGTCAAGGGGGTGCCACAAGCGGTGCGACTGCGCACGTGCTTAATATCCTTAGGTTAAGGAACGTACGGGTGAATTCACTGCCCCCGTGCACACATTCGCGCCCAAGCAAGGGCAGTGATGGTCTTAGAACGAACGTGTGAATGTTTGCATTGCTTCAAACGGTATTGGCCATGATTTGGTACGATGCCAGTACGATAGGGTTTGGCTGGTCGGTCGGTCGGTCCGTCGGTAGTTTGTTTGGCGGCCTTGGATCGCCGTCGTCGCTCGCCGTCGCTTGGTCGGTCGCGCCGTCGCTCACCCTCGGCCGCTCTTTTATTATTCATTGTTGGTGACGGATGATATAATATTTTGTGTAACCAAGTTGTAACCGAAGTATTTATCTGGGTGGGTGCGTGTGTGGGTCGTTTGATATACTGGGTGGACAATTTGGTGGGTGGATGCTCGCATTACGTTACGAGGCAATTGTGTTTAGTCCGCTGTTGTTGCAGCGTACCACTAGGAGTGTGTTGAAAGGCCCTCCGGGGTATGGGTTGCTCGGTTACGGGAAGAGGAGGGTTCCCGGGGGGTGAAGGGGGTTTCCAACGCATTATCAGACGTTTCCCTTGCGAGTCTGTCTTATGTGTCCGTTGTCAGGGGTTCCCATGTGTACGGAGGGTGTTTAGTTTCCGGGTATGACGCGCTAGCTCCACCCCCCGGGGATATATTTTTGTGTCCCCTGGTTTGTCTTCAGTGTTGGTACCGTACAGCGTATGTATGTACGTCGAAATTAGGAGCAAGTTGTAGTATAGATACAGAAGTAGCAGGCAACAGCAGCAGTAGATACTGGCGTACCCCCCGAGGCTATATTTATTGTATCTCCTGTGGGTACCTTACAGCGTACGTACGTCCGATAGCACAGCAAGGTGTAGTATAGGTACAGCAGTAGCAGGTAACAGCAATAGATACTTGCGTACATCAGGTGGATGCAGTAAGTACGTACGTATGAATATATGTATGTACGCACAGTTCCACGATGTGGGGGGGGGGGTCCAGATTTTTAGGAGGCGTTTCCCGCTCTTGTATTTTTTATGTGTTCCCTGTTTTGGGTTTCCATTTGTTGCATGTAAGCGTTTCCGGGGATGAAACACTATACGCCCCCTCGGGATCCACTCTCCTTGGTTTGGGTGAAAGGTAGAGCGTCCAACTCTGTACTCCCAGGTCAGAGTAGTTCGAGCCCCGCCTTTTGAGAATTTAGTTTTTCCCTATTTCCATAATAAATTAACATATAACTATCAATCATAAGTCTGAACACCCGACAAAGCCCTATGCCAATAATGCAGTCCCCCTTGTGAATGCTACCCGACGTTTCACCTGTCAAATATGAATCGGTTGTTATATTCTCGCCCAGAGGGGCGGGTGTCATCGGCTCCGTTTTGTGCGGATGCCACAACATCAACTTAACATTCTCCTGTATATTATATGCCCACGGTCCTTGCCGTCCGACAATGATGTGTGTGCATGTATGTAGCATAAGCTTCGACGGTGATAACCCATAAACACACTTCACTCCGAAAGAGGAAAACCACGAAGGAAGCAAGAAGAAGAGCTCTCTCTCACAAAAGCATCCTCCCTTTCTGTACGACGTATGTACTACTTCCGGCTTAAGCTGCGTCTACTCCATTTATTTGCTGTCCTTTACTCCCTTGTGTGCGGTGAAAATTGTGTTCTCTGTAGAGAAGACGACAGTAATCAGAACCAAACATTGTGCGTAAACATATCATACGAGGGATTAATCGTGTTTCGGCCCATCGTGGGCTCTGATTATTATATACTACTATTTCGACGCATGCTACGATAGAGGTTCACCATGATTTTTCTGAGCTCTTCACTTAAGGAGCGTCATACCTCACCAAAAAAATGATTTTGGAAGAAAATAAAAGCGCTACCGGATGATAAATCCCATTTCCGAAGTGTATTCTGAAACATTATTCGTCTCAAAAATGAAAGTCCGACGAATTTGGGTTAAGGAGCCCGATCGTTCAGAAAACGATTCAGCCAAAAAGTGCTACCTCTACCGTAGCACGTGTCTTACTATAATATGCCCTCCACGATTGGGGTGGCGCTTTTTGGATAAACTATTTCCTGGATGACAGGGCTCCTTAACCCAAACAAATAATATGTATGTTTATGTATATGCTTACATATGTTTTTGGTTTCAGGGAACGATATATATACGTCGTAGTACTAAGGAAAATGAGAGATAATTAATTAATTTTGCGAAAGGAGGAGAACATACTATTTAATAGGGAGAAAGAGAGACACGTGCGGAAGTTGTTTGCGAAAGGGGGAGAAAAATATGGAAATTTCTGGAAAACAATATTATTTCCGATACTAACGGCCCTAAAAACACAAAGTAATTTGGAGTGGGTAACGAACGCAGGTGAGTGAGTGAGTTCGTGGGTGAGTGGGTGGGCGGGGTGGTACTGAGCAGGTCGTGGGTCGGTGTGTGTATCGCGATTCGGCAGTTGTATGGGTTGGTGGATGGGATGGGGAGTGGGTTGGTGTGTGAGTTTTGAGCGGTGGGTGGTTGGTGGTTTACGTACGAGCCGTGGCTGTATACCGGACCCGCCGGCGTAGGAGAGGTCGTACAACTTGATGCGTGTTAAAACCGCTATATGTAGTGGTGGTGCCCAAATGGCTCTTCACAGCTAAGTGTGTGTTGTAGTATACCTGGAATGTTTTGAACACCGGCTGCACCGAGCGCCACCTGACATCTCGTGGCCGCGTGACCGCGGCGAAAGAAGGGATGCGGCTGCCAAGCTCGGTGGGCAGGGGGTGGGTGATGTGCCCATTGTCGCCCTTGGCCGTAGTCGTATGACCGTAGTTTAGATAGACTCTCGGCGGGCAGGAGGTGTCGTAAAATGCACTTCCGCGTGTGGAAAAACAAAATAATGTACATACGTATTATCGGTCAGCCGTAGACCGCTCGACGCTATATATCACACCCTGGACAATTCCTATTTCAATACTCGTAGTATAATGTGTCTGTAATTATTTTTGGGTGTTGTCTATTATTTGGAATTGCCTAACCAAACGATTTCGATTGAAGCATACTGATTGGAATTGTCCGGGAATTTCTTTTCGGATGCTGTCTATTAATTGGATTTGTCCAGACAATTGATTTTGGGTGATATCAATTATAATTGGAATTGCCTGGGCAATTCTTTGGACCATTCGTATTACAAAATTTTAATGTGGCTACAATTGATTTCGAATGCCATCTATTAAATGCAATTGTACAACTAAATGATTTCGAGCAATGCCTATGAATTGGAATTGCCTAGTAAAATGATTTCGAGTGAGGTCTATTAGTCGGAATTGTCCTGCAATCTGGTTCGAGTGCTGTCTATCAATTGAAATTGTCCAACCAAATGATTTCGAAAACGGTCTATTAATTGAAATTGTCCAGGTCAGAAAAAAAATGATCGAACACTAACAATTGGAAGATCAAGGCAAACCCTATTGAACCAACCTGAAAACTAATTTGGAACGCCAGCACAGAAACCTATTGACCAAACCATTCCAATGGATTTGCAAGAGGGCATTTAACCAAAAGGGGGACCCCCCCATATATCGTAACAAAAGGGGGGACACTACCAAGCACCGGCGGCGAGGTTATCGTTAAAGAGGCGGTCGTCAACACCAATCCAACGGCCCAGCGCATTAACGGTATGCTCATAGTCAGATATTAACCATCACTCTGACCGTCAACAGCTCACTCCCTGGTACAATAAGACTCTCCTCTCCTTTACGCCATGGCATGCACCTGATATACGTGTATACGTATACGGCGGTACCGGCACTACTACATGTACGTACAGCAGCCAGCAGTAGTACCAGAGGAGTACTACTATCCTTTGGTACGTACATATTTACGTATACTCGTATGTATGTTGGTGATTTCGAGGACCACAGGGCACAGGGCACCAACCCATGTTGTAATGCATTGATTTCCAGGGCCACACCTGGAAACCACGATTGATTCTGAACCAGAGATGTGCTTGTCACGGGACCTTCTCTCGTGTATATGGGGTGTAGGCAGTACTCACG
The DNA here is from genome assembly GCA_008828725.1 of Saccharina japonica. NCBI lineage: Eukaryota > Phaeophyceae > Laminariales > Laminariaceae > Saccharina > Saccharina japonica. Next base: position 66,677 of record MEHQ01004584.1, on the reverse strand, counting down.
GAATCATTTGTGATATATACGTACATCACGTATTATGCGGATCTGCTGACGACGTTTGCCTAGGTATGGGCTGTTGGTATTTTCGACGTTAGACGTCGTCTGTTGGGCGTGCCACAACAACCAGAACATTGAGTGGTCACTTACCCGTGGTCGTTTTGACACAAAAAGGGGGATAGCTCTCCGCAGCGTTACAAAAAGGGGGACGTTACGTAAAAAGGGGGACTTTCCCAAACTAAGTAGATGGAAAGGGGGATACCCTCGCGTAGGCTTAACAAAAAGGGGGATATGCTCACACCCCCCTTTTGGTCGCTCTCGTTCACCATCTAAACATATGGAAAAAAATACAAAAAACGCTGTGGATGGTAATGAGATGCCATGTGAGTGTGGCAAACCCATCAGGTTTTAATTTCGAGTTGATTTGACAGAGTACATGGGCGTACCCCGCGGCGAAAATCGATGTCCCCCTTTTTGTCACGATATAGGGGGGTATACCCGTTTTTTGTAAAATCCCCTTTGCAAGACCTTAAACTAATTGTTGAAACAATTTCAACGAACACTCCAAATAACACATAGAACAAACATTCTACGCAGCTCGCAAAGTTGAGTATCTACTATTCCATCGGTTGAACTCACAGCTGCCGTATTTATAATAATGGTATTGAATTGGAAGGTCAGGGCAGAAACCTGGTGATCAAACCATTCCTAATAATAGACAAGAACAAAAATAATTTCTTGAAATAATTACAATTGGAAGGTCAGAGTGGAAACGGTTTGATTGAACCATTCCAACCAGTAGACAAGACCAGAAAATATTCGACGAAACAATACATATATTGGAAGGGCAGGACTCATACCTATTGGCCGAACCGGTCCTACTAATAGATGCACCACGAAAGCAAAATGTCGACCAATTCCATTTAAATGGACTTCCGGAGGATCTACTGTAAAAGCAATAGTCCATTGTTGGTAGGTCTTGTATCCTATTGAAGAAGTAATAGAGTATTGGAGTCTCCGGAGCGAAACAGTTGCAGGAGACAATTCCAGTTAATTAATAGAGCTCTAAAACAATTGTCTAAGCAATTCCAATCAGTAGCCGGACTACAATATGCTGTTGTCTTTGAAATCACTAATATGTTAGGAATCAATTGTCCTCCTAATCCCAATTAACAGACTTTTCGGTGGGTCTATTGTAGGCGCAATAGTATATTGCGGTGTCTGTTGTCCAAGGCTTAAGCAGAAACGGGATGTAACCCACCGCCAAATGTTTTGGCCGGGATATTCACTTTAATGGCCATCCTCTGAAATATGATGTCTCGTCAATCCCACCTAATTGACTGCCTCATTAATCAATTAGCCCGGCAATTCTAATCACTAGACAGCCTCATGAATCGTTTGTTTTTGCTACTTCAAGAAATATCATCCTGGTGCATCCATTGATGTGTCAAATTCCTATTGCAGCGTCTGGAATCAATTAACCGGCAACATCATATTGTCTATTAAATGGAAAAGCCTGATTGTCTGGACAACATCTTTCGAAGCCTGTCAACAAAATGGGATTACCAGGACCCCTGTTGAGAAAGATGCCTATTAAATGGATTTGCCTACGCGATTAATATAGAATGATGTCAGTTAAAAGGAATTGCCAGCACAATTGGTTTAGAAGTATGTCTATTGAATGGAATTGCCAGGACAATTTATTTTCGAAAGATTTCAATTAAATGAGATTGCCAGCACAATTGATTTAGAAGTATGTCTATTGAACGGAATTGCCAGGACAATTTATTTAGAAGAATGTCAATTAAATAGGATTGCCAGCACAATTGATTCTGCTTTTGGGAATGTTATGAGTTATCAACGTTGAAGCTCATGCTGCAGATTGTCGGATGGCAAATATAATAAGAATTTAGAAGGATGTCTATTAAGTGGAATTGCCAGGACAATTTATTTAGAAGGACGCCAATTAAATGTAATTGCCCGCGCAATTGATTTAGAACGATGTCAATTACATGGAACTACCAGCACAGTTGATTTATACGGGTGTCATCTAAACGGAATTGCCAGCACAATTGATTTAGAAGGATATCAGTAAAATGCAAATCGCCGGGGCAATTCTCCCCGACAATAGCTGCAATAGGCTACTATGACCGTAACAATAGAATGGGATACGTGTAAATTGCAATAGACTACAGGTTCAACCATGGACTATCGTAGAAAACTATGAATGCCAATTGTTTCGACCATTGACATGGCGCAGCTGGTTGTAAATTAGTATAAACAAGGGCGACGGCGGGCGAGCGACCGAGCGAGCGGCGGCGGCGGGCGATCGACGAGGGCGGCGCAAGGCCGCCACGGTCGACCGAGCGGCGTGGGGCGCGCGGTCGATGGTACGGAGTGGGTATTGTGTACAGCAGTACGGTACACAGTGCTGTATAGGGTATACACAGTGTTTAAATGTGGTACATGGTTGTGCATGCAACAGTAACATGTTGTGTGGTACAATCAACTGCCATTCCTCCCCCCTCCCAAACAAAAGTACAGCAGCCGCAGGAAGGTTGGGGCGCCTGTCGTGCACGGGCGAGGGCGGGCCGCCGCGCCACCCGAGGGCCGGTTTCGCCCCTTGCGCACCCCAGCACACCCTCCCTCATCGCAATCCGGGGCCGAGACGGCCCAGGGCGCTCCCGGCACCGCCCACAGCAGACGTTCCTTAAAACCTATAAAAAATAATCTGGGTGTGCAATAAATTTCCACCCAGCTGGGTGGACGGAATTGTTTCGGGCCTTTTTGTCACGTGCACATACCATACCAACCAGTACACGATTTTTTGTTCTACACGCAAACCGCATTATTCAAGATTCCGTTTTTTTTATGTGGACGACAAACCCGGATTTTTATACCGGCTCCTTCTACTGCTGATATACATGTACGTATGTACAAGTACCATTACCGCTGCAAGCAGGAACAGAGTATAATATACCATGTACAAGGTTCCCCTCTGGGACGTGCCTGGGGGAGTGGCGCAAGGGCGAATCGAAAACCTACTATTAAATTAAAAACAACAGCATGCGATGTTGTATCATACGCATATCATATTGTATACCTGGTACGTATTAAATCGTAGCACATTGGCACATGCTATATATACATGTTAATAAATATCCTCGTATTGCGGTTCATAAATAAATATGTAGACCTTTTTAGAACTACAACACCTGCATTTTTGGAGATAAAACATACTCGGAAATATGGTGGAACAGATACTATTGACTCGATCGTTCTTAGAGATTTGTGAATGATCCCGCCAAACGTATTTGTCAATATATTGAAATTCTCGTAACATATTTAATTGTTGTGGCGCTCAAGGTAAGGAAAGGTCTATCCCGCACACAACCGAGAGATAGAACTCCCGACAAAAAAAACGTTTGAAAATACTACAAAAGCGTGACACGCTGCACACACGCGCATGACACGACACACACCGCACACGCACGCACACGTGACACATGGAACACAGTACTCGTACAGAGTAGTGGTGAGATAATAAAATATTTACAGAAGAAGTAGAAAAGGATGCACCGAAGAGGGGGCTGAAAGTGTCGACCACACCTGCCTAAGAAATAAACTTGGTTTTTGTGTTCTTCCTGTCTTATATTATGGGGGTCTGGGTTACGTACAATTAAAAAAAAAAAAGAGTATCATAGTCATCGCCAAGGATCGAACTCAAGCCTTCGAGCATAGAATCGTGCATGGTGACCGTTTGCCTATATTTTCAAAGATACGTTTTCCATGTACTGCTACGTACACGATTATTTGT